>VWZW01006398.1:6724-261374 GCA_013397115.1 Edolisoma coerulescens | reverse complement strand
GGCGAGCGGCGCCGCTCGGCCCGAGGGCCGCTCCAGCGCCGGGGAAAGCTGCGGTGCTCGGCGGGAGCGGAGCGGAGGCTTTCCACGTTCTGGAGGAGAGGAGGAGGAGAAGGAGGGCTGCAGTGGCCGTATCTCGCCCGGCTCGGCTCTGACCTAATTAGCCTGGTTGTGCTTTGTTATCGCTTTCCTTCTTTTGTGCATCCCGCTGCTGAGCGGTGGTGCAGGGCACAAGCTGGAGGGGAAAACTGCGTACAATTTTGGAAAACCAAATTTGGCTGCAATTCTGCCGACGGTACAAGGTCCATTTATCTGCCAGAGCAGAAGAGACTGCAGTGCTAAAATCAGTTTATAGAGCAGCAACCACAAAGCCAGACCAAATTCTCTGTCTGGCCCGTTGCACGTTCTTAAATTTGTACTTTAGCCAGTGGTGCTGAGTTCTCCAACAGGAAACATTCCTGTTGTAGACAATAATAGGTATATTTTTTCACTTGAATATTTTCTCTATGAAAGCTAATTTCCTGAACATTAGAAGTAGGACTGACAGCATACTATGCTCTACTGTTGTTTGTAAAAAACCCACTTAGTCCAGTGGGTTTACTTCTGACAAATCCATCTCTTTTCAACCCAAAGATAAGCTGATCCTCAGAGCATTAAGCAGATGCCATTTCTTTGTCACACTTATCACAGTCATTTTTGTCTTGCAGCACTGTTTGATTAATAAAACATGTATGTAAGGTCCACCAAAACTCCTGAGTTTATTAGCATCAACCAAACTAAACGGGATAATAGTGGAAAGAAATATTGAAAACCTGAAGGATGTACAGGCATCCCAATGTGATAGCAAAGGCAGCCTTTGGGCAGCTGTGAATCCCTGGTGCAGTCTGAGCAATGAGAGGTAACTGCAGATATTCTTCCAAATTCCAGCTGAGCAGAGGACAATTACGCAAATGACATTGCAGATCTCCTTGCTAGCTATTAAGATCACTTTAAAAGTTTTTTTCCAGGGAAGAGAATTGTACATGCTTTGTGGTCCACACAGATTAAAGGACCAGTTGCATCTTTAGGAGAAGTTGTTTTCTCCAGAAAAAGCATGAGAGCTTTTGAGTTTTGATTAGGTTTGGGGGGTTTGTTTGGATTGTTTTGGGGTGTTTTTTTGTTTGTTAGCACACAGCTAGAATAACTACAAAAACAAGGAGAAATACAGAAAACATATGAGTTGGTAACATCCTCTGTGAGAGGGACAAAGATTAAAGCTAGGGAAAAGCTGAGCAGAAGAGAAATATCAGGTATTTGAGGGGGTTAAGAATGTGCATCTGGGGAAGCTGAAATGGCCATGGCTAAAATCAGCTGTCTTCTGTTTATTGGCATTTTATGCAGTGGAAAAAGCATACAGGCAGCAATTATCTCTAAAGAATGCCAGGTAATATGGCTCCAGGGTAGTGCATGGTCAGAGGATCGCAGAAATGAAGTTTCAGAGCTTCATGGGGAAATGTGTTACTACAGCCCAGATACGTGAGGATACTTTTGTAGACTGCTTTGAGAACTGCCAAATTGTGGTCTGAAGTTCTTGGTTGAACTACAAAGAATGTGGTGCTGGCCTCTCATAAGCTGACAGGTTACGGGTGCTAGTACACTTCGTTTTCTTCAGAGAAAAACAGAACAAGAAAGAAGAAGAAATAAAGACTGGTAACTGATGGATGCACTTTGTGGGGATTTTCCTGAGGAGAAAGAAAGAATGAGATCTGAAAGAAAACATTATACTGAAGACATCTGGAAATAAATAGTGTTTTCCTAAAATTCATCTTCATGTAAACAGCAACTGTGGTTGTCACAAGTACATTGTGCAATCCTGAATGAGGAGAGAAGCATCCAGAAGAAAAAAAAAATCTAGGAAATGAGGAGAAGCAGCCTCTAACATTCCAGCATTTGCAACTGCAATAGTCTCCAGCTTAACTGTGTCAAGTTACTGGTAATGGCTGATGGCTGCCAGCGAGAGGAGCAGCAATGCACTCTGCCACAACAGCTCCTGGAAGTGATGAAAGAACAAATCTGGCTAAGAGAGTATTTGATTTCAACCGTAACAGCTAAAGCTGATCTCCAAGTTCCTTCCCAGTCTCTCCTTGCAGAGACTTAGAACTTTCTCAAATGAAGTCTTTTGCTCTAAAGATTAATCTCATCCCCAAACATGTGTCACTGTTAATGTAATGATGAAACCAATTTGGTTCCATTTTCAACCAGAACATTTTCTAATTAAAGATCTACTTCCACTGGAATATCTGCAAAGCTGACATCAAAGAAGTTCAAAATTCATAGTTTAATATTTGCCATTGAATTTAAAAAATAAGCCTGCAACTTAATACTGCAAACTTTTACAGTGCAGTGATCCCAGTGATGATTAATGAGAGTTTGCAAATAATACTCAGTTTTTATTAAAAAGAGGTTAGAAGATATAATTATTTTATTGGAATCATTTACATGAGCTTCAGTTACAGTATTTTTAGTTTTTTTTAAATTATTTAAAGTGTTTACTGTATTAATCAATGAAGAATTCTTGGGTCAAAAAAAATCAAATTTAGCATCACACAAGGCAATCTCTGCTTCTGTCTTTTTAATACGTAGATTATTCAGCCAACTTTGTAATATGAATGCAAGTTGTGCAATACAGTCAGGATGGCATTGCAGATGAAACTTTAAACCAAATTACTAATTTCTTAACTTTTCATACTAATGGAAATGTTTGGATTTAATTACTTACTTTATCTTAATTGCAAGGGCAAATAAAAACTTTTAAATTGAAAGGGTTTATGCCGTCTGGCAGTACTAACTCCTGTCATCATAACTAAATATTCACAAGGTTTAAAGTGCTTCCCCCATTTATGCACCACATAAGGTATAGGATTAAGAAGGAAGATAAACACTGAAGTGTGTTCTGGAAGCAAGTAGGTACCCAAAAGAGTAAAAAGCTGACTTCCTACAAAATGTTAAGGAAAACAGTACTCCATAATTTTGTCCATGGCCAGAGTTCACTGAGTATTGATGGAACAATATTAAATTCTACTTTTTTTTCCTTTGCATTACTTCCTTATCATGGATATTCTCTAACTGCTCAGGAGTGATTAAAATATGATGAAAACACAGCTGGGTTCTTGCTGCAAAGGCCTGAGAAGCGCTATATGTGCTGCCATGTCAGAGGCGTTTTAGGGCAACGCAGTTGAACCCAGTCACTGGTTATGCCCTGACTCTAATAGTGTTGTAAGAGAAATCCCTTTCATGCTTTACAGATTAACTTAAACATTAGGAGTTCTACCCTAAGGCAGAAAAAGTCAAATGCAATGCAGAATAGGAGGGAAATGTATTTAAACCATCTCACTTCAGGAACCAAGGGAACTGCTGTACTCTGCACCATTTGTGGTCTTTGCGTTGGTTGAGCTGAAAGAGACAGACATATTTATGCTGAAATCGTTATTACTGTGACACAGTCAGGGATATTTGAACAAGACTTTTTTTTCTGGTTAAGATACTAACTTGAGTCTTGGGAGATCTTTCCTCAAAACCAGATGTACCACAGCATGTGGGTGAGAGGGTGAGCAAGTCGCTGAGTTACCCTGTGCCTTACTTCTGTTTGCAAACTGTGTCAAACATTCACCCCGTTCTTTGCCTGCGCAGGGCACCGCAATCACTCGCTACGAACCTGCCGATTGCGACTCACATAAAAGGACTAAAACAAATAGAAGCAGCGGCGGTGCATCTGTTGTGGATGCAGTGAGGCCAGGTACTGCGTCCTAATTCCCACACAAATGTTAACAAATCGAGTCTATTTTACATCCTCAGACAGCACGTTAGGGCTACAGAAATGCAGCGCAACTTCTTTGCTCTTCCCGACGACTTCAACACACACTGTTCCAATTACTTGCAAAACCTCCTTGTTGTAATGCCACCCTTAGCCCCATCCCAGGGCCTTGACTGCTTTGCAACACAAATGAAAGACTCTTCAATTTAGGTCGCACTAGGCCACACTCAAGCACAAAGGCTAAATAAACGGCCATTGTTCATGGGCCACCAAGATGAAAAGCATTTGATTGTTGTCATCAATTAAATCAGCTCTATAGCTTTAGTGGCTATTAACCCTTTCAGCAAATTCTTAAATATTTATTTCAACAGAGTGAGTACAATTCTGTACTTTTACAGTAGCTCTCCTGGTGTAACAGCATTTCCCTGCAACACTGCTGAATGTAGCGTGCCCTTGTTTATCCTTACAGCTGAGCCATGCACTGCACTGGCTCAGCTGCTCCTGACAGCTGCAGGCACTGTAATTCACTTCTGAAAATCTACAGGGCTATACACTATTCTAAGAATGTGCAAGTGAAGTATTTAACTGGCACTAACATACAGGCATTTAACATGCTTCTGCATTTGAGCCTCCCCTTTCATGGTTTCATGTGCGCCGGGCAATGCTCCCACTGTTGGCAATGGATGCCCACAAAAGATGCCCCCACACTGCTTATGAAAACGGTTTGTGTTTGCAGCTAAACATATCACCATGAATTTGGGTAATAACCTTTTCCTCATGTTTAGATAGGTCTGGAAGAATCCTTTCCCACATAAGCACCCCACTTTCTATATTTTCTATATTCTGGTTTACCCCAAGATGCCCAGCTAACAGAGATATGATTGCACACTGAAAGCAATTTATTTTTTTCCAGCATGCTTCATAAAACCTTGTGAGGCACCTCTTGTTGGTCCAGCTCTATAGATCTATTTAATACATGGTTTATGTAAATAGTCTTCTCACTGATGGCAAAAATGAGTTGTATTACAGGACTATGTTCACTCTAGGGTGCAGGTAGTGAAGAATCCCACTTCTATTCATACATTATTTATCAGAAACTTCCATTCCATGCAGTTCCTAACTGTCCTGGAGTCTCTCTGGCAATAGAGCCTTCACTGTGCGAGCAGATGAACAAGGAATAGAATAATTGTATCTCTATAAAATATTGACCAGCTATGATTCTTTCATCAGGACATTCCCTTTCAATTTTCTCATCTCAGTTTCAGGGCACTATTTGCCATTCCTCCCCTCTCTCCTCAAACACCAAGCCCAGCCTGCTTTGGCTGCAGCATAAGAATAATTGTGAGTGTCTTTTTATGAGCTTGACCAACCAGCCATGGTTGGTCCTGATGGAATTCAAACCATTGATTTTAAACATTTGTAGGTAATTTGGAATAAACGCCTTTTTTTTCCTGCCATGCAAACAAAAATTGAAAGTTTAATTAACACAGACAACAGCCATCTTATTTCTGAAGACTTTAGTTACATATTGCACTGTCTTTAGGCACGTCTCAAGCAAGTGAAGGATACATCCTTCAGCCCTCATTCTAAAATGACCCTAAATGCCCCTAAATTTTCCTATTTTTGGAATAAAACTATGCTGAAGCATGAAATGTCCACCTTCCAATCTACACACAGCTGTATTTTAGACAAGTTCTACAGCTTATAAACCATCTAGCAAGTCTTTCCAATGTCTCAAACTCCTCCTGCTGCTTCCATCACACACAGCAACACCTTGAGCTGGCCCACACCTTTGTGTGATCCCACCTAAGGGTGAGCTGATTTAATTCAAGTGCTGGCAGGCAGGTGGCCCAGGCTGAACCCCACCTGTGGGCTCTCAGACAGAACACCAGCTTCCTCGCCCTTTCCCACCCACTGACTTCCAAGCAGCTTCCAGGGTCGTCCTACCTGTGACCTCTGCTCTACCATCACCTTTCACTGAAATCGCCCAAAGGCTACAAAAATCGTGATGGCATAAGGGATGATGAAGGTGAACAGGGAAAACAATTGCATGAGCCTTATTTCCCTAAGAAAGTACATGAATAATTCAAAAAGCATAGGCAATTTACCCATAATCAAATACACAATATTAGGTTCTACATTCTTGATGTCTTAAATTTGTAATTTAATGGAACTAGAGAATAAGTCATTTTAATGAGCTTTTCAAAACCCTTTGCCACATGAACCAAACACTTACAGTATGTATCTCAACAGATACCTATCAGTGCTATTTTTATTTGATTTTCTTTACACAGAGAAAACATCTTGCTCACAAAAAGACCAGACCACATTGCCATTTTGAATTAGTCCATATATTTGAGCTTCATTCACAATTTGTCATGTTTATCACAAACTATTTGTAAATGCTGGACACTCGGCCTGTGTACATGCAGATTAACACTTACAGTGCAGTACATTGTCAGAGCTAATAGGTGATGTGTCTCTACTGCATAATTCAAAAACCATTAAAGTGTCAGCACCCTTGATCTGCTGTGAAAATGGAAGCTTCCTCCTTGGCTTTGAATCCATCTCTGCGGTCTAGATGAAACGCCAGCTCTTCAGTCGAGCTGGGGTGATTCATCCTAGCTGATGACCCTGCTGTGGAAGCCCCAGCATTCCCTGCTGAAATAGTCCTCAAGTCATGCAACACTGACAAAGCAAAGTTGAGCAACTTCATTTATTTTCCTCTGTCTGGCAGACAGTAATGCCAGTGCTGATGGGAATCTGCGGAACTACGAGCAAAGCCCAGCTAGATGTCCCACTTATGGTGTATTTCTCAGGGGATTAAAAAGTTTTCTTGTTTCTGAAAATTGATAGAGGAAAAGTGTCAATCTGATAAATTGAGATTCTTCTGGGTCCATTTTGTGCTATTTCAGGGCATGCCAATTTACATGCCAGTGTGACTGAGAAGACAAACACTTTTGCATTTTATTATAAATATTTATGATATTTATAAGCCATCCTTTTACTGTACTGTGATATGTCAGAATTTTTTTGATTCATCTTCACGATACTTTTCTGAATCCATTTTTTGAGTGCATTCACAGACATGAAACTGGGATGAGAAAGGTCTGTGTGACTGTTACAAGATTATAAAGGACATAAATTTTGTGGCAGAAAATAGAAATAAAATAACAATATATATTAGAAAAAAACCCCCATAATTTTGGATTTTCTGATTCCAAGGCTAGTTCTCCAGTTTTGGGCTGCCTTAATGAGTTTGTTGTTTCTAACATAAAGAAGTGAATACACTAATAAAAGTTTTGAATTCTCATCTGTAGATTTAACTGTTTTGTATGTTTCTTGTTTCCTAAGCTATGAGTTTCATGTTAATATAGTTCATCCCTTCCTTAGGATTTCATGCCTGTTAGAAACATTGCTGTATCAAAAAAGGGTTTCAGATAGACAGCAAAATGTTCTTAGTGTTTAAAAACCTTTCCAGTTCTTGTGTTTCACAACAACTCTTCATAAACCAATGTATATTTATTTTGCTGGAAAGTTACCCAAATAAAAATATTGCATTTTGCAGTTCTGGTCTCTGGGGCTTTAATCCACTGAGAAGCTTATGAAAGTTCTCACTGATTGAGGGATAATATTTCTATCAGATGCTAGCAGTATTTATTGCATCATTTTATGAATTTTGACTCTTTCTAAAAATAATTTGATGTTTATAAAGCACTTTTGCCTCCATTTTCACTAGGGGAGACACAAAGACATCAAATCTCCAAACATATGTTCCTAGGGGACCTAAAAACTGTAAATAAACAAGGCAAAGTCTGAGCTGTAATCAACACATCTCTAGCAATGAAGAATGTTAGTAACTTTTTCTCAGAGGACTTAGAGACCAGCAAGTATTCGATAAACCTTGCAATCATGTTTAGAATTTATAGTTTTGGTATTTCATACTATAATACTGGCTGATCAAATACGTTAGGAATTCACAAAGGTTTTATAGTTTTAGTTTATTATAATTTCTAGTTCATTTACAGCCTTAGACTCCCTACAAAACCTGAGGAACGCCGGCATGTGTGACAACAGCTGTAGGGCAGAATTTTCAGAATATCACACACAGTCCTGTGCGTGGGACAGCCCTGCCAGGCACGAGCAGCAGTGTCTTGGACAGAACAACACGTGGGAAATCCGGATACTCAGACCTCACAGTCTGCAACTTCCTCACAAGGGGAAGAGAAGGGGCAGGCACTGATCTCTTCTCTGTGGTGACCAGTGACAGGACCCGAGGGAGCGGCAAGAAGCTGTGTCAGGGAAGGGATAGGTTGGATATTTTAAAAAGCACTGGAACAGGCTCCCCAGGGAAGGGGTCACAGCTCCGGCCTGACAGAGTTCAGGAAGCGTTTGGACAATGCTCTCGGGCACACGGTGTGACTCTTGGGAATGACCCGGGGCAGGGAGTTGGACTCGATGGTCCTTGTGGGTCCCTTCCAGCTCATCGGACTCTGTGATTCTGTGAAGCAGCAGTTCCTGATGCCTCAAGAACAGCCTCCGTCAGNCCCGGGCGGGCCCCGGGGGCTCCGGGCGCTCCCCAGGCCAGGCCCGGGCCGGGAGCGGGGCACAGCTCCCCCTGGCGCCCGCCGCGGGCCGGGATCCCGGGACAAGCGGCTCCCAGGACAAGCGGCTCCATGCAGGAAACGCAGGGAACTCGGAAACGGCAAAAAACCAAGGGATGCCGTCACCCGGACACCCGGGGAAACACCATTTCGGCCTTTTTAATTCCATTTCTGACGTCTGAAACGTTTGATGCTGCGAGGTGCCGGGTGCTCCTCGCTCCCGGGGTGCCTCGAGGGAGATCATTTCCCACGGGAGATACCGAGCACCCCGCAGATCCCACGGCACTGCTCCCTGCCTGGCTCATTATCAGCTCCATTAGCTGATGTTTTCTATTTGTATAAGCCTTCCAGACTTCGGCCTTTCCACACGCCACCATGATGACAGAATCGCAGAATGGTTTGGGCTGGAAGGGACCTTAAACATCTATTTCCAACACCCCTGCCACGGGCAGGGACACAACATCATTCTGAATGCTAAATGAAATAAGTTTTGTTCCTTTTTTCTTATTTGTATTTAAAAAGAAAGACACCACAGACCATGCTGAAAGCCCTTCTACCTTTTTCCTTTTTTTTTTTTCATTTTTTTTTTTTATCATGGTTACTGCCTACAATACATTTAGCAATAGTTTCTTTAACTACTGATTGTGTATTTTCTTGCCAGCTCTGGACATTTTCCCCATCTCAGAATCCAATTAAGTATTCAAAACACCCACAAAAGAAGTAAAATTAATCTGAGAGAACTGAAAATTTGAATAATTAAAATAACTGAAATTAATTCTTGTTGATGATATGTTTATTTAAGTATTTAACGGAACTAAGCAAATTCACCATATATCTTTTTATGTATTTATACATGATTTTAACCACAGCTGTCAGTTTTTAGTACAGATTCTTTTTACCAGTAAAAGGAAAAAAAAATCTCTTTTTAAAATATAGGTTGTTAAATCAGTGAATAGGTTGCTTTGTCCTTTCTTTCTTTCTTTCTTTCTTTCTTTCTTTCTTTCTTTCTTTCTTTCTTTCTTTCTTTCTTTCTTTCTTTCTTTCTTTCTTTCTTTCTTTCTTTCTTTCTTTCCAGTTATAGTACATTCTTAGCAGGATATAGTAAGACAGAGATATGAACTCATTTCTTAGCAGGATAAAGAGGTGAAGATATTCCTAAAAAACCAGATGCTCAATATAAAGTCCTTTTGCAAAATGTATATGTGAACCAACTCAGCTGGGAGCAGTTAAGCACATTTGTGTGTGTGATGGGTATTCTTGTAGGCATAAATAAACATGGCCATCATCAACTCAAATGAGGGGGTCTGGTGGACTGTGGATTTAAAAGGCCTTCAAACAGGGAGGAGCCTTTTTTCAAAACAGCATAGTTAAAATTAAAAGAAATTACATGTTTACATGAAGAATGCTGATATTTGACTTCACATTTCAGCTCAGCCTCTTCAGTTTATCAAAGGAAAAGGTAAGACATGGCTCCAGTCACAGTCGCTCACAGAGCTGCTCACAGACAAGACCTTCATAATGACCTTTCTTCAGTCTGCCATTCAGTCATGGCATGATTCAAATCCAGGAGTCAATTTTTATGTCTCAATTTTTCTTTCCCTGTGTACATGTAGGAAGCTGAGAAAATTGCTTAGGAAAGATCATATCTTCTCATGAACAACATTCATTTTATTGCTAAAAGGTAAGCATTACACATCTTTTAGCATGGGTCATTTGGCCTTGCCTTGTGTCTGATGATCCAATTCTTATGAATAGTCCTTTTCATGGCTGTGACAGTCACTCAGTTCCTTTTACTTGCACAACTGTTTTCATGCTGCTGTCCCTGCCCCTGCTTTTCTCCCCATCTCTGATCCTTTCCTATTAGATTAGTTTAAATGGTTGAGGGATCAGAGATAAGGGGTCATCTATGCTAAGGTTCTTTAGATCTTAAAAATATAGATGCTTACAATTTATGAAAAACCCGAGTGAATAAGGTTCCACTTCCATCTAGAAAATCTGCCTAAGCAGACAACTTGTAAAGAGCTTATTCATAAAGAGGAAGCTGATGTAGTAGACTCTGGACTCCATCCCCCTGGGAATAGACTGGCTACCATGAAGATGGAGCACAGGATCCCAGCAAGCTGCAGGTTTTTGTTTTATGCACCTCAGCTCACACAGGATGGAAAAAATTTGCTTTATTTCTTCTGTGTCACTTTGTTGTTATAGTCTCCTGTGTTGCTGTAATGAGTCCCTTCTCCAGGAAGAATGCCATCAGGCTCTTTTCTCTCTGGAGTTCTGCAGCTCTGGAGTTTGGTTTCTGAAAGTTGCAGATGAAACAGCTGGGGATAGGGGTGGACCTTATCTAGAAAGAACTGTTTTCCTTTACAAGCTTGTCACCTATGAATCTTTTCTTTCCCTTTTCACTTAAACATGCTCGCAAACACAAAACCACCTAAATTAGACCTGACGCTCTCTTGGGTGGAGAGATGAACCCTTTGTTGGGTTAGAAAAAGAAGTTGCAATATGTGCTCTCAAATTATATAATGATCTCACTATCAAGTCTTGTTTTACACACAAAGGTAGAAAGGCACTGAACACTGGATTGTCCTGCATTTTGCATAGCATAGAACTCCATCAGATCTCTAATAAAATAAGATTCTTTCAAGTCTTATGGATAAACATTTTTACTTAGCACTAGTGTTCACAGTAATAATTTGCCATGGATTTCCAAATTCTTACAACCTGTTTCTTCCTTAAAAAAGGTTCCTTGAGATGTCTGTCCCTTTCTCAGTAGCTGTGCACTCACAGCAAGCGGAAATACTTTGTTGCACATTATTTGTACAAAAAATGAGAGAAGAGAGAGCTGCACAGAGGTATTTTTCTTTCCAAACCATCATGTGTGACAGTTCTGTTTTACACTTAGGAAGATTCTCACCAGTGCCTCACCCTAAGTGGCTTGCCAGTGACCTACCTCGGTCACACCATAGAGAGTTAGCAAACTCAGCCTAAACTAAGTGTGACTTCCCAAGATGCTTATTTCATGGTTATTCCAGGAAATTAATTGGGATACATTGGACAAAAATTGCAAAGAAGCTGGTGAGCTGTGGTTGTCCCACTGAAAGAATAAATAAGCACTGGAGTTTAGTCTTCAAGGACAGCCAACAATTCAAAAGGACAAACTGGCATCATTTTAGGCAGAGTGCTAATGGTAGGCAAACATAAAAAAAACCCCAGATCAGTTAGCATTTAGCATCCAGAAAGCTCAGTGGCTTTGTTGAACAGCTTTGGACCATGAAACTTGTGAAATTTCTGCAGAGGTGTTAGCACTTCCTGGCTTTGGCAAGGCAGGAACTATTGCACAAAACAGCCCTTATCAGGGTATTTTGGTGCTGCCAGTCCCAGTGCCAGCAAAACCCAAGAAGCCTCAGGCAATTATAAATGCTAACATGCAAAAGAAAAAAAGTGAAAGTCTCTGAATATAAAGAAAGCATAAACTCAGGATGCTTTTTAAAAATTTAAACCACCGGAAGTCTACCATGAATTAATGTGTTTCCCCTTAATTTCAACAGTGTCATGCATTAAACTGTGCAACAGCAGAGAAATACTTGCCTTGTAAATATTTGAGCAGAAAACATGCTTTAAATAATTTGCTTTAGTGAAAAGACCCAGAACTATGTACATTACAAGGCAAACGTCAATAAAAACATGTAGGGTATGATAATAGTACAGAATTAATTGATCTCCCAGCTACAACATCATTATTATTTGCTACATATTGATGATGCTTTGTATAAGATGCTTTATTTCTTCCTTCAAAAGGATTGCAATCTAAACTAACACAGATCCAGAAGAGATGGTATAAACAGGGAAGGTAAAAGTAGAGAACAGTAGACAAGCCCAATCTACATATATTCCATCTGTTTAAAATTAATGCTTTCATCACATTTTGTTGGAGATAAAAATTAGTATCTCCCCCTGGTCATGAGAGAAGTATGTGGATGGAAGGGAAAAATGCTGACTCTGTGGTCTGCTTTCTTTCAACAAAAAAATATTGCCAGGCATCCTCACAGGAGTAGGAGCAGGTGAAGAGCTGATAGGATGAAATGTCAGTCATTCTCCATAGCATTATCCCGACCAGCCCACTAGAAATTTTGAGCATAATTCAATGATAATGTATAAGAATTAATTTTAGTGATTCATCTGCCACAATGGGAATCTTTCTGAACAGGGACAATGCATCCAAGCTGACAAGAAGAGAGAAAAATTTCTGCTAAAACCTTACTTACTTTTCTTACTTTCTTACCTTCTAGCTTGCACCAGCTCTTCAGTGGTGAAAAGCCTTATTGTTATGGGGTGTGGACCTCTCTTCAGAGCTGTAGCGGGCCCTTTCAACAGCATGTGAGCATTCAGTGATTAAAAGTACTTCATTTTGGCTTTGGTTGAAGGCAAAATCCAGAATAACTCAAAGTTAGTGTGTCTGCATCAGAACATGTAAGATAAATAAGAATGAGTGACACAGAGGGTGTAAATCTTTTAAAGCTCCTCTGCCTCTTCATTCAAGCTGCAAAATACGTTGTCCAGTTACAGCTGTCCTTGGTTCACTACTTCCTTATGAACAGCTTGCAGCACTCAGAAACTGTGCAGTGACAGTTTCCTTCGTAAAGCACTTCCCAAAGGCCCTGGAGCAGAGTAAGATTTGCAGCACACTAGGGAAGAAGGCACACATGCTTTCATACATGGGACAGATCCAAATATTAATTCATTAATGCAGGAACAATTGAAGCCATGAAGTCCAGATCGACTTCTACATAGAGATCTCTACATATATAGAATGGAAAACAAATAAAATCTATGTCTTTCTGCAAAGTGCAAGAACTTGAAAGTGATGAGATAGAAAGAAAGAGGGCAAAACAGAGAAGTTTTTCAAAGCAATTTAGTTATTGCATATAGTTGCACAAAATCCAAATAAAATTCAAAGTATTCCATGAACAGCACACCTACCAAAGCTTGATTACCTGTGTGTTTGTGCATTGGAAACCTCTCATCACCAGCTACCCAGCTTCATGTCCCTTACTGCACAAGTCCCGGGAGAAAGCCAGTTCCTACTGTGTCCCCAGCCACTCACATTCCCTGACAGCACCTCCACAGCATTCCTCTGCCTCCATCTACTGCTTCAGCCACAGGCAGCAGATCCAGCCACTGGTTCCTGGGCAAGAAAGTGCTTGCTGGCCAGGCAACATTTGCTGATTGACTGGTGACAGTCTGACAGGACCGATCGCTGCTGAGCTCATTGTGCAGCCTCTCCCTTCGTGGGGGCACTGCTTGGTGTCTTTTCCCTTCTCCCTTTCTATTCATCTGATTTTCACAAAGCCTGGTGGAATTTGATGAGTGGGATTTCTGCCTTTCTGCCTAATTCCAAGTAATCTTCCACAATTTCAACACCAGGGTTGAGAATTACTAGGGGATGCACACAGGGTGCAGCTTCAGAACTTCCTTTCCTGATGACACCCAAGCTCTTAGAGAGGCATGTAAAGGCTCTTCAGAGAAAACGTTGCTCACCAGCATTGGTGCCAAACACCAAGGATGATGGGATCAGTGCTGATCCTCTCAATTGTCCTTTGGTTTTGTGATGGGCTCATGAAAACTCAAGTATATTATGAAACAATAATAGTGTAACCATACTGAGCATACCCATTACACGGACTGTGGTAAATTCTCATAGGTGAATAGTGATACTATGAATTATTTTTTGTATGTTCAAAGACAGCTCTTCTACAGAGCAATCTCATGACAATGAACCTCTGTTGCTACTTACCACATTTATTTTAATTCAGTGCAATAGCTCAGCTTCAGCATAACCCAGCAACGAGCTCAATTGATGAAGTCAAACCGAAAAAAAAAAAGTACTTTCTGAGCAAGTTAGCTCCAGCATCTCTCTGAACAGGATTTAGATCCGTGAATCTTTGTATTTCTGCCATTTGGTCTTGTGTTTGCTGTAGGTTCTGCAAGCATTTGTGGCTCCAGAGGAGAATTTTTCTGTGTCTCCATTGGTTGCTCTACAGTAACTCTATTCGATAGAGCAAATTGATGAACCCCAAATTAGAAAAAAGATATATTTTTAAAAAGAAGATCTATCTTCCTTCTCATTCATTCCTCAACTCTTTGAAAATATTCCTAGCTACAGTATCTTAGTTATGGTGTTTATAAAGGATGAGTGATCTCTTCGAATCTTAGTGTGATCTGCAGTAACCAGAGAAAAATAAATGATAATAAAAGGCAGGGTGGAGTTATGATTATATTCTAACACTAGCATTTTCATAAGACAAAGGCCATTCTAACTTACACATAGGGATGGTTTTGTTTGTTTGGGGGTTTTTTTTGAGACAATTAAAGAGCTGAAAAAATAGATAACAAGATGGGAATAATTAAGCAGTTCTTAAGAAAGCTTTTGAGATAATGAGTAGGATACTAGTCTACTAATTCTGCAAGCTTGGTAAAGGTAGAAGAGCAAGTATTGCAGCTTTTCAAAGGCTATAAAAGAAAAGCCTGTGGAATGTCAATTTGTAAGGAAAGATGATAGTAACAACTTTTTATAGCAAGAACAGAGATGTTGCTGGACAAAAGTGTTCCCACACATCTTCACTTGCAATAAGCTTTTCAGTGTTGAAGAATAATGGGTAGGATTTTATTCTACAGAAAATTTTAAAGACTTTTTTTTCCTTTTCCTTTGGGGAATCAGGTTGAAGAAGAGAACCTGACCAAAAACTTACATTGATTCATCAGCAAAAATTGAGATTTGTTTTGGATTCTTTTTGTACCATTGATGATATATATGGGGAAATAATTAAAAATATTTTTTTGCTTTAAGTAACAATTCACAAAACCAGGAGTTTTCTTCTAAAACATACTATATCAGAAATGTCAGTATAAGCAGAGCACTGAATCCGTGTCCCATTTGCTTTTGGGAAATTGTGCATAAGCTGCTAAAGATGCAGACATCAATAGCCTCATAAACCAGAGAAACAATCAAGCAAAACAACACAAAGAGTAGAAATATTGAATAGAAAGCAAAAAAACCCAGGACATTTCCAGTGATTACCTTCCATGCTCAGAAAAGTCTCTGAAGAAAATAGTAGTTATTCAAATTTGGTGGGAAGAACGAAAACAGATTCTTTACTGAAAACAATTTGTGACTAACTTAGGTTGGGGTGGGTGGGTAGTTCTTTTTTGGGTTTGGGATTTTTTTGTCCTCTTCCATCATTTATCAATTCATGTCAATCACTGTTACCTGCCAATAGCAAGCACTCACATTTGAAAGGAAATTTCAACCTGTGAACTTTAAATCTTGGTCATTTACTTTTTCTTATTCATACTGAGTGACTTCACCTAATTTGTATTTGTGTTTCTTCCTTCTGTTCACTGACACTGTCAAAATCTTTAAAAAATGGCCAAATAAAAACTGGAAGAAGAAAAGACAAAAAGCAAACAAATGAGAAGCTTTCTCTCTTCCTGTCCGAGATAACCCAGGTGAATAACAGTTATGAGCTATGAATAAATCACAAAAAGAATGTTAATTGATATTCACTAGGATGTGAAGAAAAACTTTATTAAAGTAACTCTTCTTTGATTGCTGTTTGCTTTTTCTAACCTATCAGAATTCCCATTCATCTACAAATACTTGGACGTTCTTCTACGCAACACATTAGGCATGGAGATCCCATCAAGCTTGTAGGTAAATATAATAAATTCATCTTGTTCAGTTATCTCTTGATTTGATGTAAAAATAAACTGGATTTTCAGAAGTGACAGACTTTTTCTAATGTGTGGGAAACCCTAGATTCAGAAACCTAAGTTCTTGAAAACCTAAAACTTGAATATATACATCAAATTGAACCAAATATAAACCAAGTAAAATCCAGTGTGTTCTGAACAGATATTTAGTGGGTAATACCAAAATAGAAGGAACTGAAGCTTGTGATGGTATACCAAACCTATCTCCAAGAGGAATAAATAAGAAAATTTTAAGAAATTAAATGTAGCCATCAAGTTAATTAGAAAAGGTATGGAAAGCAAGGCTGACGGTGTTGTCCGAACACTATAGAAGACAAGTGAAGAGATAAATCTCAGAATTCTTGTAAACTTTATGTCACAGAAATTGACAAGACAGAGAACAGCAATCACAAAAATTCCAAAAGTTGTACTCTAGGAATCTATTAGAGCATCAACCTTTAGTCACTGACATAAATTTGGAGTTTCGTTAGAAATTAAGTGGTAACATATGATCTCTAAATATTTATGAGACTGTATTGGTATTCAGAAAGGATTAATTGATTTCCTGCTGGAGACATTGGAAGCCTTTGGTGGTCAGATTTTTAAAAACCAAGGTGTTTATTTTGATTTTAAGGACTGTGAAATCAACAGCTTGTTCAGAGTTGGATCAGATAGGTAAATTGATTCTGTAATTGTAACATAGAGTATATCCTTTACACCTGATTATGCCGTAGGAAATAAATCACTAAATGCAATCTCCTGGTTGTTTTTTTTTTTCTTGACACAGTGTTAGATAGGAATTTGAAAATCTAGATAGAAATGAAAAATCCTTTTCTCAGTGCCTGGTCTAACTGACTTTTTAGCAAAAATATGATTAAATATTTACAATGTTGATACTGAGATTATGAAATAACACTAAAATATTTACACATGATTTATTTTTCTTTGTGCAAAGAGCTGCTTTGTGCTATCAGTGATGAAATCACATATTATAGAAAAGGAGAGGCCTATTAGATCATCTCCTGTGTCTGCTTCCCTCCTTCAAAACCAAATAGCTCCTCCCTGCTTGGAATTTTCCAAATGGCCCCTATGTTTATGTTTATCAACCTGAATTCCCTGTTTTTCAAGACTATGGTTAAAATTGCTGTACATTTTGATAACAAAAGCTTCCATAAGAAAAGCAACAGAGCTTCCACCTTGCAAAGCTATTAAAAAATACCATCATTAAAACTTTTTACACCCATTTTCAGTTTTCCCAATGGTTAGAATCAGCAACAGCATAAAGAGATAATTGCTGAGTGACAATGGAATAAATTCAACTAAAACTGCAGTATACTAATGTTATGCAATGTTACTTTGCCCATATATTTATTAATATGAGAGACCTTCCTTTTTTACTTCAGACCACTTTCATCAGTTTCTTGGTGGATGCTGTCATTTCTGAGAGGAATTGTCTACATGGTATTGCATGACTCTCTGTGTCTCTAAATGCTGATTTTCCCCCCCTCTTTACCTATTATGCTTGTCACAGGAGTCTCTAGCCTGAAATCAGCATAAATGAGTGTGGCTGGCACTGTGTGCATGCACAGTCACAGCCTCATCTGTGAATCTGCAGCAATTAATTATATTTATAGTGAAATATCTGCAGAACATTTGCATGTATGAATTATGTATTGAGGAAAAAGCAGTACACTATGGTTTATGCATTTTTTGTTCTCATGAGAGCCCCTTTGTATCTGTAATATATGCGATGAAGCAAACCAGATTTTTATTAATTTGTCTATCATCTTAATGATGAAACATAATTTTAAGTAAAGACATTATTTTCAGAAGTGTTTTTCAAATAGCTACTTATCATGATTTTACCCATTTGCAAATAAATTGTCCATTACAGTTTAATATATTTTTTCTTTAACATTAAATTCTTCTAGCAAACACCAAGGAAAAAAGCCCTGAATCATCAATGAGTACAGGCCATAGTTTAAGGCAATGAAGTATGCATGAAATATAAGCGTGATATGATTATCCCTCTTATTATGGTTATTACAATACATAATGAGCAGTGTCAGTCTGTTATCTTATCATTTTATTATTTTGTGGATTCACCCAAGAGTAAAATGTAAATGTAGTAACAGAAGTAATGAGTCAATGGGCTGGGAAGGATGATAAAAAAATAATAAGAAGGTAGTATGCTGCAAAGACTATTCTGAGCTAGACTAATTGTATGCTCTGAAATTAATTATCTGCTACAAATATGACAGGTGGCTAAGCTAGCTGTGAAAGAAAACAGGACAGAATATTCAGAAAACCTTTTCTCTTTGCTGAAGAAGTTTTGGAGACAATATTGAATTAAAGATTCATATACTAAAATTAATCTGCTTGAGGCTCCTGTTAAGAACTTATTCTTATTTTTCACATACTGTCCTAAATAGGGATTTAAATATTGAATTTAAAATTTTCATGATTTAGTGCTTGCATATGAATGACTAACCTTCACTTTCAGTGTAGATCTGTATTTTTCCAAAAAGCAACAAAAAATACCTAAGAAATAATAAGAAATCAGATAATTTGTTTTTAAAATGGTAGCTTCAAAAAACACAAATAAATTCTATTAAAACCTCAATTTCTTTAATGATTGGTCCAGAATTTATTGCAGCTCTCTCATGGTTTGACTATTACATATACTCCATGTGCCTGTTTGCTTGGGTAGAGCTTTGCAGCCTGGAGAAAGGTTCCAAACATTGAAACTGAAATTATTTAAATTAAATCTTCTGTGAATATTGCTCCCTAATTATCCTAGTTGTTTACAGTTACCACACAATTTTCACAGATTAATACAAACCATTAAAAACTAATAATTATTATAACGCTTGAGGAGAATTGTGAGATTGTTTTTCTTACAAAATCACGGTCAGCATAGCCACACATTCCAGTATTCCTTAATTTATTTTGCTGTAGAACAGTACTCAGCCTGGAATTATCTTAGTTAGAGAGGAGGAGGGGATTATATTATTCTTCAAGGTTCTGTTGCAGGAAACATATTAACATTCATTGACCTTGCAGTGGCAATTTGTACTGATGAGCATCATTATATGACTGGTATATTAAAGCAGCTTATTAGAGTTAGGAAGCATCCTATGCTATTCAGAGACACTATTACCATTTGAGATGTGGCTGTCATGGAGTCTTTACATACAGGAGATATTTGGAACAGTGGAAAACTACTAGAATAGCCTGGCTAAGCCATCAAGTTATTGTAGCTCACAGCTCAAACTTTAAAAATCAGATCATACGAAAAATTCACATTGACAACTTTTTGGTAAATAAATATTGAATCTTTCCAATTTTAACTACAGAACTGCCTTCTAATAGTGGGCGAGTAAAAATTAAATGGTATAGTGAATGAGAAAGACATGTTTGGGAGTACAGAGTCACTCTCCGTTCTGACCATGGAGATGCTGTCCGAAAATAGAACTGTGATTGCAGTATTCTAAATAGAGAGTCACCCTGCAAGCTCTTCTTAGGAGGTGCAACACATCTCATTACCACATTTTGGAAGAAATATGTTCTTAACAGTGGATTTTCTTCTTGTATTGAGGCCATGAATATAATTATCACTTGATAATTTACAGTGTGCCAACTGTTTTACTGCATCTAGTAAGCAATAAAGCACTAAAGGGAACATGAAGTTTGTAGCACCTGCAACTCATTAAAAGGGCACTATCAGAAACAAAATGTTTAGTTATCATGTAGTGCTTGGCTATACACAAGCAGCATTTAGGATTAATCTAGGGATCCTTGCATAAAGGACCACTGGCAACATAAGATGTTCAGGGAGTATGTGTTCAGAACACAGAATACAGGAAGCCTTACCAATTTATGAAGGGAAATTAATTGTCTTCAAAAGTAGAGCATAACATCTCTGGCATGCCATAGGAAGTTATTTTTCCTGATGGTCTTCTCTGTGTTCTCTCTTGCTTCTCATGTTCTGAACACACTTGTACAAATAAAAGTGTTTACTATGTAACTACAGATGAGGACAGCTCAAATGAATAATTTCCCCAATTAAATAAACAATTAGGTACATAAAAAGAAACCTCAACTTTTATTTCTTAACATAATCAAAGTTTCCCTAAGATGAAGTAGTTATTTAGCTAAAACCATACAAAGTATTTGAGAAGTGCTACGGCAACCTCTGTGTCTCCAGCTCCCGTGGGTATGGGGGCCCTGTGCAGCCGCTCCTGCACAAGCAGTCGAGCTGAGTACAAATACCAGATCAATTGCACCTGCATTGCAAACACTTCCACTGAGGTTTAATCCTACCTGCTCCAGGACTGCCTGAGAAGAGGTCACTCAGGGAACTCACAGAGCCTGCTCCTGGTTGTCCTCTTCATTTGAGGCAACCCATGTGCTTGGGGATGGGCTGAGAATTGTACAAATTGAGCTGGGTATCCAGCAGGAAGAATATCTTAGTAAGGTGAGCTACCTTCTCCAAGACTGTCTTGTTGGGACTCACAATGTGCACAAGAAGGTGCAGGATCCAAATGCGGGCAGAATACCAGACAGCCTATGGAGGTAAAGAGGGAAGAAAATCTGGAGGAAGGAAGCTGGTGGTACTGAGACTGGGTGGTTAAATAGGGAATTAATGAATAGAAAGACTGGTTGTGTCAGGGTCAAAAGGTTTTTAAGAAGAATAGAGGAGGCCTGGGAATTGGTTGACTGGGAGAGGACAATCTCAAGGTACAACGGACCAAAAAAAAGGATTGCTTCAGTAAGTAAGCTGAAAACAGAAAGAGAACAGGAAAGCAATAGAACAGCTCAGACATGTTTGGTAACAGCCTGGATTACAGGCCACTCAGCCTATATATCCAGTTAGAATATTGAGATAAGACTGACTGGACAAGTAGACTGAGACCTCTAGTGAGCCGGGCTCAACGTCAGGTGAAGGCTGAAAATGAGACCTGAAGGGGAGATGGGGGCCAGAGTAAAGAGAGATGTGAAGGAAGAGGCAGTAGAAACCAGACCAAAAATAAGAATGAAGAAACTGAAAAGGGAGGAGAGAGGTGAGGTAAAAGAACCTGGAATGATACAGGTAGTACCAGAGAGGCTAGGAAACTCTAGGATTAGTGCCAGGAAAAAACATTAGGAAAAACAGGTCTCTCTGAGGAAGAGGATGAAGGCTAGAATGAGAAATTAAGTGGATTTCTTGGATGTCCAAGTACATCATGATGGAACAAAGAGATTGGAATCGCACTAGAAATCAAGTATATGTTTGCTGTTCTGTTATCCGTTACTGGATGGGGTCAGTATGAACCCGAATGTTTTAAAATCTCACAATTCCTCTCTTCTTAGCAACATCTGTAAATCCTTCTGAGCCACTCTCCCACCCTGCCGCTGTCCCTTCACCATCCACTGGAGTGTCCTGCTACCAGCCATGCCAGCTGAAGTAGCTGAGCAGTGCATCACAAACTTCAATCTTGTAATGACCCATGTGCACAGGAATGACAGTATGTGGCCATGGACAAACCTTTAAATTTTTCCTTTTAATTTTAAAGATTTTTGAAGTTACATTCACAAGAATCTGAAAAGATTGGCTAAAATCCATGCAATGGTAACTGGTTATAAATATTTCTGTGCAAATTTTAAACTGGTAATTCTTCAATACAATATTGTGAGCCTTTGGGCTTTTAAGAAGAAGACAACTCTAACGTGAAACATTAGAAGCATCCAGTAACATGGAAGATATTAAGTCTTATGAGTACTGCCTGTAGATAGTTTGTTCATGATTCACAGTTGCTTGTACTGAATGAGTCATCCTAAAGCAGATAATCAGCAGTCTTCCAGCCATTTTCCTTTTCCACCAGCAAGGACTCTGTAGGCTTGAATTAATGAGAGGCTTTAAAAAGTAGCTGAGAGAAGAGAATTCTGTTTTTATAGAGATCAATGTAAGTAGAAATTAATCTTTTTAAGAACTAAGTAACTCACTGTTGAATGCTTTTCTATGCTTTCTACTGAGAAACCAGTTAGGCCTCCCTTTTCAGAATGAGGTGCTCAGTTTACAGCAACAGCTTGGTGCTTCAGCATTTGATGCAGGCATGTAGTATATGGAAAGTAGCAATTAGAGTTAAGTGAAAAAGAAGAGACCCATATTTGTTACTCATGGTTGAAAACTGATCCAATTAAAGTCTGTTAAATTGACCCATTTTACACTAGGCTAACCCTGAATAGGGCGCTGGATAGAGCTTTTGGGTGTGTGCCAGAGGAGGGACCATTAAATACACACTTTCACGTATGAAGTGGCAAATATCCTGTAATGGGATGGAATGATATCAGGACCAACTTTCCAAGAAAGAGTTTGAAGCGTAGCCCCCTGAACTTACAGTAGTCAGAGAACACTGTTTTTTCCTCCTTGCACATGCACTGCACAGTGCCAAATATTTTTGGATTTGTGAAAATGTATGCAAATCCTTACCTGACACTATTTCCTACTAAAAAATTATTCTGGTTGTGTTTCTTTCCACACTTTTGTTCCTTTGTCCTTCTTATCATGAGGCAATTGTAAGAGAAAAGTGAAAAGAATAGATTGTTAATTATAACAGACTGATTACTATGGAGATGCGTTAGCATCAACATGGAGATGATCAAGATCAGAAAGTTCTTTCTGTGGATGTTTTGTGGGTTTTGTAAAAATAATGACAAAATCAAAATGAAGGGAGTACAATTTATTATTTTTTAAATTATCCTCAATATACTGGATAAAGAACGAATACACTGGACCAATAATCTGTAAAACTTGCCTTAAAAGAAAACAACCATTTCACAGATTTTTTTTTCCCCTACTGCAATGGAAAAACAAGATAACCATATAAAAATAAGCCCTTCCCCCTCACTCTTGTGTACAGTCCTATCTCAACCCTTTTAAGTGCTGAAAGAAAAGTCATTATTATCAAAAGACAAGGCAGCTTGTGAGTTTTTTAATTGCACCTGGTGCAACAGGGACAGCTCTGCCTCCCAAAGCAGTGATGCAGCATTTAACTCAGTGAGCCAAATGTAGTCTTTGTGACTCATGAATCTTCAGCAGGGTTGTAGTGGGAATTAGTCTGTTCCAATAGAATTAGCTGTTTCTTCGGAATGCCACCTACTTTTATCATTTTAATTAATATTCCAAGGCTAACCTCCAACTCTCAGCCCTCAAGCACTTTCTATTTAAGTCATCATTTATTGCTGTTACAATTTCTCTTTTGAGGTAGTCCATTGTTCAGATTACTGTTCTCAACAATGTTTCATAAATTGCCCAACTTCCTAAATAACAGCGATCATTTTTCTTAGTTGCACCTTAAAGGAGGAGCCATCATATAGCAACATTTTCCACCTTTTTGTTGGCACAAAGGAATGGGAATTCCTCTCCTTTATGGACAAAAAAGCAGCTTTGAGGTTTCTCCCAAACATTGCATCACTGCAGCAGCTTAAGTAGGAATAGGATTTTTCTGTTATCACAGCAATGAATCAGAACTGTTTGTAATATTTGCTTCATGGCAGCAGAGAACTCGGGTTGGATTATATGAAACTTACCACTGAGGAAAGCAAAGTAACAATGAAACTCAGAGCAGGAGAAGGGGATTGCTATTTCAGTGACACAGTTTGGAATAATTATTTTCTAATTCCTCTGTTCATTTCTTTAACTTTACCACCTCAGAGCAAAAGAACCAGTTTTCACTTTTGGAGGTTCAATGTCATGCCCAAAGCCCTGAGCTTTACTGTGCTTTATAAAGGAGAAGCCTGAACTTTTTTGAGATCCATGCAAAAAAATCCCAATCACTAGGTAGGTACACGAATATCTGCTTCATGTCACAACTTGGCTTTGCCAATTTCCAGGTACAGGGAGCCATAGCAGAAGTGCTATAAAAGCCCATAAATCTTTGCTAATATTTAGATGCAAGAATATCATGAAACAAAACAGAAATCCAGTATCTGCAAGAGTCAATCTATTAAGGTTCTTGTGTGTCTCCGTATCATAATAAATTAGTCCCCTTCAAGTATTTAGCACTAAGATAACACCACTTTTTTCTATCCTGCCCTTCCTCGGCCTCCAGAAGAGAGGCAGATATTGCAGTAGATACCTCTTTTATGCATTTTCTACTCCTAGGAGTAGGAGTGAATGTATTTAGAGCCTGAGGTTAACCAAGATCAAAAATTCAAAATATTAACCTAGAAGAGCAGTTAGAAGGTATGAGGAAGAAAGAGATTTACTCTTCCCCTTTCAGAGACGTCCAAACACAAAACCTCAGAACATTCCACCAAGAGAAGAGAAAGCCTCACCTAAGCTGATGCTCTGCAGCACAACCTCGTGTTGGCTGCATACACAGCATCCCCCCTGCTGCAGTCTGGGTGGGCTTGTGCTCAGAGGAGCACAGATTGCAGAGCACTGCAAAGGCTTTTTTTATCTTCTTACTCTCATTGTACTTATCCACTAATGTAAATATTTCCAAAACAATATCTGAATTGTACAGTCATAAATGCATAGGCTGGCAAATCTTCTCAGCTGCATTAGTCACTTCAACTGCATGTCTAAAAACTTGGTTTGGATGAAAACATTTGCAAGTCTAAGTTCTAAACTCTGTGCTTCACCATGCAGCTGCTGAAAATTCCAGCCCCAAATATTCTTATTGGATACACCCTCCTGCATACTTTATTCCAACTGCATACCAATAAAATCCTCGGGAGAAAAACTGCAAGAAAGAGAAGAGCCCACTATGTTTTTCAAGACAGGAGATTCAGAGATAACAGGAGATTCAGAGATACCAGCTTCTTCAGTCTCGGGTTGTAAATGTACATCCCATCACTGACTCTGCTAATAGCTGTTAGGATGGATTATTGTTACAGCTGCTAATTAGGAGCTGGATTTGAAGACTTGAACAGCTTTGTGATTGGTTGACATCGAGTTATTACACAAATTTATAAAATACACCCATGTGGTTTAGCTGCAGTAACATAAAACTCATTTTTAGCAATATAGCAGATTTCCTCCAGCATTTATCTTGCTGCTCAGCAGTTTAGAAGGAGCAAAATGGGACAGAGAACAGGAGGGAAATGCCCAGAGTGTCTGGAAAGCCTCTCATTTCAATCTTTGCATGTACCCAAGAGGTGAACACTAACACGGGTTGGGGACCCTGTTCTCCTTGGAGTGAACGCTAATTTAAACTTTCACTGTGATCTGATATGCTTTAAAATGCAGCAAATCCCTTATTTATGAGCATAAAGGCCATGAAAGGGCTTTAGAATCTAACCCTAGGGGGCTCTTCAAGTGCATGAACCCAGCAATGTTTAACACGTACACTTAGTCTTGAACAGTTGCCTGAAAGGGATAGAGAAAAATACCTGGTAGATGCCCTCTTTTCTGAACAGTTGAGAAAGCTTCTTGCATGAAATAAAAAAAAACATTTTCCTAAGAAAATGCTTTCTGGTACTGTAGCTATTGCACTTTGCTATTTAGAATTCACATTCCTAGAACAGAGCTGTTGCATACATTTTTTATGACATAATCTCTCACATAAATGCAGTTCTTGGAATGCTGACAGGCCAATAAAGAAGCCTTGCTGTATTGGGGGAACAAAAACATTTCAGGTCTAATATCAAAAGAGTTATTAAATGTCTCCTTTGATTTTTGTGATGTGAGTTTTCCCAAGTAAGTCTATTGCACTGGCAATGAGATATTATATAAATATAAAAGGAAGATGTACTCTAAAAGCTACAAGCCATTAAAAGCCAGTGTATTCTTCAACTAAGATTTGAAATATGTTCCATGAAAAACAAGCGTAATAAATGAATTCTGTTAAGCTGATGCAGAGTCAGATAAGGTACCCTGGGATCAGTAGTTATTCTTCTGTAAATCTTGGTTAGAAATTGCTTCACTGACTTACGTTTTGCTTCTGAAAGTGTTTGTGTTGCTCCTCGCAGGACTACAAAAGAGTCCTTTCATAAAGCTCTGGTGATCCTCTGGGATGGTATTAGACACCAGTATGGGGTGTTCCCACACCCCATAAGGAAGCAGTTTGCCTTCCTTCCTCCCCTCCTCCACTGCCCAAGGTTAGCATCCAGACCAGCCCCAGTAAAAATTACATTAAGAACCTTCATCCCCAAGGTTCACAGCCAGAAGTACGAGTGTCTGCTGCCATTGGTCTTGGGTTAAAAAACCACACCAAATAGTGAAAGTGGAGAACACTTGGAGGCTGACATGCAAAATTTGCTTTTGCCTTCCTTGTTCTGAACGAACTATTCTCTCCAGCACGGGGACAAACTGTTGCTGGGACTGAGAAATGCTCACAAAATCTCTCCCTGCAGGAAACCCTTGCAGGCCTGATCTGCAGGCATCCCAAGAATTGTGGTTCTTCACAAACTTCAGTATTAATTACTGCAGCCTTGCTCTGACTCTTCCTGAAACTATGAAGCACACAAGGACTGCCAGAGCTGCTCATTTTCATTAGTGCTTCCTTCTTGAAAAATAAAAGAAAGCATTCTAATAGCACATGACTATGCAGCACATTCAGACACATCTAATTAGAAGCTGCCTCACACTTTTTTCTAAAAAAACTTGTAACAAAATAAAAATAATTTCTGGTATAAACCCAGGCCACACGTTACAAGCTGTTTGAAAAGGGAATACTTTCCCTCTTTAACCAAACTATCTAGCTGCTACTATTTCCACCTGAAAGCCTTAACAAGGATAGGAGCTATCAGTACCTATTCTTTAGCTTTTTAACATCTCCACAAAAGTAAATACTCAGTCCCACCTAAGCCCAGCCTCTTCGTGGAACCAGTCCCTCCTGAGCAAATTTACCAAACCAGTAAGCTGTACCTTTCTCAAACAGAGTGCTCTCACCTGCAGTCCTTGCTCTCTTTTTCCCCAACAGCCCACAAGTGAGGTCACTGATAAGTCACTGAGGACAGCAGGCAGCTCCAAGTCTGTTTGGGAGCTTTATAATCCTGTCCTGTTCTAGAAAACTAGAAACATATAATCCAGTCCCATCCAAGAACAGGAGCAATATCCAAAATGTAATACAACAATTTCATTAGCAGAACTAATTAGCAAAACCATGTTTTGTATCATACCCACCGGTTAGTGGAAATCAGTGTTTTACAAGTATATGCATAATTATACAGAAGGAACATTGTACCAAACAATCCACTTCCACTTTGAAATATGTACAGATGTGGAACATAGTGTCTGCCACACCATATAAGATTGATAGTCCAGTGCTTCAGCTATCCCACTTTAGACAGTGGTTAGTACTTCATCATCTGATGAAGAACTCCTGAAATGAACAAGTGTGGATTTCACCATGAGAAAAAAATCTTAATAATTCTTCCTTAGTCAGTAGAGTCTCTCTAAGGGATCAGGAGAAAGTTAAAATGTTAAGGGTATAAAACATCTCATAAATTTGTACAGAGATTGAAGATGAAAAGGATAAGGAGATTAAAAAATAAAAGCCTAACATTTATACTGCATGGAAAGACAAAAAATATTCATCCTCATCATGCAATCAAGTGGCAAGCAAAAAGAACTAACATTCATTCTGAATATAAACTGATTTATTTACATAGGACAGCAAAATTATTATGAAGTGATATTAGCTACAATCCCATAATTGATACAATTAGAAAGCAGGAGGGCTCAGCAGAGGGGGCACAGCACCACCTGTCATCTTGCCTCCTGGACTGAGTTGGCTCAATTATCTTGAGTTTGGCAAAGAAGAAATACACAGCGAGGGAGGTGTAAAACATCCAATTCATCTCATCTCAGTCACATAATTTACAAATTAAGATTAAAATTCAAGGCCTGGATGAGTCATAAATCCTTAGGGCACTTGAAACTGTTGTGTAAGAGAATGTGAATAACAAATAGAGGTATGTAAGACTACTTGATATATACATATAAATATATCCTAATTTATTTTGTAAAGTCTGGAAATAAATTAAATTGAGTGGTTCCAAGTACTGACATGCCAGCATTTATATCTCTGCGCCAGATTTATGTATTACTTTCAAATGGTATTTTTTTTCTTTTCTCTCAAAGTATAACAGTTAGTTAATTGATATTTGTATAATTTCATGGAAGTAAAGTGTACTATGCATAAATGAGGAATTACACTCTGATGAAATCCTAATCTTTCAAAATAATTCAACAGCTTGTTACTGAGTGCAACATCTGAATTCATGACTTAGGAACGTCATTCACAGCACCCTTTTGCCTTGGACATGGTCTGAAAGAATAACTTCTGATTACATGGAAGGCCTATTACATGACAGAGACAACAAACTGCTTCCCAAATCTGTGAATGTAGACCAGACTTTGCTCAGCATTGTCCAGGTTTGCTCCATGCCTGTTCTCGGGGGCTAAAATGAAACCCTTCATTCTCATATAAATTCATTTTACTGAAAAATTTCCCAACAATATATTTTCTTCCCTCCTTTTCAAAACTACCAGATTAAAACAAGACAGAGATAAAATGAGAAAAGAATATTCTGCCCTGATTTTCACAGGAACCCTTTACTTAATACTTCAAACCTGAATATGTAGACAGCAGGCTAAATCCAGCCTGGGTTTAAAAGCTGATGCAATTTATCCAGTAGCTTATCCTGAGTGGAAATTAAAACCATGAACTTTATACTGGCTTCTTATTCAGATGCCAGTTGATAGCTACTCTTACATTGCACTCCAAACTACAAAGACAGAAATCTAAATCTCACTGAAAGAAAACAGAAATATATCCACATTGCTCATTGCCATTTGACCATCAAACTGCAGATTTTCTCAGAAAACAGAATTATCGTATGTGCCAACTACACAGTTGTAGACACTTCAGAAAACTCTTATGAAAGCATAGAAGGGAGATCCTTATTAATTTAACACTTCCTTGATATCCTTCAAGTCATCATTCATTCTCATAAAAGACTAATCATCGTAAGAACATATTCTACAAACACATACTAGCCTTTAAGATGATTGAGAGTAATTGCTTAGCTCTATGCAGAAATGACATGGATATACAGGAAGAATCACTTCTTATTCACAGAGGACTGATTACATGGAACATACTTTGGTTCTTCGTATCATTTTTTGACAACTTACTTATTCCAGGCTTCTTCTGGAAGCTGAATTTGCCCTTTTTTTATAGCTGTCCTTGAAAAATATGATTTAGAAACTAGAAGAGAGTTTCATGCCGTGAAAAACTGTAACTCTCTAAAGGGGCTTTTTGATTTTTCTAAAGACTACTTTGCTTGAAGTTGTAGATTTTCCTGCTATTTGCCAGCTGGATTATTTTATCAGTGAAAACTCTTGTGTTAGGTGGCTCAAACAATAATTTGTACTTGGAGAGTTTACTCAGGTTTTCAGTAAGGGTAAGCTGTGGAGGATGAAGCATGATGTAGTCAGATGGCATTGTCTGATGTAGTTGTACAACTCACCAGAATAAAAGCTAATTCTCAGTACAGGCCATGCAGAAGTTATTGCACAGCATAAGCTCAAGTTTCCAGTTAAGATAGAAGAAACTGGCAATAAGTCTGAAATTTGTCAATTTGCTAATTTTTTCATTTATTTTTCTAATGGCTTTCTAGCTGGATGCTATTTAGAATGACCCTTCTATTTTAGGATCGCAGTTACTAAATTAAAAGGAAAAAAAACCCAGAAAAATACTGAAAAAAATTCCCTATGTCTTTATCACCCTCAAAATGAGTACCTGTGGAAAGATAAATCCTGTACAGAAATAAGCCAAGATTTCTCACAGATTTCTCTTCTCAGCAGTCACGAGTCATCGCTCACATCAGCATATAAAGAACACTGAATAGCTGTAGGTAGGACAGCTGTGACCTGAGGCCAAAAATCTTCTCTGGACATTTTAAGGGAGACCTGTAAGGTCTCTTTTTTAGGGTTTTCACTTCAATAAACAAGGCTTCCAAACAGTATTTGATTCTAAGCATATTTATCCATAATGGTACTTATTCTAATTTAGTTTTGTTCAGTGCTTCCAACATCTGACCACCCATCTGGCAAAATACCCCTGCACTGCATCCCTGCTGAACTCAAGATTCTGAAGAACTTTGGACAGATTATTTTGAAATGGTCAAAGGAACTATTTGACCATGTTGTAAGAATGGATTCCATATTTCTGTGGATTTCCACAGAAGAAGTGTCCCTCAGAAACAAGAAAAGATTCATTACAAATGTGAAAATCTGACTAGAAGACAGAATAAAAAATGTTGGGCATATATCAATAGCAGCATAATAACACTCATTAAGATTAGATGCACTTTTCACATTCTTCTGTCTGAACAGCAGAGAATGGGAGAACAGATAGTAAAACCCTGGTTAAAATTTATAGCACAGCTATCTTCTTTTTAAGGTACTTAAACACTCTACAACACCCACAGCTGTCAAAATGCTCAGGTATATTGACTGATCATGTAGGTCAGAGCCATTGGATGGAAGACACATTGAAATTAGTAGTTACATGTTTCACAAAGACTGCAAGCTAATGTTGCTCTTAAACAGCCTCATCCATCAGTGGTCACTCTTTGTTAGAGAAGGCCACTCTACAGTACTTGGACGTAAAGTGTTTATTTCCTTCATTTGTTTCTCTACCAATTTTCATAAGCTAAACCGCTTTTTGGCAAGGAAAGAAGCTTTATGTATTATAAATATTTTAAGTTGTTTTCTCTGCACTTTTTTTTTAACCCATCCCAAATTACTCTGCATAATATATTTCAAAATAAACAGGAGTTTTAGTACTGCAGTCATCAAATTACTTTAGTTACATTTCTACATACCTGAATATCATCTGCACTACTTTTTGGGATTTAGAGCATTTTTAACATGCCCAGAAAGTCCTACCTAGCTACCCATGTCTAAATTTAATGCAAGGTGCTAGTTTAGGCCAGGCCCTTTTTTTGTGAGTCAATCACAGTATATGACCTTTAAATTTCAGTTATCTTCTCCATTTCTCCTTTGCTCCTCACTGAAACCACTTAAAAATATTTGGTTATGTTTTCGTTAGGTTGTCAAAAATATGCTTCAATATTTAATAAATGTTGCTTCAGAGATTCTCAAGGGAGTTGGAACATGCATGCAAACACTGGTTTTGGAATAAGACAGATTAAGCATCTCTTCAGTGTTTCCAAGCATTTCCATCTAAACATAAAACATTGCATTTTGAGTAATCTTTACCATGGGGAACAGGAATTTGTTCTGTTGGAATTCATGATGCAATAAACGCATTATTATCTGCTATACCTATACACACGTGCAACAAGGAATTAAAATTGCTCCTGTGTCTCAGCCAGCACACATACATCCACAGGTGTGCAGTGTTTATGCATGTAAATTTATGCCATCAAAAAAAATCACAATATATACTTTAATTCTTCACTGAATATATTTGGCCCTCATTCCCTGCTACTTCCATTTAAGGCTGTAGTAGTGAAGAGAGCTATATGGAGGTTCTGCCCAAATTACATACAGGATAAAGTAGTCTATGTTGGAGAAGCCAGCTATGTTCCTTCAGAGACTCCACTGTAGCTGAAAATTGCTCAAACAGTCTGTATTACTTATTTTGCTTGGCACAATCTCCATAGCTTGGAGCTGTAAGAAGAGAAAATAGAAAGTGTTGTAGGAATGAGCTGTGCTGATCCTAAGTCTCGTGAGGACGCCTTAGCACGAAAGGGTGACACTGTGAGAATTCTCTGTGAGAATGCTCACTGCTGCCTTAACAGCAGGAAAATGGAGAAGAATCGTACTGGTTATGAGTTGCTGTACCAAAGAAAGGAAATGTTGCCTCACTGTCCATATGAATCTGACCCAACAGCTTTAACATGAATATAGTCTGTTCATTGAGGACAGCTAGGGCTTATGTCCTTAAGTTTACCGTGGGACTCACGGCTGCGCAGAGGGACCTGCAAACCCGTTGCACAAAGAACGTGAGTCACAGATGTAAGTACACACACAGCTAAACATGTAACATGTGAAAATGAGTCTTCTTTTCACAACCATGCAAATAGTTCACAGAACTGTCCTTGGAAAGGATAAAGGCTTCCTTCACACGTGTGAGAATACCCTATTTACTATTGATTTTTCTTGATTCTGTGGAATTAGCATGCTACCCGTCTACTCTGCTTTAATTAACAAGGTATCTTAGCCCAAAGACTGCAATCCTAGGGTTCTTTCAAACTATATTAGGCAGCTAAAATATGAAATTAAAAGAAAACAGAGTTCCAGCCAACAGAAACAAGTGACTCATTTCCTTGTGAAAACACACAAGGTTTACGTTACTCTGGCAACGATGTTCACCATTCCAGAATAAAGTCTATTTTCTCCCTTCAGAGCTTTTATATATTCCTGTTACAATCTATGTTCCACAGTGACCTGACACTGAACCAAGTTATTCAGTTATTTACAAGAGACTGTAAGCTTTAATTTAGACAGATTCTAAATCTACTCCTTTGAAAATGAATTAATAAATACATATATTCTTTCTCATGGTGAGGATTTCAGAGGAGAAAAGTTATTTCTGAGGCATATTTGTGATATGTGCCTTATCAGAATTGTGTGTTGCCATGATAAACTGGAATGGTTGTTGACTGCATTCACACAGCCCTGCAAGCAACAAACACATCAGCATTCCAGCTGCTGGTTTTCACAGGGAAGTTGATTCAATTGTACCACATATGTCAAAATACAAGTTAGGAAAAAAGCCAAAATTTATAATCTCATTGTGAAATTAACCACATGTGTCAAGAGAACACCAGCAAAATAGGGATACAGAAATTCTGCCCTTTGGAATCCATGCCAAAAAAAGGTTTTTAGTACAGAAGGTTCCTCATATATAAAGTCGTAACACCCTTGTGCAGTGTGAAAGAAGTACAAAGTTCTCATTTGAAACCAAAACTAAAATTTGGTATTTGTTCCTGATTTCCTTCAAGATATGTTCTTAAAAGTTAAATGAGAGATTGTAACTTAACTGGCAGGGCAAATTTTCCGCTTAAATTTTGAAGTTGTTGCCCATGTATTTGGAGATTTCTCTGGAGTTAAAAAAGGAATTCAGGAGAATCTGTCTGCTAGAGTTCTTGCTTTCCTTGATAGGGTAGTAAATTTCAGTCTTAAAAGAAGCATTTTCATGGGAGACTGTGAACATTAAAAGTTCTAAAACACTGTGTAGGAAAACTCCCACAGAACACATGATGAGCCACACAATATATTGCCATGAACTTCTGTGGAGTAACTGAATTTGAAAATCACATGCCAAAAAATGAAGTTTTATGACTTTTATGTGAACGCATAGGTATTTGGCTGAATGGCTTCCTTTACCCATCTCTAAGATTTTTTTCACTCATGCATAGCTCTATCATGTAAATTAAGTTTTGGGAAACTTCCTTCAAAGTCCCTGAAAGCTTTGCTGTTATCCTCTGAGGGATCAGGGTTTCATCCCTGCCCCCCTGAAAGAAGCAGGAAATAACACACAAAACACCACTTTGTGCCCAAGTAATAAAACATCTTCATTTGTACTCAGATTTTCCCCATTTCATTGTATTAATATTAAGCTGAAGATTCATAAGAAGAAAGTAGAACATTAAACTGAATTTGGATAAAGATAATGAAAGCTCTGAAAAGCTTTCCTTGAAAAACTATTGATTCTTCAATTAAACCTTCCCAAAAATCACTGACACTTTTTAAATGCTTCCTGGGCTTGGCTAGAATCTCATTAAGTTACTGATCTTCATGATGACTGACAACGAATTCTATGATTAAGCTGTGGAACCCTCAGCCACGAGTTACTATAAAAGCCAAAAGCAAAGCAGAATTCAAAGCACAAGAACACATCTTGATACAAGTTCTTGGCTGCAGTTCTTTCTGTTGAAGATTGCTGAGACAGCACAAAAGGAAGAAAAAGAAGATTTAAAGGGGCAAACGTGCATTCCCTGACACTGGAAAATCTTTGACTGAGACAAAATTGGAGATTAGAATAATGCCACCCAACCCTAATTTTAGTTTCTAAGAGATGGTTCAGGACTGAAAGATGGCAGGGAAGCTGGTACCACATGATCCTCAGCTACCTCAGATGCTGTGTCCCGCATGGCACACCTTGCAGACATATTTCTGTTCTCACAGTTTGTGGAGGGCATTCTGAGCACCGCTGAAAAAATGGAGATTTATATACATGTAAAAAATGAGGATTAGGCAGGATAATTCAATGGGGCCATGCTGTTCTAAGACATAAAAATACATTACAAAGCAAAAACTGCCTGCTAGTTAGCTGTTGAAGACTCTTATGACTTCCTACTTGCTTCACCGAAATACCTGGAACTGGTCATTAACAGAGGTAGGCTACATATTTGGAATGCTGGAGGGATTTCAGGTATCTTTCCACATGGCAGTTCCTTTGCTGCAGTTCTGTTATCACATAGTAATGCAATGCCTTCATAGAGATAAGAAATGTAAGAAAGAATATTTTGCCTGTTTTTTCATGTTTAATAATTGAAACAAACAAGATATAGCAGAGCCAGGCAAAAAATGCTGGTTTATGAAAGTCACTGGAGGGAAAAGTGTTCTTTCATGCTATAAGATCCCACAATACTGGATACTGCCATAAGCATTCTTGGATATTACAGGGCATTAAGAAAGTACTACATAATCAGCATGTGCTCCAAATACTTGTTATAAAATATGCATAAGCTGTAATTGCCTGTGAAAGCTGAATGTTGATAAGAAGAAGTAATAATTGTGGTTTTGGCCTTGATCCTTAAAAAGACGTCTCACACTAATAAAATACAGTAGCTAATACAGAAATCATTATTATCTTATGAGAAATGTAATAATTCTGCCTAGACTAAATTGACAGACTATATCCACAGTATATAATGTATTAAAACAGATAAAATGGCGCTAGTTTACATGAGGCTGATGCATGATGTTCATTGCTGTAAACTCACAAAACCGTAAAAATAAATTTCATCTTAAATTGTCACATGCTGAATACCAGCTCTGTTATTCAGTTACTGTTACTGGAACATTCTTCTCACAGGACCCAAGTACACAGAAAGAAAACATTGTTTGAGTGCAGCCACTGGCAAATGACAACAGCAAATTCTAACATTGACATCTCTGATTACAGCATGAGGTTCGGGATGATTAGCAATAGCCTGCTGATTGCTGTCATTTCTACATTTCTTTATTTCTTTCCAGAGTGTATGTTGTCAGGGTAGTAAATATGCTAATATGCTAAAAAATAGGAGACCATGTTGTACAGTGGCTGTCTTTGACAGCCACAAACCTCCCTGCAGCATTCTCCACAATTTACCTATTGCAAGAAACAGAATTGCTGTGAGAGTCGCAGTTATGGCTGGAGAGGAGATTTCTTAGATGTATCTTCCAACATGAGGGCAGAGACAAACGTCAGGTGTGCACCTCCAAGAAGCCTGCACAGGCAGAACAATATTGAGATGACTGGTTCCTTTTGACCTGTTTTGCTGAGGAAACAAGCTGTTACTTTTTACTAGCTGGGTTGTGGGTTTTGTGGGCTTGTTTGTTATTTGTTTGGGGGTTTTTTTCCCCAAGTACCAGGTAGCACTGCTATGTACAATAAATTACAACAATCAAATGAACAGATCAGAAATGTATTACATGTGGGTCCTCCTGGGTCTCCAACCACCATTTTTCTTTTTTTTTAATCAAAACACTTCAAAGGACTGTTCTTACCTGCAAAAAGCAGTTCTTTTAACAATAGTTTTTGTTGCCTCTACAAAAAACAAGGACACGGGAAATACATTTTTCTTTCCCTGATTTAAATAACATCCAAAGTTCAGTTGTCAAAAAAAATGTAAAAACAACATCAATTGTGCCCTACAGTAAACAGTACCTTGAGTGGAAGCTTGTATTAGAAAGAACACGCACATACAGCTTGGTTTAGGAGTGCCATTGGAGTCACTGTTATGAGGTTTGGGTATTTGCATGGATTTGTTGCTAAACGAAACTTTCTGCCAAAGCAAGCAGTAACCAAAAATACCCAACATTAATTATTTGAGTGGGTCAAAAATCTTGGCAATGCTTATTTAAAACATTTGACAGCTCTTCATACCTTTAAAGGCAGGAATAGTATCCTTTGGAGATCAGTGTCTGAGCACCAGGAGGAGGCTGTTTCCTCTGAGGACTCATGTCAGCACTATGAACACTGAAGAAGTCGCAGCCCTCCCCCAGTGCTCAGAGTCCCTGGATGTGAGCAGCTGGGACTGTGCCCTGACTGCCTTCTGGCTAAAGCACCTGTACATCCATCCCATGGAATCCAGGGCATGGAGAACATGTCAGTGGAGACAGTTAAAGTGTACCCTGGCTTCCTTGGTTTATACAGAGCTCCGTGCTGCCAAGAAGAAAAACCTAAGCTCTTTCTAAACCAGCTAGCTGGGAACTAGGTAGTTTGCTACCTGGAAGCAGAAAAACACAGAGCTCTGTACAGGCTTATTGCCCTTCTGAGAAGTACTTTCTTTTGGCTGGACCTCCTACACAGTCAGAACCCATCTGTGGAGCAACTGCAGAGGGCTGTGGAGGGAGCTGTACTCACTGTACTCTGCATGGAGGAAAGGAGCAGTTGGCAAAATCTCTGTCGAACGAACCTCAGGTTGAAGCTGGTGTTAACCTGGGATTCATTACTGAAAGCAAAGTTTTAACAGTTAAAACCAGGACTGGAACCCAAGAACACTGCTTTACCTACCTTTGGGATTTTGGGGTGAGGTTTTTCTTTTGAAATGTGCCTTTGTATTGGTTACTGTTGACTGCATACATATTCATCACACTGCCAAGAACTGACAACAGTTTTCTGTGTGCACCCTGACAGCCATTCTGCAGATTCTCTCCTATGATTTATTGAGTAAGTGCCACCTGCTCACACTAAATAAAGGGTAAAGTGGGCATGGATGGGAAGAAAAGGCAGCTCAACAATTGCAATAATCTCATTATCCCTTCTGAATTGTAGAAGGGGTGCATAGCAGAGATATGGAGAAGGTGGACAAAGACTGTAAAAAAGGAAAAGACTTGAAATAATAAGCAAAAGAAGAAAGAACTTTGGAATTTAGAACAAGGAAAATAGAAAAGGAAATACAGGATGGGTAAGAGGAAAAGAGATTTGCATTAGTAGCAGATAAGAGAAAATACAGGAAATTTACTTTTAATGATAGAGATAACACAGAGGAAGAAGAACTGAAGAAAAAAATAGAAGAAAACAAACAAACAGGAAGGATCTGAGAATACATTTAGTAACACATTAGTAAATAATATGAGGAAAAATTCTGTAACTTAATAGAAGCCAGTATTCCCTGACCCAGGCTGTCTCAAGTCTGAAACAATACGTGTCATTTACACAGACTATCTTTGCAGCTAGTAAATGCTCACCCAGGCTAAAGCAGTTGATGTTCTCCTACAGTGCAAATGGCATCTGAGCAGAGTTGTGACTCACTAATATCCCAACTTACATTCAGACCACCATGAAATCATGTTTTTAAAAACACCAAGTACAGATAAGTGCTTGTGAAAAGTCTGAGATGGGACTGGGCTAGAAGAGGCAGGTTGGATACCTGACCTTTGCCTACAGGTAAAAACATACAATCAATTTACCTTGAACTGCAGTTCTTCAGTACTATGAGATTATTTCTAAAAAAGTTTCTATGTCTTTAAGAAGGAGACCTCTGTACTGCAGTGATGATATTTAGGTTCTGCCCAGCAAGGCATGTAAGGAATATTGTGGTTTTGAGTTTATTATCAGTGATTACTCCACAGGTTACACAGACAGCTGGCTCTGGCAAGTCCACATCAGTGTGAGGATCCACCCACAAAACTAAACATGTATACAGCTCCTTCTCTATGACTCACACAGATTTACTTACCATAATACTGAGCTGAGGAAAACAGGCAGCAGGACTTGATGAATGCTTGTCTTTGTACTCCACAGAAACTCGCCTGCATAAATATTTTATTTAGTTTAAATAAAAATATCTTAAAATGTTTTCTCTACTGTTCTGTTCAAATGGTATGTGGTCCATGAAATGCTAACTGTAAATTCACATCTGGGTAAGCTCAACATTTGTCTTTGTGTTCTTCATTTTATTTTTTCTTTAAGGGATTTTGAGTGTTAAGGATGATAAAGTGCTGACATTTATGGGAACATTCCATTATTATAGTTTGTATTTGATAAAAGTATATGATTGAACTTTACAAATGAAATCCCTTCATGCTTCAGCAACTCTAGTTTATAATGGGAAGTCTAACATTACTATTTTCTATTTCTTTTTTTTATTATTATTTTGAGTAAAAGAAATTAGATAAAATCCCAGCTCAAGATATTCATCATCTGGGTAGCAAGCAGAGAATAGACCAACTACAAATAAGATAGGATCCTGGTATAAGAATCCAGAAGTGAATATTTTTAAAACACAAGTTGATGTCACATTAACTATTGCTCATCAATTGGCAATGATTGCTGCATACCAGTTTTGCATAAATAAAGGACAATTATTCCTCATGCTTTCTGTTTATGATAACTGTCATGAGAACATTAAGAGTACAGAATGCATATCTTTGAATTTGGAAATGTACCTTTCAGAGGACAAAGTAAGTAAAACCGTTGCAAATGTAAAAGTGTAGAAGAATCACTATGCTGTTTTCTCTTGCTGCTTGGGGGAATTCCAAGAATTAATCCAACTAGATGATAGGATGGAGTTGATATTGTTGTTGTTGATATGTCTAATGATTCTTGAGGGAGATGGAATTCCCTAACCTAAAGTTAACAGTGAGCTTCCAAGTAGCTGGGAGAGTTCTGATATTTTGTGGAGCTTACATACTTTAAAAATGGCTCTCTCAATGCGGTCTGTATGCTGCTTGTTGTAGTCTGGTCTTCTTGCCTCTTGAATGTGGTTCCAAATACTCCTTAGATGTGGAATTTACCATTTACAGGGGTTCAAGATCTGATGGGATAGGAACACACAGTGCAATTCAGCTAAACCTCTCTCTCCTTACTGAGGGATAGACACAAAATCCTAAATATTACTTAGAGTCTTATTTAGTCAAAATACTGGAGTTTGACCTGGTCTTAGTGTCTCTCTCTTTTGAGGAAGATATAAGAATATAACCTCCTGAGCATCTGAACAAAATGGATTAACTTTGAGAGATCAAATACATTTAAAGTTGGAATTGGATTTATGCTGAAGCTGTGTGTTGTTGCATTGGCAAATTGTGTTTGATATGAGGAGCCATAAATCTGTAGATTTATGTCTACACATGGAGTCATAAGATCTGTAGGTTTCTGATCCTTTTCAGAAAATGGACTTTCTGAGTCTAAAAGGAATTCCTACTACAGTAGAGTGCCTTTTTAAAAAAAGCATCCTTCAATCCCACCCCCACCAATGACAACTCCATATTTGCATGATATAGAGTTTATTAAGAAATATACTCCACAATTCCTAGAATCAGGCAAAGGCAGGTATAGTTCATTTTGCAAACAGCCACAAAGCCTTCCAGTCATGTTTTCAGGCAATGTTTCTGGTAACTACCAAAGAATAAGTTAGTAGTATAAGAAAGTAACACAGCAATTGTCATTCCTTGTGTTCTAGATTGTCATTTTCACCATTTGTTGTGCTCGAGTAAGTGATCTTCTGTGCTTTTTACTCTCCAGGTCAGTCAAAGACATTTTGAGTGGGGAAAGCAGTTATTAAACAAATGCTTTCTTTAGTGTAGAGAAAGAATGATGACTTCTGAGACAGAGCAGCTTGCAGTAAGTAATCTCCATTATATGTTGTAATAGGGGGGAAATGGCCCTGAGGTGGTTATGTGTAAATACTGACAGTCTGGGAACATTATCTCACTGCAAGGTGGGAATTGCAAGTGCAGGAATCAGATCTTGCATAAGCAGATCTTGCTTGTGACTTTCACAAAGATGAGCTACACAGTGAGTCAAGGTGGCAACATGACAAGTGCTTTACTGCAGTTTAGCTTTACCACAGAATTCAGTAAAATAACGCAGGATATGAAAAATACAAATATTTCACTAATGTCAGTGATAGGATGATTCCTTCCAGATATGTACATAGAGATAGAGATACACAGATACTTCTATATGCAGATGATTCACCCTGGAATGACTGCCCAGATAAATACAGGCAACCTGCTGACACAATCTTTTCAGAATGTTGCCATTGCAAGAGTAATCTTCTTCTTTCAGATTGAAAAGGCTCCATTACACATCTTGATTTGTGATGGAGAATGATTACCAGTGATGAGACTCATGCCAGAGAGCAGGACCTCTTTAGATTGCCAGAGAGATAAAGAGATATTAAAGACCTACAGGATGTTTCCAAAGGAGAACAGAAAGCAGGGATTGTTCTAGCTGAGCTGCTAAGTTTTTTCTAAGTCCAGAAGAGAGAGCACCGCCTGAAGACCTTGTGCCCCAACTTACAGCAGTATAACTACACTGACACAAATAGAATTGAAAATCAGAAATTTGCCTAAAAAAAACATTAAAAATATGAATTATGGGAGCCACGTCAATTTACCTGTTTATGGGATAAAATATTTTATATTTTAGACTTACATTGAAAGTCTTCTACTGTTTGAATTTTGCACAGCTTGAGAAATTAACAAAACAACAGTCCTAGGCTGTAAGTATCTCCGCTCAATTTTAATTAAAAAGTTATGACTTTTTAGTATAAATATATATATAATACATGTTTATTACAGAAAATGTAATAGTAAAAATTAGTGTGTTAGTAGCTTTCTCAAAAAAGTGTACTTTCCTGAAACAGAACTTTTCCCAGAGCTCTTGTATATACTATAAATATATTTCCACTGCTTCATCACTAATTTGCAAGCCTGATTTTGTATTGGTTTGGAATTCAGTATTTTCCCTCAGCTAAGATCAACACTGAACACAGAATCCCAACAAAATTATTATTCAAAAAACTTTAAAAAGCAGGGGAAGCCCTCTGCCATTTACATCAAATGATAGCAATTGAATGATTACATAAAAGCAAGAAGATGAAAAAATAAAGTGATTGATTCAGTGCATCTTTCGAGCTATGAGATGGTGAGTTCGTTAACGAGAGTGGTGAGAGAAAGAACAGAATTTTCATACCAACCATTTTAAAGTTTTTAATTTTTAGAAAGTCTTGTGACATAACAATTTTGAAACAATCAGATTTCATTTAACGATGGCCCTGGGAAAAAGTCCCCTTGAACAGTTATATACACTTCTTATCATCGTAAGGTTTCAATATATGTTTTCATTTGCCAATATCTAACCAAAGGATGAAACAAGAGATGGGCTCAGACAGCAGGGAGAATAAATGTGAATGCTTTGGTTTCAAAGTGTTCAAATCAAGATACCTCAGAAGAAAACTTCAGTCTCTGAGTTGCTTGTGCCAAGAATTTATATTACTTCATTTTATCAACTTTAGTAAAAAAATTTGATTCATACCTTCCCAATCCAGTATTTAAACAGATAAATACGTAGATAGATAGAAAGACAGATAGATAAGTAGATACACATAGCTTGTGTTTATGCTTCTTGCACATCCAACCATAGTTAAAATTTTATTTATCAGATTAACTAGAAGTAATTCCTCTTTTGGTGGCTACAGTATGCAATTTATTTAAGAAATTCTGTTCATCTTTGGAATTACTCTTTTTGCTCATATGTCATACAGTCAAGATATATTTAATGTCCTTACTATAAATAGTCCTATGGGGATGAGGATGTATCTTCTAAATTAGTAGAGTTTCAAGCACTCATGAAGTTACAAAAAACGTATCTCCAGTTTATTTTTTCATCTTGTTTTATGAATCACAGTGATTTTTTTTCTGTACCATAGTGGGAAAAAATAGAAGAGAACAAAGAATCAAAGTTATAGTCAGATTAATAAAGTGACACTGTGCAACTTTTTGCCTATGACCAAAGGCAGGTCAAATTTACTTGCTGTTTATTTAGCCAGTTTCATTTCTCAGGTCACAGTAAACTGATACCAGAATCTTTACAACTGCTCTCCAAAGCATTTCCCGCTATCCAGCAAAAGGATGATTATTTGACCAATCTTTCATCAAAACAGACCTACAGCACTTTGTTTACATTACCAACCACAGGGACTCTAACAACAGCTTTTGACAAAAACATGTTGCTATGTAGGTTCAATGCATTTAGTTTTCCCTTATCAAAGAAATAACTCTTTTTATAGATGCAAGGACTGTATGTGCAGATTAAAGAGATTTTGCACTGTGGAATAATTTGGGCCAGGTTTTAACTTTTCTTAAAGCAGTTCCAATCTGGTGGGAACTTCCTCTAGCTTGTAAATAGCCTTTGAAAATAGTTAGCATTCTTTGGCAAAGAGACAAAAATAGAATAGCTTGGGCCAGGTTTTCAAAGCATGTGTACACTTTTGTGTGCTGTCTCTGTTTAAGAACTTCAAATGCATGATTTTGATGACTCATCACAAAACCAAGGAGAGGAATGGATGCTTGCCTCATGTTTTTAGGATTAGCACCTAGGGAAGTTATATATCCTATTAGTTTTGTTAAGGATAAAACCATTGAGAAGTATGACACTTGACTTCTGAGGTTTTTACTTGCTGTTTGTAGGAACACAACAGTATAGCAGAGTACCACCATTGATAATTGTTTCAGATGTATTATTTAAACCCACCCAAACAGGAAAATTTGCTACTTTCTACTAAAATTTAAGCTCCTTTGATCCCATAAACTCAATACTTTACCCACATGATTTTTCAAACTGCAGTGATGTTGACTTTCATATTTAATACATGAGAAGCTTGGATTGTTTATTTGGTTGATTGCACTTAATTCAGAAAATAAAGTAGTCTTTAGTTCATTCAAGCCAATAAACATCTAATTTTACTAACTGGAAATTTAAGTCAGATTTAAGAAATTCTTTCATATTAAAAAAAATGAAAATAAACTGAATGAAGCAAAACATTTGTGTTTATGCTCAAAATATTGAATGATAGTAGAAACCACCACCAAGCTGAATTAGGGACTGGAGTTTGTATGAGAGATCCTTCTAAAACCATTTATAAATGGTCACAGAACTCTTGGAAAAATACATATTCATAGACCTACTTTGATGATAGACTCTTTTCTAATCTGACTGAAGTGACAAGAAAATTTCTACAACTGATGAATTAATTTCTGTTAATGAGTCTCCAAGGTCCGTATTAAAACTGCAAGTCATAAAATAAATGCAATATCCTTCCTTTCTCAGTGAAGGACTTTCAAGATCTTTCACAATCTAGGAAGTAAAGTAAGTACCTAGATTAAGGCAGGAATACTGTAGGGTATGCATCATGCATCTCTGTAAAATGCAGTTAGGGATGTGACTTGAACATTTTATCCAACTATGCTGCTCTTTCTTGAATTTCAATAATAAGCAAGGTGTGAAGCAGGAATGAAAGGTGTCCATCACTTTACAACAAATCTCTTGAAGAACCTAAGTGACTTATATTAGCTAATTATCTAAACTTTCTCAGATGTGAGGTTCAATGGCAATAAGCCAATGTAGCTCTGAACGAAACCAGCAAAGCAATTCTGATTTATGCTGGTGGAACTTGAACTCCACTGGGGGGGTTGAACATGGAGAGAATGAATTTATATAATACATAGTCAAATCAGACTTGCAAAGCCCACTGTTTTTACAGTGCTGTTTCCATAATTTCCAATTTCTTTTGAGATGTGTGATTCAACTATGAAAATTAATTTTAGAGTCAATGTTGGCATAAACAGCTGATAAGTCTATTTTAAAAGTTTCATTTGGTAAAATGGCTTTAGTAAACTTGATATTAAAGGAGCACATAAAAAGTTGTGGTTTGAGAGGCTTTGTGATCCTTTCCCTGATAAAATCAACATTTTTTTAACAAGTAAGATTTGAGAGAGTGTTAATGGGACCTAAGCATGTTTTGGAAAGAAGTAATTCACACTGGCATTTCCCTATGTGCCATTTCAGGGTGGATCAGCTCACACTACAAGCTATGAAGTCACAGCCACTCCGGGCACTCAGCTCCCTTTATCTTCACTATGTGATGACTCTTCCAGTTATGTTGCTTCAGGCAGAGGCCCAAAGCCTGTAGTTCCCTCTCTGTGATCACATGTTCCTACTACCAGGTTGGAAAAAGATGCATGTAAATGCTAAACATGTTGCAGATGGTAGTTGAATTGGAATAAACTGAGATCACTGTACAGAAGGACATGAGCTGAAACACATAATCAACAAAGAAGAAAAAAAGGCAACATTCAGAAGGAAAATAACTACTCTACAACAGAAACATGCAAAAAACCTCCATTTGCTTTTTGATTTGTGGGAAAGCTTGAGCAGGGGCCATTTCAGTTTTAGCAGAACGGATCCTGCTTGATGAAATCATCAGAGAGCAAAGAAGAATTTTCATGACCTCCGACTCAACGAGAGGCCCCACAGCCACAGAAATCTACAGTTTGCATTGCAACGGAGCATTGCACAAGGTACTGCATGGTGCAAAAAAATCATCCTTCTGGAGAGAGGAAAACATTTCACAATGGTCTGTCTGCAACATTTGATTAACCCTTCTTTTAAGAATGAAATGTAGGAACCTGATATTCTAAATTTAGAAAAAAATATTTTAAAGGGTTTTTTTTGAAAGAGAAGGTGTATTTTATCTCTAGGTTTATGTGCTCATAACTCCATTTTGAAAAACCTCCGTCATTGTTGTTGAAAATCCAGCTAATAAATAAGAAGCATATCAAAGATAGCGAGGAATTTAACTTACAAATCATAGTGCTTTGGGCTTTAACCTTCAAGAAAAATTATATCCACAACAAGAAGACATTTACTTAGTTATTGACTCTTCTGTGCTTTCAAATCATGGTTCAAACCTTATAAAACCCCTTGGAAAGATAAACTGAAGAATAGACCAAATTTAAGGGAAAAAGTGTGAGGGCGGCTACGAATCTGACTGAGGCTGCTTTGTTTGCTTCAAGATTGTTTTTCTGTGTCTATATTCTGCCTGTGAAGGATAGAGGAATAGTTGCGTCTCTGACAAGCTCGTTCTTTCTTATTTTTATTAAATTCTAACATTATTCCTTACCTAACTTTTTTTTTCTTTTTACTTCTATGGAGATATATGTACCAAAATATTGAGAAACTTCCATGTCAATGCATATACTGATTTCCACTGAAAAGCATTTATGTGTTTGTTTCAGTTTCTATAAATGAGTGGGTGGTCTATTAGGTTGTGTCTTATTCCTTTTTCTCTCTTCAGACAAAAGGGTTTTAGTATTCATTGTAGGATTCTACACCTAAATTTGGACAACAAACACTGCCCTAATGTGTTGTTTACAGTTGGTACACAGTAGACTACACAATTTTTGTCTGCTTAGTAGACAGAGGTTAAGAACACCTGTATGTAGTGGCCACTTACTCAGAACATATTTTTAGTTCTGTTCTGCACTTATCTGAAGTATCTTCAAATACAACTGAAAGTTTATACAACTTACATGGAAGTATATATTATATAAAGACATTTACTTTATAAACAGAGGTACTGAGGCAGGTAGGGTGAGATTTTTCAATATGATGCCACTTCATTTCAAACTTCAGACCCAGGGGGGCCTTGCTGTTCATAGGTTCACACAAGGAAAGCTTTCATTAACTTACGGAGCCTTTGTGTTCAGTACATTTAAGCATCTGTCCTCTTAGTTGCTCCTAGAAACCAAGGTATTCAAAATCAAGTACATAATCCAGCATTTATTTGTCAAACATGAGCTGTAGGTCTCTGCACATTAAGTTATAAGCAATATATATTACTGTCAACCACACCAGCCTCTTATAGCACTAACATCAATTTTATCAATGTCCGTCATCCTCACACCTGATCTGTTCCTTTCCAAATCCTCCAGCTGATCCTCTGCCCCTTCAAATTTCTTCATAAACCTGATGCAAAATTGTGTTCAATTTACAGCAGGATCTTTTTCCTAATGGTAGTATTAATCCACTCTCTGAATACAAGAAGATTCTTAATGGTTTTTTCCTTTCTAGAAAAAGATAACTTTTAGGCAGACAGGCAGGATCCTAGCTCAGGTCTCCCTCTCATGACCCTTTTTCACATGGAAAAGCAAGTAGCTCTTGCCTTTTCGCCTGCATCAGTTTCTGACTGCCAGAATAGTTCCTGGAGGCCAGGGGCATCTGAGCACACTGACTTGGAACTGGATTGACTTCAGCCAGCTTGGAGAGGAGAGAGAGCCACAAAAGCTTTAAAGCTCTCACTTCCTTTTCCATTTTCAAGTCCTTTGCCAAGGGCAGCTCATTTAGTCTGGGGAATCTAGCCACAGGAATCTGAAATCTATTTAAAGATGTACATTCCTGAAAGGATACTGACCCAAATCTGATTTTAACTCAAGCACAATTTGAAGTTTGACTTAACCAGGGTCCAAAACCACCGAGTTTTAGATTCCATAAACAAACCGAGCATTACTACCTGCTATGATGGGGTGAACAAAGTGCTTTGTTTGAGAGTGAAAATGTATTAATTCTGCAGCTTTCGATTCAAAAAGAGTTTGCAGGTATTTGCTGTTCCTGGAATTAATCTTCTTTGGGTTTGTTTAGAGGCCAGACTGGGAACTTTAGGAAGAAACCCTCACATCTAAAGCCTTCCTTTCTAGTCTCTGGGGTATTTTCTTTTCCCCTTTTTCAAGTGGGAAAAGATCAGGAAAGTTTGTTCCACTAAGAAGAAGCTATCTCAACTCACAAGCTTGGGCTGATAACCCTAAAACACCAAACTTGTACCTAAAGTGTTTAAGTGCCCTCAGTTTTAATTCTAGCCAAACAGTTGTAAAGTTTTCTGAGCTACTTTGATAACTAATTTTTATCATATGATTATATAAACAAAATTTTAAACCCTAAAAAGTTTACAACTTTTCTGCAGTTAAATTGTTTGAATAATATTATAGGACAAACTCTTAGCCACTAGAATTATGTGTGTAATGAGTCTCAATGGGATTAATCCTGACAAATACAAGATTGTATTTTGTTATGTTTATTAGCCCTGTTTATATTGCTTACAATTTGAAGTACGCAAAACACTGATTATTCTTCATATATATATTTTCCAGATTTAAAGAAGATAATTACATTGTTAAATTAACTTATCCTTTTGGTTTTAATCATTCCTGAAATCCTGTTTTTCCCCTCAAATCATTTTCATTGCAATGAAAGCAAATATTAAATCAGAAAATTCACTTTAGTATATAAATAAATGTAACATCACTTCCCTGTCAGAACCAATACCAAAATAACTGTGTACATTGCTTCATTTCATTGCTTCACTTTGGAAAAAAATAATAAATCTGCAATAAATCTGTTCTCAAAAATGAAGTAACATGGTCTTTCCTGACTATATTTCCTCAGTTCTCAGAGTGTTACAGAGACACAGGCTTTTGATTAAATGCCGAGGCTGGTGGAATTCAAACACACTGGGTAATGTAACAAAACAAAGATCAGTAAAACACTAATGACTGGCAGTAGCATTAGCACGGATTTCTACATAGAAAGAGAACATAAAGCCCATCCTTTGCAACTGACAAACTAAAACCAATTGTTTGTGGGATTTTAGGTAATTATGGAGATTTTTACAAGTCCAAATATATTTCTGGTGCAAGATATCTGGGGAAAGCTTCTTGAAATTTACATCATCAGGGGTTTTTGATGAGCCAGCTGGCTACCGATTTCTTTCTCTTATGAGGGTAAGCCCATAAAGTAACCACACTTAGATGAAAAACTTCCTGTAAGGTTATTTAAGGGAAAAGGTTACAAAGTTGCAAAAGGCTATGGCTTGCTTGTCTTTCATTTTCATCTCCTTAGCTTCTATAATCAGTCTTTCTCTTCATATTAAAATGACCTCACTAGGTCACTGCATAAATTTGGCTATACTGGATTAGAAAAGTCTTTCAGAGTGATTGGCTTCAGTGGCCATTATCTTCAAAGTCTGAACTCCTCTCTCAGCATCCCCACCTAAGGTGACCATGCGTAAGGCAACAGAAGAGTGCTGCAGAAACTGGACCTACCTCATTGTTGTCCTACATCCTATTTTTCCCCTGCCTAGAAAGCCCATAATACTTTTTCCTCCGTTTCATAGAGAAAAAGAAATTCTGGGGTATAATGGCCCAAATAACTTAACAAGCAAAGTGATTTCTTCATTGGCTATAGTAGATCAAGCAGCAGGGAGATGTTCCTTTGGCATACAACAATTGTATAGAACAAATTAAAATGCACAGGCTAAGATAAAAAAATCTCCAAGATCTAAAGGTAGTTTGAAACCACCACACATAATGAAAAGCTCTTACAGTCAGTTGTTGAATGCAGTAAGGATTCCTTCAGTGTCCTTAGCACTCCAAATTTCTTGAGCTATTTTACACAAATTCAGGAAATTTGTTTGAATCCTAGTGTGAGCAGTGCACTTGCTAAAATAGTAAATACTAAGATGGAATAAGCCATTTCTGGATTGTTCAAAGTTCACCAACACAGAAATACCAGCTGAACAATACTGGTAATGAAACCTGTAGAGTCTCTCTTACATTTTTCCCAAAGTAAAGTGAAGAACGCAAAGCCAAACAGGATTACCATCAGTCCTCTCTACTGCAATCAATCAACCACTCAAAAGCAAGTACCATTTCCAATGGATATTTCATAGAAGAAAATTAGTTTTAAAGAGAAACATGACTTGCAACATTGCCAAGTTAATGCACTGTTCCAGGACACAGCCATGTGCTGTGGGGTCTCACGTAAAACAGGAAATATTTGGCTACAGTTTCAGCCTTAGGCCGTGATCCAGAAATCTGATCCATGTGTATACACTACTCAGGCTGGAATTTCTGCACCAGTTGGATTCAATTGCATCAGACTTCTGCACCCTTTAAGAGAAAACATGGGAGCAGGTGGTGGAATGTGGGTGGGGGAATGAGGGAGGAAAGGTACTTTTGAAGAGTGATGAGCATCGAGGAGATTGCACAGCAGATGGGTTGAAATGCTTCAATAGAGGTTAAGGGCTCTATAAAGGGGTTCTTTCACTTTCTCACCACACCCTGAACTGTGATCCCCTCCAATTTCTTGAGTTCTCTTAGACATGAGATCCCACCCCAGACTTCTTATGCCACGTAGTCCCCACTCTCCATCCCTGAAGCTATGTCTACTTTCCTTACCTTTTTTAAAAATTTTATACAGGAATGGGCTGTACTAGACCTTGACTTATTTCTATCCTGACTTAAAATTTCTTACCCTCACACCAGCAGCAATGAAAGAAGGGCTAGGTAAACAGAAAATGGAGATCATTTTTCCTGGTAATGGTAAATCCAAGAGTCTCAGGTGCCAGAGCCTGTTTCCAATTACTCCAATAGAGTACTTTGTAGCCCTATTAGCAATACATTTTGTCATTACAGTCAAAAAAACCCAGTCCTCACAGGTGTGCCCACTTTCTTAGAATGTTACCATTTTAAAGATTCAGTTCTAAACACCAGCAAGAGAAGAAAACCAATACTCATAAATTTCCCCTTCATGTTCGAGTTATTCTGCATCTCTCTCGCGTGGTCTAGGAAACAGTGACTTGTAGTGCATATTGTTTACAGGACTCCAAGGTTTTGAGCCTCCCTCTCATGTACTTTGCAGAAGACAATTATATGAACTTGTGTAAGACAACTGATCCACAAGTGTAAAGGTTCTTTCTGTCCACCTTATCGTTGCCTTTGATAAAACTGCAATAGTGCAGCAGAAATTAATGAGTCCAAAAAAGGTCAGATGGTTACCCCACATGCTTCTCTTCAATAAATAAAGAACATGAAGATACAGAAAAAAGCTAACACCAAGTGACCAATTCATAAAAACCCAGAATAACTATAAGAATACAGGGTAAAAAACCATTGTGTTTTCCATCAATATTTTTAAAATTCTGCGAATACATGTTGCAACACTTGCCCATAATTTGGCTAAAGGAGAGGGTTTTTGGTACTCATATCTGCTCTGTTTGGGACTCAAAAAGCATTCCTGTGCCTAAGTTCTAGATCCAAGTTCCTCAATGACCCAGCCTAACAGTACTTCAGACTCATAATACACAGGATGAATTTCACTTTGCACAGAAACCCCCACCCACTTATACAAAAAGCAGAAGCAGAAAGGAGACATTTTTTACAATGCAGTGTAGGGAACAGCTAGAGAATTTCCCCAGAAAATAAAAATCTCAGTGCCTCTTTACCTGAGGAGGCTCAAATTATAGTTTTGATCTTCTGAAAGTGCCTAAACTCTTAGGCTATGTGTGTTTAACAGATACAGAGTATTCTGTGGCCCTCCTCTTGAAGCTGAGTTGATATATGAAAAGGAACACTGAATTTTGGGGTCAAAAGCAGAAAAAGAAAGGTAGCCAAAGTAGCCAAGTGGGTTGATTGCTCCCACCTGTTTAAGCCACAGGGTATTAAGAAAACCAAGTCAGCTAACCCAAGTTAGACTAGAAAGTACACATAGGCAAAAACATGGATAAGGAGTTATGTTTGAGGAGGATGTCTGTAGAGTGTCCTTTTTACACTGCCCAGGGAGTGTAACTGACCTATGGCAGCTCTGTTTCTTCTGATACTGTGGAAGTTGAATGTAGTCACATGAAGTTAACCCTCTGTTTGTTAATGAACATGAGATTATATTGTCCCTGAATTCTGTCCCAAAATAACTTTTTGGAAGTGTATCTATGTTTGCAATTTGTTTTGTTAATGTACTTTCAGTGCTCTGGATTTTCACTTTCTCATGGTGCCATACAAGTGCCATTGTGAGGAACTGCCAAGAAAACAGTAATAAGATAATCTGTCTAACAAAGCCAGGCATTTCTTAGTTCAGCTTCAATGAAGAAACAACTTGCCACACCAGCAGCTGAACCATGCTGTGTCAACAAGATGGAATGTAACTTATTTCATGCTGCAATGTGCATTAGAACAGAAATCAAGGCATGATTACTGCTTGATGTGTGGGTTTGTTCAGGCATAAGAACAGCAGTTTGAGAGTGTGCCATGATGGAAAACATCTGACCCATTTGTGCCTTCACTTGCGCAGCCAACCTGGATATGTCCATGGACAATAAGCCAGCTGGTCATTCCTTTCATAATCACCAGGTCAATACCTGCTGATACTCATTTAGGAAACCATTTAAATCTGAGAAGCTACCCTCAAAAAATTTCGCTGTCTTTTTCTGAATCTAACAAATCACAAAACTAACACTTTTTGCTGTCAGACATGAGACATGCCATCGTGATGCCTCGGGCACAGGGTTTTTCTAAGCCAGAAGGAAGAGGATATTCTACAACAAAAGGAAGAGAAGAGTTTTTACAGGGTTTGATTCATTTTCCCTCCAATACTGCCACATAATTTATAGGATAACCACAGGCAAGACATTTTGATAGGTTTTTTGACTGAAGGAGACAGCTCCATGCAGGAATAAAAACAGAAGAACAAAGTCTGTAGCAAAGAACAAAACTAATTTTGAAGCCAAATCTCCCAATCCTATACTCAGAACAGAGAAGGAGGACCTAATTGCTGGGCACTTGCTATTTTTTTTTCTTTATTTTCTTTTAAACTGTAGTTTAGCATTCTTTCAAAATATTCTCTTTCTCTTCTTGGGTGACAAATCAAAATGTTTAACAAAAAAAAAAAAGTAGATAAGAAGAGAACATATATATATATATTCTTCTGCAATATTTAGCAACTTTATGAGAATACAGTCAGATTCCTGACTCTCTGTAGTTGTGTTTCTCATCGCAGCACTGATTTCTACTGCATTTACTACTTATTACTTCAAATTATTTATTGAAAACGAGATCTAATAGAGCTTTGATCATTTGCCCATGCTGTTATTTATAGTTACAAGGTTTCCCTATTAGAAAAACTTAGGGCACATATTTTACACATATTTTGAATACTATGTTTGGTCTGACATTACTTTTAAAAATACAAAGTAGGGGTAAAAAGAACTAGTGACACTGTTACATCTGAGATCCACAAGCTGAAGCACCCCCATCAGAGGGAGCTAAAAGAGGAGACAATCATTTATCCAACTGCACTGAAATAAAGCAGATGTGTTTTCAGTAAGTAATGTTGTAACTTAATGTAACTTCTGGCATGACATCTGAAGTGCCAGTGTGCTGTGCTCTGCTTCACAGCCACCCTCACACCACCAGATACCAAAGTGGGTTCTGAGAGAATTTTCATCCTTTATTTTGCTTCCTTTCCCTCATCATCATACCTTCCCTCTCTCTTCTCCAAAAGGAAGTCTTAGAATCAAAAGATAAACAAACCGTTACACCAATCACTACATTACAAAAATAAGGAAACACTAAGAAGGATTTTGTAGCAAAAAATTGTAATGATATGAAGAGAAGGCAAGATCATTCTGCTTCACTTTCTTCATGGGAAAAGTGGGAATTAGTAACAACAATAATGAAGAAGCAGAAAAAGAAGAAGCCCCATAAAAATCCTTTCTAGAGTTCCTACCAGCTGATAACACCAGTAGTTGCCTTACCAATGACATTGGTAACAACATATGGTGGCTTAAAAGGAAGGTTCATAAAATAGGTATATCTTTCTGTTAAATAAGCTCAATTGTTCTGAAATAGTTCTCAGAAGCCTCTGGTAAAGCTGCAGTCCTGTTAAAAAAAACCAAAAAACAACAACCTGCCAAGAAAAACTTGCAAACACACTTTCAGTGGTTATAAGATTGAAGTTTTACTTCCAGGAGTCTGAACCCTTAGGAAACACAAGAGAGTGTTCTTAACCAAACTTGATGCACACAGTTTCTTTAGAGTGAAGAGAAAGAGATTCTTCCACTGGGCAATTCAAGCACTTATATGAAGTATTTGCCATGGATCCGCACTGAAAGAAAGCTATTTCTTCATTAATTATAAAGGAAGCATTAATTATATAGCCAGCTAATCAAGCTGGGTGAAATTAGGACCTTTAATTCAGTAAGCTGAACATTCTGTCGTGTTTTCTGCAAGCTGCTGGTGCTTATGCTTTCAATGTGTCTTAACCACTTTTTTAAAATGTATTTAAACTTTTCTGTAATTCAACATTACTGAAACCTTATCACTAACATTTTCCACACATGAAACATCTTTATATAACAAAGGTTTGGCTGGAAATATTTTAGAAGAATTAACGCCTCGTGAATTTTGTAAGAGAGCTCTCCTTTATAGGCACAGATAGTTAAATGTAATTTCTACAGATCACTAAAACTTTGGAATGCATCAGTACTCCTCCAAAGTGAATAATTTTCTGCCTTCCTATCTTCAGAGTCTGCTGTGTACTTTAGCGTTTTGCAACTATTTCTTAGAAATGGTAAAAGATTATTGTTAAAAGGTGCAGGAGATTATTTGGATGAAAATAAGTTACTAGGTTCCATTTCTTTACTTCCAAGGTGCACCAATAGCAACAAAAAAGGGAGCAATATATTGCCTTACTGGAAAGAACAAAAATACATGCAAATGCAAGGAACCACAAATTCAAGCCCTTATGCCACATAAGTCCTGATCATTATCTCACTGAAAGCAGTGGAACTTCTACTACTGATTTAACTGAAACCAGGTTTCATACCTAAATGATAAAGTATCTTAAATGTAATTATTTCCTACTTCAGGATAATATGAATAACTATAAAATACCCTAGAAATCTGGGGGAAAGTAGCCAGACTCTAATATCAGGTCCTTTCTTGAACAATATATTGTATCTATTGACTGCAGAGGCACAACCAGTGGAAGTGAGGATTGTGAAGTTGAGCAATGTATGTGGAAAAGAAGATGCAGGTACAGTTTCTAATTCATTATAAGCAATGCTCTGCTGCATGGTGCTTCCACCAGTTATTGGAGAGTGAACGAAGTTAAAATGAGCAGGCCTGTATAAATTGAAAATAGAGAAATAACATTACAGCAATAACTAGGATACTGGGGAGGTTGGCACTGAACCAAAAAATGCTTATACTAAATGACCAACTAAATATGACATTATCACCAAGAGAACTGTCTGGTGCATGCACACTTCATATATAAGCTTTGGTAACGCCCTCATTTTTTTTTAAGTTCCTGGCCAAAGCTTACAATGACAATATTTAATGCATAGTTAAAAGCTAATCAATGTAACAATACTTACAGGAGTCTACAAAAAGCTTTAAATTGTAGAACTGGCAAGGATGGATTGCTGACTTATCCACTTAGTGCTCTGGAGAGATTCAGCCAACGCTCTCCCAAAAGAAGTCCTTTGAGCTCAGCAGTAAATGAAAGCGAGATTGTTACCCATCAAACAGTGTAAGTTCTGTTGGAAATGCCACCTCAGAGGCTGGAACCCTGGAGCGGAGAGAAAAAGCACTCAAAAAAAAAAAGGCTCCAAAACGATGGAATTTTCATTCTGCTCTTGAGCTGGGACTGGGAGACTAGGCAGGGGAGTAAGCAAAATCCAAGCTAAATCCCTGCAGGCAGCAGGGCTCTCTGTGAGAGTGACACTGAAGAAGAGCTGTTCAAAGGGATGCTCTTTAGTTAAGGACCAAGATGAAGATACACTATAGGAGGAAAATGAGAGAAACTTAAAATTTGGGGAAAAATTGAAGAGGATTCATTTGGCTTGTGGTGTCCTGTTTCTGAAAATGGAAGAGAGTCTTTGTTGAGACTTTTTAAGAGCAGACAACAGGATGAGTTCTTTAGTTACATCTGCTGTTCACTTGCCTTCTTAATTCAGGAAAGACTGGAATTTCATTGTTTGCCTGAAAACCCAAGTAGACAAAGATGTATGCCTCCCCAGCAACACAAATGAAAAGTCAGGGTTTGGGCTAATTATCTGGATTAACTTGGTGAAAGTCTGGAAAGTCCTGCTCTTCCTAAACCAGATGAAAAAAGGTACATGGATATAGGTAGAGTTTTTTACTCTTTTTCTTCATCACCTTCTCAGAAACTTATCTGAATGACGGCAACTAAGACCTGCTATGAAGACACTTTAATATCAAAGCATCCACTTTATTTTCAAATACAGTATAAACAATTGAACATTCTAATTCTGTCTAACAGTTTGAGATACACAGATATGTACATACAAATTTAAAAATATTTCTTATATAGAAGTGACTGAAAAACAAAGTTGTTTTATTCAAAATATCTTACCTTTCACAAAGCATATTCACATTTTTATTTGTTTTTCTTTTTTTATGAACTCTTATTGTAGGATGCTGGTAATTGTGAAAAAGGAAGAAACTTAATAAGTAAATATTTGCTATATCAGATATACTTATTCCAAAATAATTGGTTTTATCTTAGATGTAATTTTTTAAACTCAAAATCAGTCATGTCTAATGGGTCTTCTGGGAATTCTTGAGAATTACTTTACTTTTTCAGATGTTTTCAAGCTATGTGTTCCCCTGTATGAGGGAATACATATTAATCTTCACTCATATCCTGTTAAATAAAACAATGTGTGAGTAAGAGTTATGACTATGTTCTCTGCTCACATCACTGGTTCATACAGAGAAGTTGCTCTACTGGGTTCTTTCTGTTTTTCTAAGATTATTGCATGCTACCAGCAAACAGCAGGCAACAAGACTTGGAGCTTCTAGATCTAGTGCAAACCTCCATACAATTGATTGAATCATCCAGCAGCTTTAATGAGATTTGGGTCAATCCTTTAGAACTCTATTTGCCTTCAACAGTAATTCCCTCATACTGGCTGCAGTTTTAAATCATACCTCAAACCTCAAAACCTCAACTCGGGGGACCACCATTTACTTCGGTAGTAGATTTTTCTCTGATTATGTTTAGAAGTGCAAATACTGTGGTCAAACAGTGAAGAGTCAAATAGCTGGGACTGAGGAGATCTGAAGTTTCCATTATGTATTTTATTTATTTTCTTTTTTTTTTTTTTTTTACTTCGGAGTGTCTGTAGTGGAGATCCTTTAACTGAATGTCCTTGTGCAGCTGGAGTGTATTAGATGTGTTCCTATTGTGCACCTTGCAGTTCAGTTTCACTCCAGAGGAATTCATTAGCATTCCTTGTATTAACTAAAATATTACAGAGAGAAAAATCCCCTTGCCACACACACTCACTCTAAATATCAAAGCAGAAGGAACACTCCCTTTTGCTCCAATAAATACCTTGAAAAGTAACATGTTGAGATAATACAAATTTTCCACTATTACACTTTGGGAACATCATATTTAGCCAAACTCAGAGCTGTGAAGGACAGGAGGTATAGAGTAAAGGTAAAAACAAAAAACAACTGAACTGTTAATTACTGCTCTCTTTATATATTAGAAAAAATAATGTGTGTTAAAGTGACAAATATGGTATCCTCTTTGTAAAGGCAAAGGGATGGTAAAATTTCAGACATACAAGGCACATTGTATATGTAGCACAAATGTGGTGCTGTGGTCCATGTAGTAAGACCAGCTGTGTTTGGACGGGGTGTATCACCTAAAAACAAATATGATGATAGCTTGTCCTAGGCTGATTTAAGAATCCGATTCTAAGAAGTATGAACTAAGACTGAGATACTCAAAACACATTGTTAAAAAATGTGAGTTTTGCTGAACTCTGTAGTTTTGAGAGGTGCAGGAATCTTCCAGGCACCTTCAATTCTTATCAAGCTGTTATTTAATTCCCAGTGACAAAACCAGAAGTGTTCTTGGTGTCATAAGCATCCAGTTCCACATTTTTGTTGACATACAGATGTGTAGCTAAACTCTGTAGCAGCTAGCAAGTGGTACAGGATGCTTTACACTCCTTGTGTGCTTCTCATCCAAACTGTACACCTGAAGTGCTGGAAAGCAGAATTTAAATGGATTTTGAAGGTATTTGAGGACAGAGTCACTGAAGAGGAGGTGAAAGTAGAGAAAAGTTGGGGCTCGTGAACTGAAATTTTTATTCCATGGTATATAACATTACTGAAACATATGAGAGACCTTAGGATTTTCCCTTTTTTTCTCACCTTGGTCATACTTGCTGCATCCCTCTGTCTCTTGCAAGGGGACCCTCTTTATCCTCCAGTCTAAAACTGCTACTGCACTTCCTGAGCACTCATGATAAGGGTTAGGTTGCTCATGCACTCAGTCTTTAAAAGTATCTTGAACTGTGTCTTTAAAAGTAGATTTGTAGGTGGTCAATGAATGTAAAATTCTGTTATCCTTTAACGCCGGTGAAACATACATGTCATCAGATACATTTTAAAATAAGGTAGAAAAATGCCAGCTGCCAGAATCCTAATGATTTTCTAAGGTATGTGAAAAGCATGTATTTAAAACTACTTTCACATTTTACTCATAAATGTGCATGTGCTTCTTGAACTCACATTCTATTTGTTTCTAGTTTATATTGTATCCTTAGAAATGGTAAGATTAGAGATAAAAGAAAGTTTTTCATAGTTCATGTGAATTGTTTAATTTATTTTTTTTTTAGAATAAGTATTTCAATTTAATCACCATTTACTCTTACTATAGGACTTATTTTTAATGCCATTTTAAATGCTATTAAAGAAAAATATTCTAAAGCACTCAATTGGGACTAGACTTTTTTTCTTTGGTGGAAATACCGTAAGTTCTAAACTCTTACAAGTGTTGCAATGGAAAAGAAACAAATATCATAATATAAATGCATACAAAAAATACAAATACCATAGATGTCCCATCACAAGAAAGTGCAGAAAAATACTTTGGATTAAACTAAATACTCCATTTTGCTATGACTGTCTTAAAATTGTGTCTAGAAGGCAAACCAGTGCAAGACAGTTTTAGAATTTCTTTATGTTTTGAAATAGCTAGAATGAAATTAATTTAAATTCTTTAAAGTATTTTCTCTTTAAAGAAGGTAAAAGTCCTTGAAAGTTTTCCCAAAGCATGCTACTTTTGATAAATTGGAATTTTCCATTTAAATATTACCAAAAGATTCCACCTAACTCCAAATATTAATTTAACAATAATAAGCTCATGTTTATACAACCTTCCATCCAAAAGTATTTTATGTTTTTCACTTACCGAACTTGTGTATATTTCCATAATTTGATTATGTCTTTGAGCCTCCACTGAAGCCTTATTTGCATTTAATATCCCTAATGTCCATTCTGATTTCAATCTCTACTAATATTCTCTTTGAAGATCAGGGTTCCAGGCAGTAAAATTTCCCTTAATATTATCTGTTTCCAATATCTCTCTGAGAGAAGACATGTTTACTGAAATCTTATACCACTTGTCAAACCTGAGCATTTCTGTGTTGATTATACTTTCAAATACTAATGCTAGCAAAATCAAAGATGCAGTCTTTATGTTTCAGAATGGCAAACACAGATCAGAAGGCTTTTCTAAGCATACAAAGCACATCAGTGTTATTTGATGAAGGATATCAACTTTTGTATAAAGCAAAACTGCTGAATTTCATGATATTTATTATTCCATGATTATGTATTGACTGTGGTTTTTTTCTGAATAGCTATGTATATAAATTAATAAAAGTTCAAGGTAATATCATCATGATATTTTTTGTTTTTCAAGTAATTCCATTGCAGAACTAATGCTAAAAGATTATATTCTCAGGAAAAAAATACCAAAAACTATCATTCATACAGTTTAAAAGGTTTTGTAGATGAAAGCATTTTGTATTTGCAACTCAGAAATCTGCATCCTCAATACATTTAAGGCATGCTATTAAAGCCATTCAAGCTATCAGATTAATTCTGAATTGTGTATAATGATTAATGCTAGAATTTTTATTCTATTTGAAAAATTTGAGTGCAGTAAGAGACATCAGCTATGCTAGTTCTGGTGTGATTTAAGCGTTACACACGGAAATTCATTCCTCCCATCATCACTTCCATGACTCCTTACTAAAGCCAGAAGATGAGACAAATCACATACTACCCTCATGATATCTGTTTTTGCTTGCCTGACAGTTTACATCAGCCACACTTCAGTGCTTGTTAATACTCACCAAATATTTATCAGATAGTCAGAACCTCAGAACCTCAAAAAATTCAAGGGCTGAGTAAGATGTTGAGATCATCAAAGCTTCTGCACTGCCCAGAGACAGAACGAGCCATCCTTACATCATTTCTGACAGACCCTTGTCTAACTCCTAATAAAGGGGATTTCACTATACCTCCTAGCTTTCTCCTCCTGACCTTAATTATCTTTATTATTAAAATAAATAATTGAATGCTAATATATAATCTGAAGATCATTACTTCTTGTACTGCCCTTTACAAATGGTGGAATAGATTCTAATTCTCCTTCACAGTAGCTTTGTATTGGTTACACTGTTACCAGATCTCTTTCCTTTCTTTTCTCTGGACAAATAACTTCAGGTTTTTCTGCTTTGCCTTTTAGGCCATGTTTCTTGGACGTGAGAACCTCATTTCTCTCCTCTAGAAGCTGACTGGTCACCATGTTTCTACAAGCATGATATCTACAGCTGGATACATGATTTCAGCCGCAGCCTTTCTGTTAATACTTTCTGCATTAACTTCTTCAACTTCTGCTGAGTAGAACGCTCCACATCTTGCAGGACAGGATTCTGTTTTCAGATCCCAGCAAATTGTTCACCTTTTTCAAACTCGAATGATGGTGTTGAATAATACTGGTAGCAATCCAAAATAACTCCTTAGTCCTTTTCAATACAGCTGCTGCCTAATTACCCCTTTCTCTGTGTTCTTGCAGTTCAGCAGTTTTACATTACACTTACCTTGCAGTTACATCTCTTCCTACTGATTCACATGCAATTTGTTCTAAGGCAGCTCAAAACCTGTGAAGACCACTTTGCTCCTCAGGTGGCTCTGATAAGTACTTAGAATTGCAAGGCCTTACACGGCCTATTTTTCACATCAGAACAATGCTGACAATATTGAAGAGCAATTTTGGATTTAACAGGCTTTGCAGCTACTTCGTGTTTACATGCTACATAACAAGAAATCCTCTGCCATTGCTGTACAGAAAACCTTTGGGTGTCTACTTGCTTTAAGGCATAAGATGAAGAGCATTTCATGTGAGGATTTTTGTCCTGAAGCAGAAAATTCTCCAGTGGTAATTTTGAACTCTGTTTCTGTCCTTCTTTCATTCAAAATACTTCAATTATTACAGAAAAGGAATTGTACCTTCTCTGCAAGACCAATCCATTAATATAAAGTAGTTGGACAGGTAATGTTGCAGGAATAGAAAATGCTAAACCTTCTGCTTCAGACAGGAATTTAATAAACAGCTGTAAAAATTCCAATTACTCTTTGGCATAATTTGGAAAAAAAAATAGTGTTTCTATTTATTGCTTAGTCCTGTACAGACAGTGTTGCTTGCTGCACTTCCTGTTGCAGAATTTGGGTGAAATGTGACTTTTTTCCTCTTGAAGGCAAGTGTTACTACAAGATGCTATTCAACGAGCTGCAGTTACCTGCATTGTTAGTCAAGTAGCAGATTTGTCTATAGCCAGTTGCTTCCTACTGACACCTCAAAAATGCCTAAGTAAAAATTGTCTGTATGCAAGAACCAAACAGGATAGAAATAAGGTTTTACAAAACGGTTGAAAAAGGGAAGTTGTCTCTTGGAAACCCCGCAGTATCAAAATTCATTGCTTCCTGTGTTTATGAAGTGTCACTCAAGTGTTATGTTAATTTGCGGGCATCCCATTTAAATATAAGATATTTGTACAATTTTCAGTTCACCTCAAATTTTACTGAGTAGTAAGCAGACAACGTTTTATACATTTATCACAGCTGGACAAGCTGTCAATTATTAAGTCATCACATGAGGTAAGAAAAAAATCCACAATCCTACTTGTAAGGAGGTGAAAACAAAAGGTAACCAGTTACTAGGAGGGTTGGTTGTGTGCTACAATGAGCTTGTCTTCAAAACAAAAAAAAATCCCCAAAGGCCAGAGACTCCCCACTTTTTCTTGAGTTTCTCTGCGGACCAATTACATCCCTTGAGTGTGCGTTCAACCTGTTCTCATCCTGTTCTAGGTTCTGACCAGCTTAATTTTTCAGCAACGTGACCAGGTGTGAAAACACATCATCATCTAGGTGTAAATGGCAGAAGTACATGTGTACTAAATTTGCAGTGTCCACTCTGGCACATGGTGATCTTTTGCTTTGTTGGAAGCAGACCAAACATGGACTCCATATCAAGCCTGGGACCAGTTCTACCCACTCCACAGGGATTCCTGATCAACACTGTCCACAAACACCAGCCATGGGAACAACTTAGATGACTGCATCATTATTATGACACATTCAGATCTTCTAGAAGCACTAAACGTGCCTACAGCTAATCATTAGAACTAGCGTTCTAATGCTAGTTAGATCTTAGCAAGATCCTAACACTGTTAACTGTTCCTCCTTTCTATTTGTTTCACTGGCAAAATGTGTTATTCCAGCCCCCTGACAGGCAGCTTCCTATTCCTGATTGTAGAAGGGAATTCCCATAGCCCTTGCTGGAAACGGCTTCCCTTCCCTCTCACCCTCATATTAACTGGATAGAAACAGGAGACCAAGCCTATAAGGCACAGCTTATAGAATCAAAATTTAAAATCGAAATAGTTTAGACTCTGAAGACAAACTGAAAGGCATCCACAGAATAATATGGCTCATGTCCTCATACATGTGCCAAACCACTAATCTGCCTCTCGATTATATTCATAGTTATACAGGGAAAAATTCTTATCTCCTGCAGTGTTTCAATACAGTTATTTTTTCCCTACCCTGTGTCACAGAAATAATGGGTGTAAAGCCACAAACAGAAGTTAATGGTGAAAATTCAGTCTTGTCAATATTTAATATTTAAAATTTAAAAACCATCTTGTGGCAGACATTTAAATGTATGTGGTATCAAATCCCTCTGTGTCTCACGACTGTCATATCTAGTGTTCTGTGCCTGAAATTTATAAAGGACTTAAGGCAGTTATGTGAGTGAGAATACTGAGATCATGTGATACTGGGGTTTCCAATTCTTACCCTGTGAGTTAACAATAAAGGGGATTTTCTCTCTAATTAAGAAGCAGTTAAACACCCCCCCTCCCCAAAAAAATAAATGTTACTTAATTGTAATATTATCTTTTGACTTGCTCTTTTGTGACATAACCAGCTGTGAACAGCTGCAGAGAACTCAACCAGGCAGGAAAAAGACCCAAAAGTCTCAGAATTCTCCAAAAGCAAGTGAGCCTCTAGACTCAGTTACTACGTAAACTCTATGCTTCTTAAGCCATTTAAAGACTTAGTACAAGTGGCTTGTGGTTTATCTTTTAATTCCATTGCTCCATAAGTTTCCTTGTAGGTTCATTGAGCAAGGAATTCAGACTAGCTGTTTGGGGCCCTTTCTTCTACAAGGGGCTGGGTATGGAAAAATCTGCAGTACTGAAGCTTCTAGAAGAGTTTGCAAATTTATGTGACATAAAAGCCATTATCTTTCAGGGATTCTTGTGTTTCACCGTTCACATTTACAATCAGATGCTTGCCATAGGAGACGCTCCCTATCAGCAAACATCTGTGGAATGTACTCAAGCAGTTACAGCTAAACATACAAATTCGTGCCACCAGGTCAAAAAAAAAAAATATGGCAAGGAGAAAATCACTTTCACATTTTTGAAGATGTTTTATAGATACCGTGCATGGTCGTAAAAATTGCAGATTTGTGTGCTGAAAATCTTCAAAATATGCATACACACATTCCTGTTTGTTCTAATATTAATTCCAACTTAGATTATAAATAACTTCAGAATGAAAGTAAATCTGGTTTAACATAGGTAGCAAGGCTTGGTTAATACCCTGAAGTTAATGGTTGTATGTCGAATAACATGATCGAGGTGGATAAAGTACATGAAGAAGAGAAGTTTCTACCTTGCCATTTCTTGGAGAAGGAATACACAGGCAACAGCCAGAGGCAGACCACTGGCTGGCAAGAAGGAACCAGTAATTTCTTCTTTTGAGGTGATATTTGAAATATAGATAGGGAAGTTAGTGTGTTCTTTGCGTGCATCTAGACTGTTTTACTGATTTACATATGTTTTATTTCCATAAAACTTAGGTTTGTAAATTTGAACAAAATGAATAACAGTATAAAAAAACCATGTGACAGCTCTCCTAATTGTTTAAAAGTCTTTAATAATGAAAACATAAGTACTGATGTATTTTATATGAAAAGGTACCGCAGCTTTATCCTAAAGCTGTCTCAGAGACAAAACAACATAGGCTGAAAGTCAAGAAAAGACGTGATACTTCTCAGATCATATTTAGTAGAACTTTATATTATTATAAAATATTTAAATAGTACATTAAAATATTTATTAATATAAAAATTTAAATATTCTAAGTTTTGAAACTTTTTAATCAGTAAAGAAACAACAAGCCCTACAAACTACAAGGAAAAATTAGACGTTTTTTGTCTCCTTCAAGTTTCTGATTTTTTTAAATAACCTACCATAAATGCAAGTGAAGTGATTTTGCAAGCCTAATTTTATCCTAAAAAAATTCTGTTTGTCCATTGCCAGTATCCTCAATGTTGTAGTGAACAGCCATGAACACAAAACTTCACGTTGCAGATATGCTGCACACCACTGAACCGTTTGGAGTCAGCATGGCTAATTTTTCTCAAGAGAAAATCCAATTCATGCAAGAATTTAGAATATGTTTTCATTTCAAAGTAAATCCATATCCTTATTTTGGTGTGGCTCTACCTAGTCATAAACTATGATTTGCATTACAGTCACTTAACCTCAAGTTAGCCAATTCCACGGAGCAGGTTTCATTTGATCTAGTCAGGTGCAGTCAGAACGTGGGCTGATCTGTCTGAACAGCAGTGCAGTACCTTCCCTCAGTTAAACACTGCGTGCCCAGAGCAACACAGAACCTATTCAAGGATTTTACTGGCAAAAGAAATGTAGAAAACTTTTTTAAAATGTAGGTCACTATCCTTCTCAGAGTACATGACATATGTTTGCAGAAATCCCAGTGACACGCACAGGTGAACACAGTACATGTAAAGCAACTTTGATATAAATTTAGGGTTCACACCTTAAGAAAACGGGTTGATGTGCTCATACGTGTCAGCAGTGACCTGAGGTAACACTGCAGTGCTGATACGCTCATTATTATGAAGCACATTTCCATCCTCTCATCCAAGATTTCAGAAGATAATCTCGCCCACCTTCTCCTTTAATGTCATGTTCAACCACCTAAGATAATTATACAACCTTCTACTCAAGAGTAGAAAAGTATTCTTCTAGAAAAGTGGAACTCTTACGTGGCATGTTAGCTTGTAAGATACTTTTAGTTATTAAGTTTTTTCTTAGACACAGTGCCAGTATTAAGTGCATCTTGGAATCAGCAGAGACTGCTGGTTTTGGAAGATCTGGTTATGGAACTTCTGTTAAATGATGGTGAAACACTTTAAAAATCTATGCTGTAGTTGCACAGTACAGTTGAATCTGCCACAGTGTTCAGGGGTTGTTGCAACTGAACCACAGAATGCACGGCAAAGGCTATAAACTCTTATTTATCTATCTCACTAAGAGGCCTAAGTTGGGCTCCTTTCTGTCAGTTTGAAATAGGGATTTTCCCCCTCAAAATGATGTCTGGCAAGACACAAGGCTGTATTATTTGGTAGGTGTTCATCATAGCAAATAAAAACAAAGATTATGAAAATGTTTTTCATTAGGTCTTCTCAATGAGTATTGTAAAATTAACGACTGTGCAACTCTAAGATAGCTCCACAAGTTAATTTATCAAAGATCTACGATGTTTTTCAAAACACATTTATCAAATATGTTATTTATATGTGAACTTCAGGAAGGAGATCAGCTTTTTTATATTACTATATTGTTCTTCAACTCAGGATTGCAGACCACTAAGCAACATTATCCCAAGTTTATGAGAGCTAGAGTTGGAGCATTCTGAAGGGAAAATGGCCTGAATAGTCATAAGGCAATCCCAAAACTCCAAATCTTCTAAACCTCAGCTTTTGGGACCAGAATATCTCCCTTGGTTCCCATGGTTAAATTAAAGGCTATATGTATCAAACGTGCTGGCTATATCATGCTTCATAGGGTTCATAAACTCATGCAAAGTTTTGAATGTATGAAAGTTTACAAATGTATTTAGCGTTAACCTCAATTTATCACTTAGTTAGAATCCCTTTTGCTAAACGATGTGAACCTCTCATTAGAAACCTAATTGCTTTCCCTTTCTAATCATGAAGTCAACTGTTGTTTGCTAATGCATTTCAGGTATCTTTCCCTAAACACTGACTAAGGTCCTCCAGTATCTTTCTGAAATACAAGTGTCAGCAATCAGCTAAGACTCTGTCTTCTACAATTTAACCATCTCTGGCTTTCCTAATCTGTTTTGGTTTGTACATGTCATATTCAAGCTCTCCTCAACTAGAAGAAAATGTTAAATAAACTCTTCAGACCAAGCATTCTTTTAAGAGTGCAGTTCAATGGAGAACCAGAAACATTTTGCGGTGATGCTTCTTAAGGGGTTTGTGATAAACACTGTGGAGAGGCACAGAGCATCATTAGTGCCAAATGGTGTGAGCCATAAGTTCTGCAGCCCCATGCAGCATCACATTAACATTTGTCACTCACATGTCCCCTTCACTGTTTTTACAGATATTTTGAAAATGTTCCAATACATGCAGGTTTCTTGTAAAAATGGGCTTATGTATGGATAGTAAATTAAGTACTTTTTACTTCAAATAATTCATATTATTTGGGAGCATGTTCTTGTACATTCTCAGGCAAAATTCCTATCCACCAAGTTAGTAAGGCACATATAAAAATTAATTTCAAGCCAAGATAATAAGACTTATTTTGAAATGAATGCTGAACACATTTGTTTCTGGCATGGTCACACATTTGTTTTCATGCTGTCAGTTTGGGTTTGACATTAAAATCTCACACAAATACAGACTTAGGCTTCAAATATATTTTGTATTTTTCTTGGGTAACTTTTTTTAAGAAGGAGATATTCCTGTGAAACAGTTTGATTTCAACAGAACTGTATTTTTCCAACAATTAAAATATTGCCAGAACATTCTTAGCACTGCTGAGAAGGAAGGTGAGATGGATAACACTTCTATGTGAAGCTTCTGGTTCTCAAAAACCACATACCAAAATACTTCTTTCCTGTTCTACTTGCTTCTCCAACTGCATTATCACATAAAAAACTAAATTCTGCTGCCTTTTCCCTCAGAACTTGGCTATGTGAGCTAGGAAGACTGTCTGCAGGACTGTGAGACATGAAAAACAAAGTGGTATCTCTCTATAAAGTGAGGGTATTATGGGATATGAGGATATTACTGCACTACACCCACAAGACAAGCAGTGCCTAAGGAAGTTGGAATAACATAGCTTCCCCCTTGTGGGAGCAAGTGCCTGGAGGCTGCCATCAGGGAGAGAATTTTAACTCCTGAACCCTGAGGACTGCAGTGAATGACCTAAGTGAGGTCACAGTTCAGGTGGTCAGATCTGCACAGCCTTTACCTGGGCCACTCCCGCTGTGTAACAGAGGAGGTGCAGCAGGACGTGAGAGCAGCCCAGCAATGAAGAGCATCCTCCATTTAACTCTCCCGTTTCCATCGGTACTTCTGATGAGACTAAACTTGTTCAGATACAGCTTAGTGCCCCAGGCCCACGGACGGTTCATGTAACATAGGTAACCTCTAGATGGAAGGAAAATTTAAAGCACCATGGAAGGAAAGCGTTAAACACCTGGAAAGTAAATTAACAGAAGTGAGTCATTCAAATGGAAAAAAGAAAATTACTGCGAAAATAAAGAGCTAATATGAATAAGAAGCTAAGCTTGGACTGCAACCCCCATGCTGAAGTTTAGGCTACATTTAATATTTTTGGAATGTATCCTAATTTTTCAAAGTCAAGGGGGGAGAGTTTAATTCTAACTGCTATATTTGTGCAAAAAATTCAACCTTAGAAAGAGACTGCATAACAAGAATCCCATTCTCCACTCTCTGAATTCAACAGAAAATATTTAAAGAGGAATTATGGGGATTCCTTTGAGCTCTATCTAATACAATTGCCACTTTGATTTTTTTGCCCTAACATATTCTTCAAAAAATGCAATGTAGGAGTTCAAACTGTACATATAATCTTTTACATTTTTTCATATTTACACTTTAACTATTCATATCAAAAAGAATTTATTAAACAAAAAAATGCAATCTGTTGTAATTTACCTACCGTTAGAGTATAGAAATGTTGTTCTATCTATTAAAGTGTGATTTGATGCCACAACTGACTAGTTTTCGGGAGCCCAATTTTTGAAAATACATTTTTTTCTTTCTTTCTCTGTGAACACAGGGAATACAGAGAGTCTACTGTTCATTCAGATCTTTGCTATCCTAGGACAGTGTATTCATTTTTTGTAGGTTTTATCTTTACCATTCATCTGTCTGATTTGAGATGTTTATGTGCCCATGACTTTCACCAGAGCAGGAAAGCTACATTTCAGGATGCAGGAAAGAGCATTGGTAGTACTGGTAGTAGAGTAGAAGGTCACCAAATATAATCAGCACTTAATTACCAGTAGGGGACTATCTGGGCTGTGGATTAACTGTGCCACCCTGAAAGGGAACCTGCTATATGATACATTCTTAAGTCTAGCAGACAGATGAGCTTTCCTCCCTGTCATGCTTCTCACCCAGCAGTAAATTCAGCACAGAGTACTTTGCCCCAACTTAATTTTCATATTTTCTTGTGTTGCATTACTGAATTATCCCACCATCCACTGCCCTGGGGAGTCAGAAACAGTATGGCTACAGCACAAATTTTGGAGAAATGTAGATAACATTCTGACATGAAAATGTGCCTAGGCAGAATCGCAAGTCACCGTTAGACTTCTGCACAGTATTAGGAGGATTTTGCAAGCTTTTAGAAAGAGAGGTGATTATAACCCTCTCCTAGGACATGATTATCTATGTCAAATTAATTCTATATTCAGAAGTACAGAAGTGCTGTTAGGATCACAGAGAGCGTTAATACGGTTATAACCGTCTGCATGCCCCAAAGGTAAATAACATTTGCATGTGGTGCACTGACACTTTCTTGAGGCATGTTCTTCCTTCTCTGTGCATAATTCTCACCACTTCAATTTTCCTTTGTAGCTTGCATCTCATTAAAACATTTCATTTTGCCTAACAATGTGTGAGCAGAACCATAGGTACCACAAATCAGCATATTGACAGTGAAGGAACTATTGCACTGTACATACAAAACCTGAGCTCTGTGTGGGGTTTTTTTTTCCCAAAGAAAGGAGAAGACTAAACCATGTTACAGTAAAAGTCATATTTTTCTTAAAAATTTTTATTTTTTTGTCTTAAGCATATCATTATGAAAGATATGTTCTGAATTTCAGATGTCTGTTAGCATGAATTTCAGTCAGATTTGTCCTTAATGTACCAGAATAAGTAGAAAGTGGAAATAGTGAAGTCAAAATAGTGTCTTGTAGTTAGAATAAAAAACAAAACTGGGACTAGTGTTTATCAGGAATATATACCACCAGGAACTAATGCTTATTACTCTCTTTTCTAAACCCAAAGTTCACCCATTAAACCAATATTTGCCTATAAAGTTAAAAGGCAGATTTACAAAATCATGTGAGTTATAGTTCTTAGTTTGACACTAAGAGCATTAATGATAAAAGCAAAATAAAATACCCCTAAAACTGGAAAAACTACTACATAGGGATCACTTTTGCTTTAGCAGATTTTTTTTAATGTTGCAAAGATTATATCAAACAGAAACATATTGATCTAAGATCTCATTTGAAGAGTCATAGAATGTTCTTGCAAGTGTAGACAAAGTTTATTCTGTGAACAATACTGAAAGTTCCTGAATAATCTATGGCTTATATATGAGTGCTTAGACATTATAAGATGGCTAAAAAAGAAAATAAATCAATAAAAGCTATGTTCCCTGGCTCACAGTGATAAGATTTATTTACAACCAAATGAAGGACAATTTTTTAAGAGAGAAGAGGGGACTCTTGGTTTTCCTCTGTAGATCAGTCCGAGCAACTGAACATCACACAGGCATAAATAAATAAAAACCTTAAACTTTTCAGTTTAATGAGAAGTTTTAAGAACTACAGTGACTGGCAGTTCTGTAGGGGGGTTTTTGTCTTACCACAAGGAGGTTGCATTAGGCTAGCTAAAAGCTCCCATGCAGAGCTGTTCTCAAGTATCATTAAGAAGAGAGATTTTTAAAAGTCCATCACTATTTCTGGGAGGAAATATTATTGTACGTATATAAAGACACATGATCTATATTTATAAACTTATACAGCATGTAACACATAAAATATACTTCTAAAAATATGAGACAGTTCACATGTACACATGCTTCATGTCCAGTCTTGCAATTCTGAAGTCAAAGGAAAATTTTGATGGATAGCCCAAAAGACCTGTGGCTGCATAAAGAGAAACAAAATTGCGGGTATTTTGTCTACTGTATTTTGCCTGACAACCAGACTGTCACTAAATGCACCTCAGAAAGTTACTTAGATATATGCCTGCATATCTTCTATTCTAGAAGAGCTTTGTCAGGAGCTGAGAAGTGATTTCCATCCAAGCAACAATGTTCTGAACCTTGCCATGTATGTGCTCACCAAGTGCCTCACTGAATCGAGGGTAGGCCAATAAGATTCATTAGGCGAAGTGCTACTGATAACCACAGTGAAACAGCAGATTTGTAGCAGTGTAACAGTGCAAAATATGTCTAATTTTTAAATTATAGCTTTAAATATAAGTGAGATTATGTGTTTGCATTTTGGATGTTTATACTTTATAGTATCCTTTTAAATGACAAGAGAGTCCATGCTTTCTCATAACAGATGAATGTTTCTCTTGTTTCAACACATCAATAATTAGAAGTTAAACAAGTAAATTTAACTATATGAAGTTTATATATACAAATACTTTAAAAGTTTTATTCTGACTTTTTGCTTAGTTGAAATTTATTGAAGTGCCATAAACCTCTGTCATATTATGGCTACAAAAAGAGAAAGCAGCCTCTTTTTTTAAAAAAAAAGGTAGAAGCAAATCATGTTTTTCTTTGTGTCTAGTGATCACTTTTTGTTGATATTTATTAGCCGGAGGAAAACAGCAGACAAAAAGAGTTTCATTTCATGCCAGCAGTGTTTATTTTGCAATGGGGCTATGAGTTTTGTGAAGAATGAAAGTAGAAAAGTGGAGTGGACTCAATGAACTGAAGAATGCAGTGGGAGGGGAGGTAAGACGAGCTGTAAAACTAATTGGTGTCCAACATGTTTTGGACTGCATTTAATTTTCTTGAGGGGAAAAGAGGTCAAGAATGGAATGAAGTCAATGAGAATAGGAATAAGAAAGTGGAAAGCAAAATGGCCAGCATTAAAAGGTCAGCGAATATCCCAGGGACAGGAAATGAACTTTAAACAAAAGTATAAGGTAGTATTTCTATCCACGTTTGGGAGTTGTTAAAATTAGTATTAAAAGAAGGAAACTTAAATAACCAGATGTTTCTTGTATGAAAGCTTGTTTCAGTCTGCTTTCAATTTATTGGAAGCCTTAGTAAGACCAAGATTTTGTGTGCAATGCAATTAGGAAATGAGTATTTCAGCAGAGTGCTGATGTTATTTAAATATTTTAAAAGAATTCAGTATTTCACACTGACTTTCTTCCTGTTACATTTTTATATTCTTTCTCTTGAAAGAAATCTCCATCCTGAACTGGGAAAGTAAATGTCTCACAAGCTTTAATACAGAATTTAGCCACAACAGCCAGCCTGCCAGCATCAAGCTAATATATGGACACTTTGCAGTCTACTTAAGATATTTAGGCTATATTCATAAATTCATACATGACCTGTAAAGTCATTCATAATACTTTAAATTATTTTACTTAGAGCATCAACTTTGCCCCACAAAGGCACAATGTTTCATTTGAAATCTTTTCTGCCACTAAAGCATTGGCTAAAATTGAGTCCAGAGGGGGTTTATTCCTGTTCCTGGTTCATTTGTGTGCACATCAGAATGAAAGAATCTCTTCCCACTATATTTAAGTTTTCATCCAAAGCCCGCTAGTTTTAGCAAGAATCTTTCATTTTACTTAAATTGGCTCTGAATCAGCATCTTTGTGCTCCGACCTGGCTGGACAGCAAATATTTTTCTGCTCCAGAATATGTTTAATTCAAAACATCCACTATTTTGCACAGCTCCATTTGTCTCTTTCCTTCCCAGTGCAGCAAGTAATTTATAGATGCTGAAATCATATGGAGTAACTCTGTTGAAGGCACTGTCCTGGTAGTAGCAAAAAGGGCTGTGAATGGGCCACTAAGAAGCCCAGAGGAGTAAGGAGAGGTCCTAGGACATGAGGGACACACTATAACTGGCATCTAAAAATTAGCACACCCAGGGGAGAATATCTGTTTTATGAACAAATCTCCCTCTGCCATGGTTGCCAAAAAGCAGTCTCAGCTGTTGGAATTACAAGTTTACTAAGAATACTTCGTAGTACAACCATCCAAAGTAGAAAAAGCTAGTTTTTTAAAAATCACTGCTAGACCACGTCAACTTTTACTCAGGCCAAATGTGAGAACATGATGTTAGTTATAAACACATCCCCATTTTCAAGTGAAATTTTGATTTCCTTTCAGTGAATATAAATCTCATACCAATGGATCTGAAACCATACAACAGCTTTGTAAATATAATGCCATGCTTCCTATAAAGATTTAAATGACATTGGTGCTGAAAACTGGGCGTTAGGCTTCCAAATTCTATTTCCCATGTAGTATGAACTCATGAAATGACCTCATAGGGTGAGCAGGGTAATTTATTACCTTTTCTGTTTGAGACATTTCTGATAATACTTCAAAAGAATGAAGATAAAAAGTACCACGTCTAAGGACTGTGTGGATTTACGTTTACATTCACGTGGCATGGACTCTTGAGATGTTCCAGGAACCATACCATATGAAGGTATTTTTGTGGAAATTTGAAGAAGCTTACCATGTAAGGATCAGTACCTTTAATGTACCAGTAATGCCTTAGTAAATTTTTTTTTTTTGAGAAGGAAATATGAAGCATTTGAATGTGAATAGGCCTGCACCAGATTATCTCATGTTTAGCAAGACAACATTAAGGGAGACTTACCCTTTAGTCAGATCTGAAGTAAATACTTTTTAAAAGGGCAGAAGAATAACATACCCAGTAAGAAACTGCCAGGGGATTTTGCTAGAAAGCATAAAAGGGTCATAGCTAAAAAAAAAAAAAAAACCTTCAGAAAAATATTTCCTGTGTAGATCTTAAAAATACAATTGAATGGTTTTGAGTTAGTGGGAAGCCATTTGATTCCCTTCCTTTTTCCCATTTCCCTCTTCCTTCCTTTTTACCCCCATTTTTTCTCTTTTCTTGACCAAGTTAAAGGCTTGCAAGTCTTCACACAAGTTTCCAAAATGCAAGTTGTCTTCCCTTGGGACTGCTATTGCTCATATCTTCCCACAAATGGGCCCTGAAGTTCTCCTTAAATGTAACTCTCTCATGTAAGTGATTGGACCTTTCCTACTGGTTTCAAAGACCCATATGGCACTGAAAATGAAAGCTGGACAGATCATTCTTCTAGAGCCATAGTGCAAGGAAAAACATCTAGATTTTATTTGTGTTGTGCTTAAGAACATCACAGATTCATTATTACTCTACTGTATATTCATATTTAAGCAAGAAGAAAAGCTAAGATCAGTTATTTTGAAAAACTAAATAGATCCCTCATTACCTAGCATATGCATTTCACTCAGTGAAAACTAAGAAACCTCAAAGACTAATCTCTCATTAATACACGACATGTTCACAGAATGCCTGCCAGAACTGGGAAGTCAAGTTTAGATGGAAACTTGGCATGGAGTTACTGGCTTGTCCCTTTGAGGGCTGGGAGGGAAAGGAAAAGAAAAAACAGTGAATTAAACCCTGTTTGCATGCTTGCATGCATGTACATATGAGAAGACTTTTAACTTCATTTTCTCATTAAAGTAAAGAACAGTGAAACTGTAAAGATTCCATGTGTGTTCTTATAAACTGTGCTTTTCACACATCTTTTGTTAGACACATGGAATGTTAACTGAAAGGGCTTATCTTAAAAATCAGCAGGGTAGTTGGAATGCAATTTTACAAAACCTGGCCATCTTTCAACAAGAGTGGGTGGATTTTCAATGCAGCAAATGTTTGTGTATTAAAAAGTATTTGCCATGGTGACAAAGCTTGGAGAAACATCCCATTAGCCACAGACGGGAAGCCGTTGCAGATTGTTCTGATTATCCATGCCCAAAACTTAGTCTGGCTCTGTTTATACGGCATTTCCGATAAAAAAAAAAATTCAACATACCCCTAAAACCTGAGCAAACTGTTTGCACTTACTTACACATGCCTTGTGCTGTATTTTCTGGCTCAGATTCAATACATGATTAGATTCTTACTTTCCTGGAACTTAAAACATGTGCTTACAGCTAAGCATATGCTTAAATATTCTGCTGCACTGGGACCCAAGACGATGTTCCTATATTCATGGTACAGCCAGGACATCTTGTGAAACAAATAGGAATTTTAGACTAAGACCTCTAATCTACAGCTCAGTAAAGAGATGAGTAGAACAAGTTGATAAGGGTTTGTGGTGAGGTGAGGGATTGTATGAGGGAGCACGGGAGAGCATCTGGGCACACTTTGCATGTGTCCGTCCAAAAATCTTGTCTGCATGAATCTGGGACAGCTGCATTAATCATGGTCCCAAGATGCTGTTATTAAGAGTTGGTGTATTATATCATTGTGATTTTGGTTTAGAAACCTGGAACAAATAAGGCATTTAGTTGCTAGGGCACTGCCATTTTCTCATTATTCTTACAACATAGCTCTTCTCTCCATGCAATATGACACTTTTGAGACCAACAATTCAGGATGTTAGAATACTGCATCTCACTGGAAAGTTAGGAGTCTCCCTCACTAGAAATATGAGTTCTAATTTCTGCTTCTCTTGAATAGTAAGCAAACAATGTGGAGCCTGCAGAAGTTAGACTGTCACCTGCCATGGTGAAAGGAAAGAAAAATCACCATGTCAAATGGTATCCCCTGGAAAATGCTCAGTTCTAGCTGTAATTAACAGGTGCAAGCAGAGTGGTCAGAGTAGCCCTGTAAAATGCATGTGGGATCATTAGAGATGAGAGGGGGAAAAATTACAGGTCAAACTCAATCTGGAATACATATACGTGCCCAAGCCAGATGTGAACTCATGGGTTTGGCACCTCTAGCTCATACGTAATAATGATCAGATGGATTAAAATATTCCAACAGAAGTGTGAAAATTTATCAGTAAAACGTCTTTAAACACAGTAAGAATTGCATTAAGCCCTGTCTCTTGAAATACAACACAATGGACATTTTTTATAACATATATACTTAGGTTCTTCTGCAAATATTCCTACAGGAATTAACTTAAATAATGGACTTAAATAGATGAAAGTGTGTGTGCCTCCTATTTTATTCCTTTTGTAACATTCTTCCAAGACATAACCTGGGAAGCTTAAAACAGACTCAGTTTGCTCCTATTTTCATCAACAATGTTTATAGGCAAATGATCTTTTATGTACTGGAATGAATGACTATGCTATAAAACTAAGTATCCTACAGAACACTGCTTTGAAGTTATACTTGGCTGCCCAAGGTAGATGACAGACAGTGTCAGGAAAAGGGATAAAAAAGCTTAAAGGTCATTGTAAGGTCAAAACAAATAGGTCACAGCAAATTAATCCTTATCATCTGACCAGTGTGGAGCAAGAAAAGGGCAGTGTTCAAGCTCAAATCTGCTAAAATTTAGTGGAAAGGTATAAAACAATTACCTGTGACACTGACTTCTTTCTTCTTTTCAGTTGCTGGACATATAAGTTCCCTTGGAGGATAACAATAAATACAATTTTAAAATATTCTTCTTCAGGGTTTATATATCCAAAAAAAAGTTTTTTTCATCACAGATGAGCTCAGTTGGTTATTTTTTAAAAGACACAGAACAACTGAAAATACTTTCTCTTTTCAGCAATAATTTTATAGAAATTATTACTTCTTTTCCAAATTTGGTTCAAAACTGTGCTGTGCTAAAAATCAAATCAATATGACCACAATTATCATTGGCTTTTAACAAGAAAACAACGCAAGACATTATTAGCTTTTCAGAACTCTTTTTCCTTACAACTGTTACAAATGTTACTATTGTTCAAAGTAAGGCTATCATTTGTATTTAAAATGCACAGTAAATCCTACATGGAGTTTTGAATAAATCTATTAGACTTTTTATCAGAATACCTAGACACTATTTTGTAACCTTTGCATTTCCATCCGTGCTTGCTGTTGTCGATGTGCTTAGATGTATAAAGCTTTTGTAGGTGCATCCCCTAGATTATATATGTGATGCTCTTTAGAAACAGCATAAAGGAAATATTATCCCTAAAAACACTTGTACTTAAGCTAAAACTACTTAAACTGAAACTGCAAGTTGGCAGGGCTGTAAATCCCTCTGGAAATGGATGGGATTTTCATCAGAGTCCTCCTTTCTGACTACGATATCTTTAAGTGCTCTCCCTGACTTTCTTTTCTGATCATGCCTGCTAGCTGTGCTAGAAAGAAAAAAATTTTTTTTCCATAACTTCCATCTCTCCCAGATCTGTGGGAGGCAGGCAGGACTAAGTCTAACTAAGCTGGAATGGAAAAACAGCTCTGAGTAAAGCTGCTCACAGCTAAGAGCCCTTCTCTGTCAGAGCTGACTCTGCTCCGGTGCACTGGGCCCCTCCCCTGCCCTCAGCCTCAGGTGCTGTGTGCGCACAACCTCCGTCAAACTGTCCATGCCTCTCCTCTCATTTTTCCTTTGCTTCCTTTCAAGCAGCCCACTCAGTTCGTGAACAACTGTTCTCAATCATTTTCTTATCTGAGGTATATCTATCTTAGGAATGCTTCAATGGCAGGGCTACAACTCTTGATGCAACTTATAGTGTTCATGCAACAGAATGTAATACACAAAGTCTCTTCTGTGCTGAACAGGTACAAAATGAACTTCTCAAATTATTCATTGCTAAAGCCTTCATTAAGATTAACCTGAAGTGATTCCCCGGTGATCTCCTCAGACATGCCGAAGTCTGTCAGAACCAGTCTGTGGGCCCTGACATCTGGAAGACTTTGCGTGCTTTCATACTGGTTTCTACCATGCCTGCTGCAACCAACTGCAAAGTCTTGAGTGAGACAGAAAACCATTTGAGAACATTGGAAAGGTAGTAGAACATGCCAGGTTATTTAGCTGAAATGGGCCAGCTAGAAGGAGGGTAAACAGAACAGCAGACACATGTAGTCCATATTCTGAAGAAAACTACAAATGTACTGTGGGGGTAAGGATGCACAACTAAGAAGCATTAAAAAAAAAGGCATTAATGTAGTAAACGTATCAGTCACCAGTATGAATATTTCACTTATGTGCTATAACTCTTCCTGCCCAACACTGAACTCCAGGATAACATAGCTACATTTTTTGCTTAATGTATCTCCTGAAGGTTGTAGATATCCCACGAAAGAAGAGAATTTACACTATTTGATTACATATTCCTATAATACAGATTATCAGATGAAATCTACAGCAAATATCCCTCTATTGGAAGAGGGAGCAGATTAGGTCAAACTTTTAAGTAAACGTGAAGGCAGATTACCTTTGAAAAAAAACAAACACCCCCAAAACATGCTAATTCAATAAAATAGAAATACTGCATTAAGATTATAGCATTCCAAAGTGATTTTAGAACTTAATTTGTTTTCTGAGAAGGACTTCACATTTATCATGTCTCTGTGATATTTTATATCTGCCAAAGTAAAACTGAGCATAAGAGGTTGCATACCGGGAAGTGATAACTTGTGGTGTCACATTTCAGTATACAGAGTTTAAATATTTATGTGCAAAAGTCATTTAGCTATAAGCCTGTTTCCTGTTTTAAACCAGATGCTGTTGCATAAGCTAAAAATATTTAAGAAAAGGTCTAGAATGATAAGGGATTTAATTTGTAAATGTCCTCCGTACATAGTGTCAAAGGACAATCGTGGATTTGAAAAAGCAATTGTCTAGTCTTGTGTGTGCCTCAGCCTTGATGCTGAGATGTGTAACTCATTTCTGTGCATTTGCACAGTGGTACTTTTAATACAAAGAACAATTTGCATTTACAATATATACATTTCCCTGAAAATCATTATATATGCACTTTCCCCTTGGAAAGCTCGGGGTGGTTCTTTGTTTTGTTGTTGTTGGTTAGGTTTTTTGGTTTTTTGTGTGGGAGTTTAAACTATAAACAAGGAGGAAAGAAAAATGAGAAGCAGCAAGATGTTTAATCAATGATTAGAACATTCCTTGCATCTCTCAGCTCTTGGCAGGTACTGTAGTAAAGAATAAAAAAAGAGTTAATCATGACCATAAACTGGGCATGTTTTTAGAAGGCTGGAGTTTTCTGTATGATATTGAATTGGAAGAGGTTAAAGCTCCTCCTAGAAAATATAGGCCTAATTTTGAATGCACAGAATTTAGCCTTAACAATCAATTAAAACAATGCAAAATCTGTCACTAAACAAAATTAAAACTAGCTTTTTCAGCCTTCTGTACTTCAGTATGTCCCTACAATTGGTACAAAAATGTCTTAAACTCAAATCAGCTATGAGGTAGGGCACAACTCAAATCTGCAAACTATCTAAAATAAATAAAATCCACCCCATTTCACAGAGCTGTATACAGACTGATGATATTTCTTTTCAACTACAATTAACTGCAGTGTATGTTAAGAGAGACAACAAGCTGCAACAAGGGAATATGTGATAATATGATACCATGATTTCAAGTATCCTTATCAGCTACTTTTCCTATTTTTTTTTCCTCTGATACACAAGTATTTGACACTACAGCTTCCTATTCTTCATATTCTGCAGCAGTTCAGGAACTATCCATTTTTAACAGGAAAGTCTAGATACACTCCTCACTTGCCATCCTCACTTGCCATCCATACAACCACAGGCAATAAGGTGCTCTGCATACTGCACTACCGGGAGAAAACAAAGCACTGGCTTGCCCTGGTTTGTACCATGAGATTTTCTCATACCTTACCAGTATATCTCAAATCCATATTCATATACCTGTAATCTTGGATGACCTATAAATGTTCAATTCATAAGTGTCACACAGACCTCCCACCTGAGGGAGAGAAATAGGAGTGCAGTTCAGTTTGATCCTAGTGTATTTGTGAATCTTTCCTGAAATTAGATGTTTCTTTAGAGGTACTGTATTCACTGGCCAGCTGTCAGTCCACTGACATCTACCACCCTGCCATACCCCGCCAGCTGATGTGCTGAAACCAAACTGGTGTGCAACGCACCAACAATGCACCAGCCGTGCCTGAAGGCAGGAGTGCAGTCTCACCCCTTTGATGCTGGTGTTGGTTCCTCTGAAAGTTTGCTCTGACATGGAAGACAGAAGAGGTTGCTCACATAGTTTCGTGTAGAAACTGCAGCCACTTCTGGCCCTCCTGTATGTGTACAGAATGGCATGTTTGTTATCAACACAACTGTTTGGGCTGACGGAAATCAAGTGACCTTGTGTCCTCCCATCTTTCGCAACTGGTCACATCTCCATACTATAAGTATCTCTAAACAACTCACTGAATGTCTACTCTGCTGTATAAACAACTCCTTTGAAAGCAGGAGCAATTAATTCAAAGGATCTGTGGCTTTCTCCTTCATTAGACTGAAGCAAGAACGTGCAGGGTAAGATCTGCTTCAAAAGTGTGTTGGCAAGCTAAGCCACTTCTGCACATGCTTGTTTAGGTTGACAAGCTCTCCTTTGAATCAATTTTTAAGGCTACTCCACTGGAAAAAGTGCTAAGGAAATCCCAGAAATCCTAGAGCCAAATATGCCCTGGTTCAGTACCTATGGAAGTGGGGAGATGGTTGCAATTTTTTGCCTTTGTTTTTCCCATTGTATTTGGGGCATGCAATACGTGATGTTCAGCAACCTGAAATCTTGGAAGCAAAATGAATAACATGCGCCTGCCAAGATAGAGTACAGCATAGTGTTTATACATGTCACAGAAATGTGATTTATATAATTAAACCAATAGAAGCTTCTGTACGCAGGCAAGCCTTAATAAGTTTTCTCTCCAGACACGGCCTTCCAAATGAACATGACAGCAAGGAGAGCTCCCATGTTTATGGTACATAGAGCTTACTAGTGTTCAACAGCAGAGCAGAAAAGCTTTAGAACTTTTTATTCCATTACTTTACTATTTCACTCTACACAAACACTGAAACAGCAGAAGGTACAACTCACTCAAACCCCTAAGATAGCAGTTCATATAAAATCTAATTTTAAAGCATTTTGAGACAGTATTCTTACTTTAAATAATATTTCCGTTATTTGTAGTGTGTGGAAGATTCATGAGATAATATTGTTTCCTAGTATTATGTAAGGAAAAAATTCTTTCAATCAAAATAAGCAACAATACCTTTCTCCTAAAATTAAACATTACAATTATTCACTTTAAAAATAGGAGATCAAAGCTTGGAGGGATTCAGTCAGCTGCCCAAAATCACTGAGGAAATATGAAGATTCCTAAACCCTGATTTTGAGCCTGAGTAAAATGTTTTAATAACAATGACATCTTCTAGTTTAAAATATGTTGTGTCTTTTCAAACTAAGCACTCACATCACAGTGAAGAAAAGGCCTGGTCAGTAGCAGATGTGGCTGAAAGGAAAAGGGGATTATGTAGAGCAGCAGCACAAACATTTGCTTTACTCAGAGCATATGGGTAGGAGTTTAGAAAGATTTTTCAAATCTAAGGCCATAATAAAGGTCGTAAAACAGTAAAACAGTACAGCTTTTCTTGACATTTCCATGCTGAAATGCATTTTCCTTCCTTGGTCTGTAACAAGGACTGTGGACTGTGATCTGGTCAGCAATAAGGCATGGCTGGTGAGCAGACTGCCCACTGCAAAAACAGACTGCACAGAACTTCTCTGAGCAAACAAGCATATCCAGAGAGAGGAAAATAATGTGAAAAGCTCACACACCAGATTTGTTTTTGTTTATAGACTATTTACAAATTTAGAAATTCTTAGTGAAAATAAATCTTATCTTTTTCTAAGAGATGGTGCTTCAGTACATACTACTCCATGCCTTCTCACATATAATCAGAATTTAACAACGCTTCACCACGATAAGACTCTGTCTTGCACTTCAGTCAGTTTCTCAGCATTGAGCCTGCTTCTACAGAACTGCTATTGAACAGCACAAATATTTAATCAACCACTAAAGATCGTTGGAAATAAATATTTAGAGGCAGTGTTTTCATCTTTTTCTGTAGCACTAAAGAAACATGGAGGCACTTGTTCCTGCAGCATCCTTCAGTTTGATGCAATATAAATTCTCAGTACTTACTCTTGCAAGTGAGGGAAGATTTAAGGACTAGACTCCAAGATTTTACAAGTTGCAATAAAAAGGATTTTTTTTTCTGACTTTTATTCAAAGGTCTATTAAACGCAGTGGTGAGTATACTTTTTTCTGAATAATGATAGCAATCGACATTTCAAATGACTACAGTTTGCTTTTCTGCATGTACTAATTTACAGTATCAAAAAGAACTAATACAAAATGAAAGAGTTTAAAATGAAGTGACTAAATGCTTTGAAAGAGGACTATGCATTTTAGTCATTATGTCAACACGTCACAATATATGCATTTGAAAATCAGAACATTCTCATCATAGAACAGCAGTTTGATTTTAATTTAAATGATACTCCTCTTTATATATCTGAGATTTAAATCTGGACATCTGTCAACTCAGACCTCAGTAAACTGTGGGCACTGCTGAAGTTTGTGAAGATACGGGGGAGAAGAAAAAGTATATATACTAGCTACACTCACATGAAGCTATTTTTAACTATATTGTAAATAACTAAAGGGAACATAGCTGTTTATACTTGAATCAAGAACAAAAGAAATTTAGGAAGACTGTGGTATAAAGAGATTTTGAATGCATGTCAGAACATTGCTTGAAAACCCTGAAAGACCAAAAAGATTTGATCTGTGAAGGGAAAAGAAAGAGGAAAAATCAAAAGTTGTTATTGACAGTTAAGATTCAAAAAATTAAAACAGAAGAAAAACACTAGGAAAAAGAAGCAAGTATGATTGATTAAAATAAATGGTGAGTTGATATTACCTTTTAAATGCTTCCAGACAAATGCCTTACAGTATATCCTTTAAAGTAATTACAACTTTTCAAAAACATCTTTATATCAATTCATCTTCATATCAAATAGTGTCACTTCCACCAACAAATGTTAGGGTTATTACAGAATGAGAAAAATATCATTAACATGTACCGTGTATTGTACGGTTAACCCTCAAAAAACCTAAAAATCTTTTTCCAAAGATAAGTTATGAACACACAGAGCCCAACAAGACTCTGTCAACATAGAGGTTAAGCTACAATAGTCCCCCACATTTTGTCTGGTTTGTAGCACTCAGAACAGCAGTATAAGGGCTGTGTTTACATCCATGATTCTCCTTTGTAGGTGGATAACCAGGAACACTCGATGTCCAACAATGCTGGATAGACTTGCAAGAAGAAATAAGTGTATGTTGTGCAAGAGGAAAACCCTAGAATGTTTTAAAGAAGTAATCCTAAGGAATAGCAGATTTTTCTTGTAATTATATGCTGACATACCATGACATTCTGCAAGGGACTTAAGGCAAACTTATCATGCAAAGAAAAAGTTTCTTTTTGTGCTTAGCAAACATGATTGCAGGTTTGGTCCCAAATACCAATGTATAAGTCCTTAATTTGTAGTAAGAACGACTTATACAAGTGAAGTCCATGCAAAAATGCACAGAAGATTTGAGGATCTAGGATAGGTGCATCCTTTTAGGTATGCTATTGAATACACTATGCTTTGAAGGAGATAAGAGAAGTAGCTGTTTCAGACCTTTTTTTAGATACAATTTGTTCCAGGGGCAGAAATACTTGCTTGATTTCAAAAAACATATGAGGTAAACATCTGTGTTGGATGAGGGCTTCAGGCTTGTTCCCTTGTCACTTCTGCAACCATTTGCTCTGCAAAGTTTCTCCTGCATGTATGTAAAGGTGATGGGATTTGGTTTTCTTATGCACATGAACTAAACTTCTAGAGATGCTACAGGTGCTGACATGGACCTGTTTAAGAACACTGGTTTTAATAATTTCTTTTTTCCTTTTTGTTTTTTTAAACTGAAATGTCTTCATTTTCCATTGGCTCACTCACACTTCTAAAAAATAATTATTTCAATTATTTGCACATTCAACAAGTGAGACTCTTAAGTACCATAGAAAAAGGGCTTAGAATCTTTTTGGACACTATCCTTATGAATGGGATGTGAAATTCATAAGGTAAGACAATCATTAGAAAAATAGGCAACTCAAAGAGGTCGGATCTGACTACTACATTTTGAAAAGTCAAGGACTTGAAGCTCTCCAGGCATTTTCAGAGAATAAGAGTGCTTTGGTGAAACCTGGCTATTCATGCTAAGTTAAACTGCAGTACCACATTTGTCAGTGCTGTGTGCCATGAAAACACAGTCTTGTGTCAAGGCAGAGAATGCTACAAGGAACTCACTCAGAAGCTTCAGCTTTCTCAAACCATCTCAAAATGCAGGTTTCTGTGCTGTCTCAAGATCCATACAACCTGCCTGCTGGTTAGATATAAAAGGCACTTGCTCAGCTTCATGCAATCAGAACTTGCTTGCAGAGATAATGCTCACGTAGATATTTCTTTGTAATTGTTAGTTCAGCAGATATAAGTTACTTCAGCTCTCCAAGTTCACCGGTTTAGCTTGAAAAATTGTTTGGGCTCAAGGTCTAAGTGTGTGAGACTAAACAGTCCGACACTAACTAGTCGGACTGAGTGTTCTAAAATATTTTTAAAGTGATGCATTTTAGAAGTGCCTGGATAGCAGGGCTCAGGTAGATACGAAAATCTGTTCAGAAGATGAAGCAGCACGTTACTTCCTATTTCAATCTTTCTCAAAATCAAACAGGGTTTGGACACTTCAAAAACCACAATATAACCAATTTTGTCCATTTAGTGACCACCGAGTTCAGTAATAAGATTACTATCTTCAGCAGAATGTTTTCTTGGCTTTTTGTAAACTTTACTCAGAGATTTTAAGAGAAAACTCACAAAATTGAAACTTGAAGGGTAAATGATGTGTATATTTTAAGTCAAGAACAAATCTAGAAATGGATTATAAAAGACTGAAATAGCTGGTCTGTTGAACCAGCTCAGTGAGGAGCTATGTGTTTCCTTTAACTACTTTAGCATAAAGCTGAGTTTTCATCCACTTAAGCTTACATGGTCTGTCCTTCAGAAAGTTATTCTCTTTGGCTTTTCTTAGATGTAATCAGGATTGTTCTGTGTTTCCCTAATTACAAACACATTTCTTTCTCCATGCAATATCCCTAAGTATGCAGCAACCATCATCTTGCCAAAGCTTTCTGGCATTTTTATTCCAGTTAGATTCCAAATCTACATTTTTCTGTGAGAAAACCTGTAGGGAAGACTGTAAACAGGATAATTATGTAGCAATACAGTTTTAAATGCAACTTTTACTTGCATATTATTTTGAATGTATGGCTTTTTACTTCCTAGTGAGCAGTGGAGATGCAATGCTATTGTTCCTGAAGAAGAGATGTGTTTTCATTAATGTAAATTTCAAGAATTCTGTAAGATTTTAAACAGAAAGTATGAGGAAGATAAAAAGATGTGCAGAATGTTACAAAAGTTACTTACAATCATTGTAATGGTCTATCACTGCAATCTTTAATCTGTGTCAATTTTGTGTGGCCTCCTTTATCTCACCCTGTGGAATAGCTCTGAAAAGGAGCCAACCAATCAAAAATCCCATAAGGAATATAGCCTAGTTTTCTTTGTCCTTTACACATGCCAGAAGCACCTCATGTGAGGAATTTTTTTTCAGAGTTTTGGAAAATATTAATAAAAATATTTTTGAAAGGTGAGTTGAGTGGGAACTCAGTAACTGTCAACAACATTTGATATTTGGAATGAAAATCTCCAGTGACATGCTAGAACAGAGGAAATTCTTTTGCCACAAATTTCCTGGGAGAGTTTTGTAGTCATAGAATCATGGAATATTTTGGGTTGGAAGGGACGTTTACAGGCCATTAATTTCAACCTCCTGCAATGAATGGGGACATCTTCAACTGGATCCGGTTGCTCAGAGCCCCATCTAACCTGGCCTTGAATGTTTCCAGGGATGGGCCATGTACTACCTCTCTGGGCAACCTGTGTCAGTGTTTTATCACCCTCATTGTAAAAAGCTGGTTTCTTACACCTGACTCAAGCCTCTTTCAGCTTAAACCCACTACATCTTGTCTTATTGCAACAGGCCTTGCTGGACCAAAACAGCTTTTTTGGAGGCCCCATTTGGGTACCGGGAGGCTGCAGTGAGGCCTCCATGGAGCCTTCTCTTCTCCAGGCTGAATGCCCTCAGCTGTCTCAGCCAGTCTTCACAGGAGAAGCTCTCCTCCCCTCTGATCACCTTCATGACTCTTCTCTGGACTCCCTCCAACAGGTCCGTGTCCTTCCTGTGCTGGGACCCCAGAGCTGGATGCAGCACTGCAGGTGGGGTCTCTCCAGAGTGGAGCAGAGGGGCAGAATCCCCTCCCTGGCCCTGCTGCCCATGGGGCTTTTGATCCAACCCAGGATACACTCGGCTTTCTGGGCTGCACTTGCACGTTGCCAGCTCATGTCCCATCTTTAATCCACCAGTACCCTCAAGTCCTTCTCAGCAGGGCTGCTCTCTATGTCTTTATCCCCCAGCCTGTACTGACCGTGGGGGTTGCCCGAACCCAGGTGCAGCACCAGCACTTGGCCCTGCTGAACCTCATGATATTCCTGTGGGCCCATTGCCTGAGTTTGTCCCGGTCCCTCTGGATGGTATCCCGTCCTTCAGGTGTGTCGACAGCACCACCCGGCTTGGTGACATCTGCAAATTTGCTGAGGGTGCAGTCTCAAAAGAGTCCTCTAGAGACCTTAAATGAAAGTTAGTGGAAAAGTAGTTGGAAGCTTCCATGTTTTCCTCTTTTGGAAGTTAATAAATAGGGATTCACAGAAAAAAAAGAAATCTTGATCATTGAATCAACCATTGCTCATATAATAAAACTTACTGTTCCCATTTGGGTACAATTTCAAACAATTCTGATTTGCCTAGTAATTAGAGACATTGAATTGTGAGAGATTCTCAGTATCTATTTTTCAAAAGTGTAAAACAACTGTTTAAAAGTGTTAGATCAAATCGTGAAATAATACTCTTTCAAAATATTTAGGCTATTGAATAAACTTGATATATCAAATAACATTCACTTTCAATAGGAAAATTTAAGACAGGACTGTACCCTTTCCTGGTTCTCAATAAATAACATCTACAAAATAACTTCAGGTGAAAAACTGTGAACAAAGTAGTCCCTCCTTACAGGTTATGGAATGAACCGTGTGGTTCAGGTGGTTTTGAGCAAAATTTGTCATGTTTTCATGTTCAAAACGGCTATTCTGCTGCTTGACCAAGTCTCCTTGGATCTGAGCTTCTACCCACTAATATACATCCTCCTTTTGTTCAAGTGGGCAAATGGCCTTTGTTTTTGAAGTGACATTATCTGAATTACATTCCAACCCCAGGCATTAAGTGTCTGGAAGCTCTGGTGCATAATCTAATGATTAATATTACATTACTGGATAGCCCTTGTGTTAACTAAAAACTGAATGACTCTTGAAGGATCAAATTAATACTCTCTTGTTTCCATTAAAGCAGTCCCCAAGAGTAGCGATTATTTAGTTTACTTTTCCCTAAACAAACTGTGATTATAGCCAAAGTTACCTGTTTCTTCTTCTGGGAAATTCAGGTTTGCATTAGGTTAACTACTACTTGCATCTTGTCAGAGAAACACTCACAGAACTATCTCTCATGTTGCCTAAACTAACTGGTTATGCACAGATTTACAGCTTTAAAATTAATTTAGGTATTTATATATTCCTATTAAATTATGCAGCCATTGCCCATCAGTAGATGAATTGTTCATAACAGCATTAGAAGAAAGTTGTATTAAATTAACAAGTGGCAGAAAACTTACTAATAAGTGACCATATTAATGTACAATTTTAAATAGCATTCATTCACCTTCGTATAAATTACGTATGGTGACTAAGAGATCTCATGCTTCTTTTTGTCTTCAACCTGAAGGAAGATAAATAGAATAGCTAGCATCCCAGAGGAAAAAAAAATCTTGTTTTATCCAGACATTAAATGTTGCAGGGAGAAATGTAGTTTTATGTACAAAACTACGTAGGACCCAGTCTGGAACCACAAGCACCTCTCCAACAATAGATACATAAATGTGGAAAGGATATTTTTCAAATGGTATTCAAATGTATTCTGTTCATATGTGTTTGTCAACATTTTCCAGAGAGGCAGACACAGGAATGAGGACCTCACTCGATAGGCACAGGTGCTGGGCATAGATGGCCATGAGAGCAGAATTTTAAAGATGAACCTAGAACAAAGCTATATACTAATTCTGTCACACAAGATAAACTTTCCCTCACCACTTTCTATAAACATGAGTCGTTGTGTCACAGTTAATTGGGAGGCAGTTGGAGGGAAAGAAACAAGTGGAAACACAACGTGAATAAAAAAGAATCCATCAAACAACTCCCTACACAGGTGAAATACAAAACTATCACCTGTATGCAATCCAATGGATTTTACAAGGCATTTCTATAATAGAAATAGAAGCAATTCTTTAAATGTCACAAAGTATATAAAATACAATATAATGTTTCCCAATACTTAATACAAGTGTTTTGCATTTCAAATGCTGTAGCTAACATGCAAGCCTTACAAAGCAGTTTACAGACCCTTTCCAAGACTTGTCTCCACTTATGTATCTGCTAAACTGTTCTCTCAAGTTGCAGGTGTTTAAGTAATACTTTTTCGAGAAGCCGCTTTAGTAAGCGGGAGAATGGAAAACTCAAGAGATCCTGATTTCCCGTTCTTTCATCTGTCTCCCAGTATCCCGATCAGAAATATTAAGAGCAATCTAGAAAAAGCATTCTAAGCATTGAAAGAACATACAGCTTAAGCTCGATGGTTAAAACAAATACAGAGCACAACAAATTTCAGTTGTTAAGCTGAATGTATGGAATGCTCTATCAAAACAGATCAAGTTTTGTAGACATAGTTACTTTGCAAATGACAGAGAGAAGCAGCCATTTAAGTGTCTTTCTTTACAATCAACATTTCCATTACAAATCAATTTTTTTATGTATCTTTACTACAATGTGTAACTTAGCAACATTGGCACATAGATTATTTTTCCCATTTTGTATAATCTGTGGTACAAATACCTGTCCAAAGGCAATAACATTTTGTAACAACATACAAACTCTCTCAACACAAACATAGCTTTGTATGTTAGCTGCACTGAGAGGATTCATGTATTGAATGAACAACAGAGGTTATTCTCAACTGGTGGTTAATTACACTGTGTATGAAGCCTAAGGAACCTGAAGTATGAAAAGATAACAACATCTTTAGAATTACTATTGAATGTACAGACCTATTGAATGCACAGTTACACATTTTCAGTGAACACAGCAAGTTTCAGAGCTTATCAAGTTATCAGTTTTCTCAGTGATACTGAGAGACCTTTGTGTATTCAACTTTAATGCAATCAGATTAATTAGAAGTACATAGAACAATTGCTTAATATTTGCAAATATTTGAACTTCTCTTACTTGAACATATTTAAACTGCTTTCAGTTTAGTCTGCTTTACAGGTGTGGACTGATTCTTTTGGGTGTGGATGCTTCAGGGAATGTCAAGTGTCTTCATAAGAATGATGCTTTTCTTGTTGTGCTTGAATCCTTTGTTTGCTAAGTTGTCTTTAAGGCAGTACTGGCAAGTGAATACATTCTTTACCCTGACCCAGAAAAGACTTATGAACACAGTTAGGTTTATGTACTGTGAGTGGCCTCATTGACTGGTGATTTAGTGCAATGTTTCACAGACTTTTTTTTACTTCAGTCCCTTGAGAGGATGTAATAATACGAAACTGGCTTACCATAACTGTTTGCTTCGAAAAGAACAGAAACAAAAATATATGCACTTAAAACTCGGATAGAGTTCATATTTTGTAGTGTGAAGTTAGAAATGCTTATTATGAAAACAATTGAAGTAAGCACAAAATAACAAATAAATAATACATGCACCTTGTACTATAGAAAATAGAGTGCTTTGGCATCTGTAATTTAGATTCATATACCCTGTGTGTAGGTACACACCATTTCTAGGTTATCTTTGAAGAATAAGAATTATCACAACGTCTGGCTGAAACAAGTCCTAGAGGATATTGCTCATATGAGGCAGAATGATAACTAAGTGGAATTTTGTGTTCATTTTCTACAGATCATATAAAGCCCAGAGGAGAAGCTTTCAGTAAGTATGTGGGAAACTGTTAGTCTCTCTCCATTCAATTCTCTACATAAAAGCAGATTGCTCAGAGTTTTCTAGGAAAAGAGTGAATGCTGAAGCATTGCCTGAAATGGCGTAAGACATCACGTTCACAGTAACACTCGGTTTGATAACAGAAAAGCCAACAGCCACAGGTGATCATGGCAGTCATGTTACTGTGCCTTGATGTCTAGTGGAGCTGGGTTTGCCTCCATCCTGGCAGAAATGATGATTCCATGGTCATACCTCTTACCTTTCTGGCTAAAGACTTTGTTAGCAGAACCAGACAATAACAACTCTTTACTGCAACACCTGCTTCCAAACATCCTTGTCATGCTTCTGAAACATTATTTTTGTCTTCACTCTTGCCTAGAGTGGAAGAGTCTAGAAGAATCAAAAGCTTTCCTATCTGGCCTAGCCTGGACGAGTCTTACTGCATTTCCTGTACAAGATTCACTTAAATGCTTAGAAACTGTTGGCAAGTTAGTCTGAAAATGGGGAGGGGGTGTTATGCTAAGTCCACAAGAGATTTCATTTCTACATAAATGAATAAAAAAAGATATTAGCGAGACCAAAGCAAGGGAAGCAAAAAGAGATTAAATTCTACTACAGCTGCATCACTGTTATTGCAGTAATTTGACAGTATCCAGGAACTTATCAGGTCCTTGCACTGCATGAAGGAAATGTTTTTCCCTGAATAATGCATCACCACATTTGCAGTGTTTTTGTAAACAGGTCTTACTGCCATCATTATTTCCTTTTATTCTCTGCTTTGAGATGTAATCAATTTAAATTGCAAATGGAATATTTTTACAGTGTGTAAATAAAATGTACAAAAGATTTGATTCTTAAAGGTCCTGTAGAAGGATAAAGAAAAAGTTTACCTGCAAACTAATACAGGAAAAGGCAACTGACTGAAAAAAATTCTCTGCATAGCCCTTTTGTTAAGAAAATAAGTCTAGGGAATTAATAATGTCTATAGGAAATGTATCGAGCAGTTAATACTTGCTTTTATTGAATCCTCTCTCTTCCACAATGCATCAAGAATTTCCTCTAAAATAGGAGAAAACTGGAAGTTAGAGACTGTCAAGCTGCTAGAGTGTTTCCACCACCAGAGACAAAGGTAATTGTGGGAGGAAAATCACAGGGAATGGTATAAAATGAGCAAATATGTGATTCAGTGAAGAGCAGAGTACATATGGCCTGAAGATGGTAGAAAATCAGATGTTACATGGACCTAATTGACAAAGCATTTTCATCATCAAAGTAGTGTTGCACCATCTCATTCATCTTCTCCTTTCTTACTTCTTCATCTTCTTCCCCTCTAATCTGCCATAAACAAAATTTAAACACCTTTAGTTTATCATCTAAGCACCAGTAGAGGTTGAGGGGGAGACATGTAATGAATTGCCAGCATGATGCTGAGAAAAAGCATAAGCACACTAATTTAGAGATCACCGCACCTGTGAGTTATTTTCTGAGTGCAGTGTCTGGTACAGAGGATCTGATATCAAATGATTCTTAGGAGCAAGTATATTAAAACTCATAAAAATCTGTTTCTACTATGGGTGGGTAGCAAGGGTGTAACTTTTTTGCCAAAACAGATTTAGGATAGCTTCTACAAAATTATTTCTTTTTTTTGGGATTCAAAATTTTCCTGTTTACCAAAAAGTATTGCATCTTTCACATGAGATGAAAAGCCAGGGCAAAACAATCAAAAACCAACAAGAACTCGTATTTTTTGATATTTCAGAGCTTAAAATATCAAAATATCATCGAGAACTTTATAAATTCCGATTTTACTCTATTATCTTCCTGCCACCAGGTTCTCCATCACTTGCATGGCATGCTGCAGAGCAAACACATTTCTTTACACCTTATGCTATTGCACCAAAATGGAAAGAAATTACACAGACTTCCAAACTCTTTAATTGAAAGATTTGGAGGTGGAGTAATAGAACTAAACTTCACCAATCTAGCTTTCAATGCAGACACAACCTCAAAAATGTAAAGATTCCTTTTCTGCTTGGCTGTCTTTCATTAGGATCAGTTAGATGGTATTTTCCCTTTTGTCTCCACTTTCCAGTCAGCTACAGTACAAAATTTGAAGCAAACATATTGAAAAATAGTTATTATCTATATAGACCAATGACAATTTTCTTCAGTACAAATGAAATATTATCGCCATATATCATCAGATGTAGTTTAGTTTCTTACTTGACAGTAACAGACATACAAAACAAGTAATCTTGTAACAATATTAAATAATTCAAAGTCATCCAAATTTTCAAGATCTAATTTTGGCCCTTGTTTCTTTTTTTTTTTTTTAAGTTGCTCGATTCAATTTTTTCCTTTATTTTCAAGAAGCAAAGTAATTAAAATTGTCGTTTAGTAGAATCCAGTTTTCAGTAAAATCATGGCATTGTATAATTAAAATTCTTTAAAAGCTTTTTAATAATTTAATGGCTATCTCAAAACGGCTATCTCAATAAAATTAACATTTTAGACAAAAAACAATCCATTACTGCAAAATCTTTAGAAAATATCTGTAAGAAACCTAAAGGAGATCTTCTGCAGTAAAAGAGTAACAACTCATAGTATTTTTTTTTACATACAAAACATGGCATATTATCTACTTTCTACTTACATGCACTTACAAAAATGATTCCACAGAAGTTTCTGGGATTTATTTATAAGTTAGCAATCAACCACATGAATAAGGACTGCACAAAGTCAGCTCATAGCATATAAAAGCAATAAGGAGATCAAATTACACTATGAAAGATTTTATGCTTTCAAGATTTGATAATTCTAAATGCTACACAATCAAAAAGATCAAGAACATGTAAAAGTCTTAAGGAACAACTCCATCCAGTGAAAAAGAAAATTGTAAAAGAGATACAAATGGTGAGAAAGTCAAATTTGTCATACTATTAATGTAAAGAAGGTAAATTTAATTGTCTCAGGAGACAATTGCTTTTGTTTTGAAGAAAACCATATATCTTTCCCTTTCAAAATGTTAGACTCAATCTACCTCCTGAATAAAATCTCCGATCTCAACCTGGCAATGCTATTTACTAGATTTTTCAAGGAGAATTCTAATATGTACAGAAAGGCAGCATCATTATTCAAGTTGACAAGAACTCCCTAGATAGCCTTTTTAATTAACCAGATAAAGCCGTGCAGGAGCAGTTTCATCCTGATGCCGTAGCTCAGGATGAGTTTCTCAGTGATCTGATGTGCTCTGATGTGACAAATGACTTACTAATTTTACTTTACACCCACATTTAAAAGTATATTGTAAAAAGTCATAACCCCTTAAATGGAAAGGACACATAGTTTTGAAAAATTTCTTGCAAAATCAAAAATCAAGGCTTTGATAATCAGATAAGTAAAATCCAACACAGACCAATTAAAATATTTGGATGTACGTTACATATATCTGTGAAGGAGAAGGGTCAGGATTCAAGGCAGATATTCCCAGTAAGGCTTTAAAACTGGAACCTGAACTCCAGTCTCTGTATTGGCCTCTGTGCTAACTTTCATATACTCGATAAGGTATTGGTGACCTCCAGAGCACAAGTGAACCATGACAACTGCCTTCATCCCCCAGAGATCTACAAAGTGTATGGCCATCCTTCCTCTTCCCTCCCTTCCTCTTTCCTTTCTCTACTTTTATAGATGAGCCATGAGGAATGGGGAAGACATGAAACACCTTCATTGCCAGTAACATGAGAATAACACATCTCCAGTAGAATAAGTCAGTGACATGAAATAAATGCCATGTTACATTAATACTGCCAACACTGGAATGAACAGTGGCTGGTTCAAACTGAAACTTCACTAAGACCTAAGTGAAGCTGTGTGGCCTCTCACTGAAAGGATGGGTCCCTCCACTGTCAAATAAGCTTTGTCGTTCAAAGCAACACAGGGGATCATATTTGCTAAGTGCTAAATATTTAGATTTGAAAAAGGGTTTGAAGGGTGAAAGAATGTCTTCTTACGAAAAAATCCATTTTCTCAGAGGAGACACCTCACAATGACTCATGCAACACATTCAAAGCAGACTAATACTAGCTAGTAATTAAAATGAAATACAAAATCTCCACCTTCTATAAAATAATTCAGCAGCTTATCACCTAACCAGGACACCTGAGAAAACAATACATGACTTATTGCATACCTTTCACTGGCTTGCAGTTCACATTTAGTGCCAGTTCAAGGCCATGAACCTACTCCTCAGTATATACACCTGTTTGATGCCTGCAGTACTGACAGACTTCTGCTCTATTTATGATCCAGAAAGACGACTGTGTTCCACTGGCACAACACCATACTGATGATAATTCATAATTACTGATTATAATATAAATTTTGATACATCATTCACAGACACAGTCACCCTTTTATTTTCTTTTTCTGTTATTAACAAAAAACCCCCAAATGGTCAATAAAGAAAACCAGACAAACCAAGGGGGGATGAAGACTCTATTAAGACCATCTTGGCATCATTCTTCATTACTTAGTAAATGCTTTTCTATTCCAGCATGCAATTCATCAGAAACTAGTCTGGCCAGGTAACCTAACTATACATGAATTTACAGAAATAAGACTTAGTTTGGAAAGGAGAATATGAACAAGAAACAATTTTTAGACAATTTTCATTATTAATATATAGATATTAACTATATATTAACTGAGAACACTGTTACCGTTCTTGAAAAACAAACTCTCTGGACACCGGTATCACAACAGTGAGGAAAATAACTTACTGTTTCCTGAGTGACCATGTAAATAGGACATGTCTTTTAGGGACAATTGTTCACTCTGATTCCACTGCAGTATCAAGGTATGTTTAGTAAATGATATTAAGAAGTCATTCAGTCATTTTTGCTTCAGAATTATTCATTATATTATACTGAAGTTATTTTGTTATTTATTTTCATTTTATTTGTTTGTACTACCAGTGTGGCTACAATCATTATTTTTATTCAAGAAGCTATTTTATTAATTGTCAGATTCTCCCTGGGGCTCAGCTCAGCATTCCTCCTCTGAATCTACAAAACATTAGTTTAGGGCAAACTAAGAACCAGGAACATATCCCAGCATATTTGTGCAAAGCTTCAGAGGAGTTAGAAATGACCCATAGCCACTAAAAACTTAAAGCCTTTCATACGGCCTTTCAGGAATGACCAAGATTTGATGCACAGAAACTGATGATTTTTTCTTTTGGTTGGAGCTAGGAAGTGCATATGAACACAAATTTAAAAGCAGCTTGGTTACAGTCTTCCTAAGCTTGGGTTTATATTTATTTCAAGCTCCAGTTTCCATATTTATCTGGAATTTCGATTGGAATGCGGTGAATGTAAGCTGATCTGAGACAACTGAGACACGGAAGACCACAAAAGGTTGCCATTCCCATTTGCAGAATATTTCCCCCCTAATTTGTTGATTCCTGGAACCAGTACCTAAAATGTGAGTGAGCTCCTCGAGGGTGGGTAGGTTGTGCATCACTGCCATCTTCGGTACGCAGGAGGAATCGCTGGAGTGACGGTCATTTCAATGAAACATGTTGAAATAACTCATTTAAATATAATCAGATGGTTGAAATTTGACAGCAGAATGGAACAGATTTTTCCACTGTTTGCAATGCTACAGAAATCAATAGACACAGCTTTTCTGTGCTGTATGCATATTTAAAAAAAATATTTGGAGATTGAAAATCCTTGCACAATAAATAGGAAAATTAAAATATCTCATATCACATTGCCAAATGATGGGGTAATAGACACAAACATATTGTTCTGTAAAAAACTGCTTTAAGAAGAAAAAGTATGAATTGATTCATTTAGTCAAACAGTGCTCGAACAGATGGTGTGATTAACAACTAGTATGTTAGCCATCTCAGGAGCTTACAGAAAAAGTAAACAAATGCTTTTAAAACATATCACTTTATTCCCCAAAAGGTATTTTCATTCATTTATTAAAAAATGTGAAAATTTATATATTTATGATAGAGGTATGAATATTTGGAATATAGTAGTCAGACAAAGCTGGCAGACAAAATTGTTTAAATTCTGCTTTTTAATGAAGACTTGAAATCTTGCAAGTTTTGGGTTTCAGCTCACTGGCTGAACTTTCACACTGATTACAATGCATCAATATATGGAGAAAAAGGTGGAGGAATGAAAATCCATCATTCAAACTTTAATGAGTGATCTAGTACAAATGAATCAGTATTGTATGCGAAGTTGTTCAGAATAGGCCTGATTTTCATGTAAGAAATGTGTTGCAGCATTTTAACAGGGCAAAAGCTCTAAAAGCAGCCTTGGGAATGAGGTTACACATGCACAGAAAATGCATGTATTTTTTTCACTAGAAGCAGGAGATGGAACAAAAAAAAATTGGCTTGCGGTGTGCTTTAACAATTCTCAGGTATTCATGACAGTCAGCGTACATGAGAGCAAGCTTTTCCTCACTCAGTTGAACAGGAGTTGGAAGAGTCTTTCTGCATTGTATTTGTGGTAAGTATCTTGGACAGTTGCTATATGACCTTTCTCTTTGGATCAGTTTTCAGTAAAGACATTTTGAAATTGAATAAGAAAGGAAAAGAATGATAGGAACACCACTGAGGAGTGGTACTAACACCATTGCACAGGAGAATAGCACCAGAAACAGAATTTTTTCTCCTTACCATCTAGAAAACGCATCATGTGCGTAGTTGTATTCCACAACAAACCAAGAGTCAGGTCAGAGCCAGAGGCCATAGGACCTTGCCAATATGTCACCAAGACCAAGCAAGGCTCTGCCCAGTAAATCAAACTCAGAGCTGTGCTCATGCCATTGCTCTGCTTTGTATAAAGCCTGAAGAATTTGTGCTGCATTTGACCTCAATCTACCATAAATAAGTTCAACCTTAAAACATGCACAAAATACTTGAGGAGAAAATTTTAATATGGTCCATAAACTTGATCTTGCAGCAACGTATCTTTCCTTCAGTAATGAAGTTTGGTTAGTCCGTGGCTGAAAAAGGAAGTTGACCATATTCTTCTGATTTCTCAATTGTTCATCAAGACACGTCTTGGTTATGTTACTTATCTATTAAGCTAGAAAAAGGGAATGTCAGTGTAATTAATATAGAAAGTAAGTCAATGCCAGCCAGTTCAGTTTATATAAATCTGTCAAAATCAGAGCCAATAAAAAATGATTCTGCTAGCAGAAAAAGATTAAAAAATTCGGAAGTAGTTACTAAAAAGGTATTTACTTGTTTCTAATGTAGCTGGCATGTGAGAGGGAAGCATATTATCAAAGCATTTGTAAAGACCTGTGTCTGGTAATATTGCCTAATTCTGGCAATGCATATCTTAATTTAATACTCTGCTTAAAAAATAGATAATTCATTTAAAGCTTCCTTGTCTTCTCTCATGGTCTTTTCCGAACCTTTGCATCAGCCAGATCTGTTTCAGAAACAGCGTTTCTGAAGAACTCTTTGCTGTAAATAAACAGGACTGAAAGTTTTTCAGAAAAGGCCAAGAGACAAGAAGTACAGATCAGTGCATTGGATTGAACTTGCATTGTTTTAATTGTTTTCATTTTCACAGATTAGTTGTAAAATCGCAACATGTAGTAAACACAGTGCTGACCAGGATGATGATTCTGATTATGAGTGAAATAAGAACTTGCTGTTGTGTGATATAAAAGTGCTTGCCTAAATCTCTAAGTGCCCTTGGTAGTCTTAAGAATAAACTATTAGATAACTGACCCATCAAATGCAAAGCCCCACACAACAGTCTACTTTTACTGCTCAACCTTGCCCATCAGTGATGTGAAGAGATGCAGGGTTAAAAAAATCCTTTTCAATACATAGGCAACCAAATGCACATAGTCATAGCTCAAGCAGCATGTGAAGAAATCAAATGTCAGAGATGTAAAGTACCCTACCAGCCACCAACTCCATTAAGAAAATTTCCAGATATGATGATCTTCTCAGTGGATCACAACTGCAATACCTTAAGTAAGGAAACAAGCACAAATCTGTGGCGTTAAAATACACAGAGCTGATTACTCGGTACAGGTCTAATACTCTGGTTCACAGGGCTAAAATGTATTACTTTTCACCCTAAAGTAGTCTCCAAACCTCAGTGATGTATCAGGACCTTACTTTAAAATGAATCATACAAATTGACACAACATCTATTCTTCTTAGAGTACATCAGTTCAAAAGTGAAAATATTGTGGACTTGTAGGTTTGGGCATTACTATAAGTTTCAGAGGTTTTAAAAGGTGGGGGAAAACTGACTGAGATTCACAAATTTTCACATATTTACCTACTAAGGAAATCCAGCAGGCAGGTCATGTGCTCTTTTGTAAGATATGTTGAAACTAGATAATCTTTAAGGTCCCTTCCAACCCAAATCCAAACCATTCTGTGATTCTGTGATATTGGAAGAAATAAAAGAAGGAAAGTTACAGAAATAGGAAGTAATAAAATCATTCATTTGAACTATAAAGAATCAAACTTTACCCTTGCTAGTCAGATCTTCCCGGGCTTTCTTTTTAATCACTGAAAAATTTAAAAACTGCCTTAGAAGTGATGCTCTTTCTCAAGTTCAAATATAGCCAGCTTGCCCTTCTTCATCTTTATCTTGTAAGGGAATCTGGTTGAATGATATTGCTCAAACGTGTGTTTGGTGTTGAAATCAAGTTGATCTACCATTCTTTCAGGCTTCTGGGATGACAAAAAACCCAACGAAGCTGCAGGTACAGATTCAAGAGCAGTTGCAATTGCAAAATCTGCTCACACAAAATTCAGGATCACAGATGACTTTCCATCAGCTAGAAGCCATCCTAGAGTTCAGTGACTCCCACACAACAGAGCACAGCAGATCCTGCTCTGGAAGCAAAGCAATATATCCGCATTACCATGGTGCTGAGCTGCAGCCAGGGCTTACTACTGAGAGTCAAAGATTTTACTGAAGTGCAAAATCATGCTAATGCAGCTGGTCAGTTTGTAGGCTGGCCAGCACTAGTTCGGGGCTATCCGTACTGCATTTAATTGCAGAGTGCAGACATTCCCTGAGGAACCTGCCTTCCCTTTATTTTCAGTCCTTTAAACCTACATCTTTGAACACAGCAGTACAGACACTTACTGACATCCACTGAATCATCCAATGTGAAGAACTGCCCTGATCACACAGTCTCCAGATACGAAATCAACATAAAAACACTACGTGAAATTTTTCTTAAGAGAATAGCATTTTCAAGGAAACTTGGATTAGCTATCTGTACTGTACACCTGTAGTTCCTGATGAAATAATGGAGAACCTGACAGTGAAACCACTGTTGCATCTCCAACAATCAAATAACTAGATTGCCCAATGGCAAAAATGACCATACAGCATGATTGACACTCTGCAAGAAATTCTATGTCACCACTGTTATTGACCAAATGCTGCTTAAATAGCTAAAATAAGAGACAAGTTTTATGAAGACACGGAGCATGTAAATTCTCAGATACAAAAGAGCATAATTATCCCAGAGGCATCAGAGCTTATTTTGAGGAAGACTGTAAAGACTGCTACTACTATTGAAAAAGCAGGATGAAAAATGCAAAAAGAGTGACCCATCCCTTCAGATAAATATTCTCAATATGTACACAGATAAATATTCTCAATAAATATTCTCAATATGATCGATATGTATCCCTAGGCATAAACCCAGTCTAAAAATTAAGTGATTGATTGCACCTCTTCTAGGGCAACATCAGAATCAGTCTGTGGGAGGAAGATACAAATGTCAAGTTAACTCCCTATGGAAAATTTGACATGCACATCAAACTAAGCAAAAGCTTTGGAATAAGCTTAAAATCAAAATTTTTAAAGTTAATGCTATAAAATTGTTGCTGTAAAACCAGCACTTTGACAATCATTGGAAAGCCAGATGGATACCACTACTGTAACTTCTTGTAAGTGATTCAAGAACTTTGTGTCAGCAACTTTGTACACCCTGGACACCTTTGAAGCAGAACAGAAGTGTTTCAGTGACATTGTCTACACAGCTTTGAACACCCAGACTTCTTTGAATACATTGGACTTAACAATTTGGAAGCATCAAGACTAAAGCAACAAAAATGTAGGAGAGACGAAGAAATGAGAAACACTGTCTAGATATTTAACTTGGGTGATGCAAGGTGTTTTAGCAGAACCTGGCAGGGCAGGCCTCGTGCAAGTAAAGACCATGGCTCCCTATCAAATTGCAGCAGAAAATTTGCAGAATGCTTCTGCAGCTGCTGCTGGGAATATCAGAGCTCTTCTGAGAGCAGACTCCTCCCCAGTGTGTTCTTTGCCACTGTATGACTGGGATCCTCATAAAAAAGATTTTGTTTTCTCATCCTATTCTCCAGATACCACATGATTGATTTCAAAAAAAGCATCTTAGTTCTCCTGTCTTATCAACTGGAAGAGAAGGAAGAAGACATTCAGTTTTGGCAGTTTTCCATACTTGCCATTCCCTCACATGGTAGCAGTCAAATGTGTTGCAATGGAATAATCTGCATCTATGTATTAACCAGTGGTGCAATTATTCCCTTAAAAGAGGCTGGCACAGATTGTTTTCAAACCACAAACATCCTTTTAAAGTACCTTAATCTAGGTAGAATTACAGTTTAAATATCTTCTACCAATATTGATAGCATTGCCTGCAACTGACAATCCTCCCTATCTCTAAATCTCTGTAGACATCACATTATAATGCTTCATTCTTGCCAACGTTTGCTCTTGCTACATTTTTTCAAGCTAGCAATCATCACACTCTGTTGGGATAAGAACCAAGGATATTTGATTTATTCAATAATTCATAAAGAAAAAAGTTCTAATCCAAAGCAAACTTTAGGTTTTCTATATTTACCCCCTAATCTCTCACTTACACTGGCAGGAAATAGGTATATTTATGCCGTCAGAAAACAGCAATGTCAAAGCAGAGCTCAGATGATACAGTTGGTGTCTTTACAATTGCTTTTATATTGCTGTGTTAGAAGTTGGCTGATCCATTGTTTGTATCATTGCTTTGATGCAGTGAATGATCAAGACCTTGCTGTTGCAGCCAAGGAATACACCCCACAGAAGCACATTGTCATATTAGAACTGTGTCAATTTGTCCCCTTCCAGGGAGATGACCAGACAGATTAAACTCTTCCATGGTATTTTACAATGGGCAAGTTATAAAGACCAAACCATTTTTTTTGTGCACTGCAGCTCGTTAGGCACTTCAGAGATCTAAAAATATTTTTTTCTACAGCAGCTGTTATATTTTACATATTTTTTAAAAGAATTGTGTGTGTAAGTAACATAGTCAAATGAAAAACATATGTCCACAGTTAATAGTATACAAAAAGAGCACTATGTATATCACTGAGAAATGAATAACATAAGCTTTGGTTATTGGCTTAAATGAATACTTTACAATCATTTTCCCCCATAAAAGGTGTGAACTCTGAGGGAGGGGGGGAGTACTGCTGGGAATGGTGCCCTCTCTCATCTTAAAATGTGTGAGAATCCAAACAGATTATTTATATGCAGCTTCTTGTATTGATTACATTATGCTACATACTGTGCGATTCAATAGGACTCCTAAAAATATATTTTACAAGAGCTTATGGTTTGTAATGGCAGAATAGCAAAAGGTTCAGCTCTCACCATAATCTGAAAGCTCAGGATTTACGCTCTAATTCTTGACAGCTCAGAAGGAAGGGTTTGCAGCACACACTAGCACACATGTATGTGGGGTTCTGCCCTGAAGGTCCTTTGCAAACCAAGACAAAATGCTGCCAAGATTTAAGTCTCTGATCTTCCAGATATTCCAACTTTACAAAACAAGAATTTAAACGATGGATAAAATGGACACACAGGGATAACTGAGGAAAGGAAAGCATTTTATTTGGGTTTTGTGTCCTGTTAAGGATATCCAGAACTAACAGTGGCTTCACAGGATGGCAAACACTGGGTCCATCATCTATGTAGAAAGGCCTCTCCACCCTACCTGTACTGGTAGGGGGGAGGATCTCATCATTTCTTCAAGTGAAAGACAGGAAGAATCACTAGAGGGCTCCCAAACTATTTAAAGGGACATTCTCCTTCCTGTAATGCGCATAGGATAACATGAGTTAAAGAAAAGACTTCAAGGATTCTCTTTTTACTTCTCTCGTTGGCTCAAATATTCTGTCTTTGTGTTCAAATTCACTCTTTCTGGAGGAGAGACTGCAAAAATCACTTTGAGGGTGATATAAAGTAGGAGGGGGGAAGCTTTCAGATAGATTTAACAACTGGAGGATTGGCACTGCTGTCATTGGCTGAGCAGAGAGACAGAAACGAGAAATGTGACAAGGAATCGAAGTTGGAAATGTAGCTGAAGGCTGAATTTATACAGCTTGCAAAGAAAGGACAACATTCTGTGGGATGGGACCACCATAATTTGGTAAACTGTCCTATTTCTAAGCCACTTTCCACCCACTAAATTCAAGCACCTTGGTTTTCTTCTGCAATTTTCGGGGAGTCAAGGCATCTCTAACAAATACACATTTGCTTGTACTCACATGTGTGTGTATAAATATATACATATTTACACATTTACGTGTATACACAGTCATATACAAAAGTGGTCTTCAAGGGAGCCCGAGTGGTCTTTCAGGATGTCACCATATTGTGGAAAGGACAGAAAACTACCGATTCAAAAAGGAATTACCTAAAATTTTCTCTTCACTAACATGGCCTGTCACCTATTCCCTGCCAAGTCCTTTGGGCAGGAGAGACTTTGCTTCCTAAGGAGAAACATCTCTTTCTCTGTGAGTTGAGTTATCAGCATGAAAACACAAGTAGGATTTCTTCCAATGCTCCAAATAACTACTGCTTTTCCTTTTTATGTGCCATGTTGAGGTTGCTGCAGTACAGGTTCTTTTGACTTACAAGAATTTTGCCCAAATTATCAGTTATTTTAAATGAAGATTGAAAATCCACCTGTATCTTTGGACTCTGACACCTACTAAGAGAGACAGGCAAACAGCTTCCTGTAAAATAAAGAGGAAGACTAAGCTATCTCTTGTACCTAAGTAAACCGGACATGAAGACTTTAATGGTTTTAACACATTCTATTATAACTTTAGGAGATGAGGTGAAGGAATTTAATTTTTGTCTATTACTGTATAACTCTCATTTTTCCAGACATATCCATTCTGGAAAACTAACAGCCCTCCAAGAGTCTCAGCTTTCTATGGCTGTGATCTCTTCACAGGCTTGTTTGCCTAGGCTAGGATTTAGGGAAATTACTACTTAGCAGCAGTCCAGTTTTGTTTGACTTTTTTTAACATCCCAAATTGATTTCTAACTGGTAGGCTTTGCCATCAATATTTAAACAATTCCTTCGAAGAAGTTCTGAATGGGGAAGGGAAGTCTGAAGCTATCAGACTTCTGTAGTAGGGGAAAAACCATATAATGATAAGCAGATATCAGAGATCAATGAGCTTTTAGAAGTCTAGAAATGACATCTGAAGGCAGCAATTTTTTGTTTGATTCTGAAGTTGTTCCTTGTGCCTTTATGCTTTTGGACATTCATTTGGGCTCCAGCAGTATTTTTCTAAGTAATCATTTAAGAGGAATGAAACATTCGCACATACCAAGTAAGTTCAACAGTAATGAAGTGGTGCTGTAATGCATTGTCTCTGGTAAATGATTCAGGAATGGAACAGTTAACACCATTAGTATTAAAGTGGTCATAATTATATTTTGCAGTTAGTGCTCCTTTAAGATGAGTGGGAAAATTCACATCTGTCTTTGGTACCACTGTTTCAGGCTATCTAAATGCAGAGTACCTGAGATAATTGCATTCTAATTTTCTTTTACGTTTCCTTGAAACTGTACAACATCCTGCATTCATTTTTTTATCAGCTTGACAACAGCCATTTCACTTCATTTTTTTGAAGTTCTGATGTCAGTATGTCCATTCTACTAAAGACAGGATGCCTGACTTGAATTACAGGGGACATAGACTGTTGCCTACCACAATTAGAGGATAAGGGGACAGGATAATGTTTTAAAAGTTATTATTTGCTATCAGGAATTGTTTATTTTTACAACTAGTGTGCTAGTAAGAGTCATGCCTCTACTTTCCTTAGTATTCTACTGGAGAGTGAAGAAGTCAGCAGAGGTAAATAAAATATTCATCCAGTGCAGACAAAAACACAGACCTGTTTGTATACACATCATGCCCTCTGCATCACTATGCACTCTTCACATGTAGCCTCCTATCACATACACTGTTTATTTCCATGCTGCAGCATCTATTTTGATTGTAAACTACAAGTATCTTGGGGCATAGTTTTGTGTCCTTTATACACTAATGGAGGACACTGATGATCTTGATAATAATGCTCTGTATTTAATGATAAGTGTTTAGCTGCTTAATTCTCTTGATTTATAGCCTGTGTTTGTTTTGTGCATTCTTTAAATGCATCTATATCCATGATTTTTGGGACTGACCAGAAATAATTCTGTATTAGCTTGTAAATATTAATTCAGAATATTACATTCTTACTCTGTAGTTCTTGTAGTTGTTACATCTTTGTGTCAGTTGTCACTTGAGGTATTTGTCATCCAGTTACCGTGTATCTCTATAACCTTTTGGTGATTTCAAGAGCAGTTTCGCTGCCACTGAAAAGGAAATTATTGACAATTCATAACCTGTTATAGTTCCTGCTCCACCTGCCATTTTCTAACTCCCTAGACTATTGTGAACTTAAAGAAGACTGCTTTTTAAAAATCATTTACCATCTGCTGTATACTGCTTAATGCTTGATATCCTGTTAGGGCTTCTTGAACCAATTTTTGCAGTCTAGTTCTATTTGCATTTTCCAAGCTGAGCCAAGAGACAATTAGACAGCAGACAATTTGTTGAGTCTCAGTCCTTCCCTACTGAGCTAGGAATGTTATGCTAAAGTATTCCAGGTAACCAGAGAGGCTTTTCTTCTTTCTCGTCATTGTCTTCCATTGTTCAGGTCTTTGCTGCATGAATCTGACATTTCAAAAAACTATATTTGTGCCATACTTAAAACTGCTTCCCGTAGTATTCATTCCTTTTTCTGTAAAACCATACCACTGTTCTCTGAGACAACGTGCTACTATCTGCCTTAATTTTGTAACTACATGAATTCTTTCCCTATAATGCCAAACTTATTTTCCATTGGACTTTGACTCTCAGACTAGCCATACGCAATATCATTGTATGAAGTTAAATAGTTGTTCCTACCACCCCCAATTCATCCAAGCAATAATAAAATACATGTCATACTGCACTATCTTTCATTCCAAAGTGTCCTGCTGGATACACATCACAACAGTCAAGGCACCACAGGGATCTGATTTACAAGTGGGGATGGTTTAAGTTGAGGTAGTTTCTGTGTTTCGCACCCCTCTTTTTCTTGCTTCTCTTAGAGATTCCTACTCTGACTACAGAGCTGGCTCCACTTCTTGCAAAGCAGTAGTTGAACTGCTAAAGTTTATTACACAAATGCCAAGCTCTTATTTGCAATTCTGTAACTCTTACATCAGAGTCTGAACTGTTCCTGCAGTGTGGGTAGGGAACTACTGCAGCCATTCCAATATAAGATATCCCATCCTTGATCATGACTCAGTCCAAGCCTTTTCTGGTGAAGAAGAGTGTCAGCTAACACATTTCAAACAGCAAGAGAGCATAAATTTTCTTGAGGAAAGGCCACATAGATAAGGCAGGATTTGGTTTTTTATAGTACCTCATAAAGGATCACTGCTGAGTATATTTCATGGAATCTTTTGGCTTGGAAATTTGAAAATTGACTTGATTATACTAGGATTTGATTACCCAGTGCCAGAAAACTTAAAAGGGTCTGAGGCATATATGAATTAACAGGACACTGTTCAGTTGAATACCAAGGCACAACCTTCCATATTTTCTAATACTGAGCTGCGGGTTTTCTACATGTAGATCATCTATTTTACTTGAGTTCTGTTTGAGTGCAGCAGAAATAGACTGTTACCTTGACTCTTCACCATCTGAGACTGACTCTCCAGTGCCTTTACAGGAGCAGAACTACATACAAGACAATACATCTTCTGGTATGATGCTTTCTTTCCTCACCCTCTCAAATTGATGAACAATTACTTTAAGGTCAGGAACTAGTTTTCTTTCAGTGAACCTGCAGACCTTTGGATATACTGCTGTATGCTTATGGTATATGCTCTACATTTTAGCACAAAGGTCAGTCTAGTCTATAAATATAAACACCTATATAACATCTGAAAACAGGAGAAAACAACCAAGAAAGGAAAAAAGCCAAAACCAGCCAATCAACGAAACAAACAAACAAACAAACAAACAAAACCAACAAAAGCAAAGGGAAATAAACACCAAAATAAATCAACTTACCATGGCATAACAAACTTGCCATGGCAAACCAGCAACCAAAAAAACAGAGTGTCTGGTCGGGGAATGCTGTCAGGCTTGCAAGTGGAAAAAACTACCTTGTTTGTTCTGACTAAATTCAAGGAAGATCTTTATGTAATCATTGTAAATCAATGGGATTTTTTTTTTAAAAAAAGCATGATTCACATGAACTCTTATAGCTAGATGCCAGTGAGACCCAGAATACTGGCTAGTCATTTTGGTTATAAGTGTATTACCTAGTTGAGAGGTGTATGAATAATGGAATTTGCAGATTGACAGATTAATCACATAACAAGAGATACAATTAATTTTACATTGTCCTAAAGGATTCCAATTGTCCTAAACCAAAATATTTTGCTCCCTTTCAGGATTTTTTCCATTTTAATGGTTTGTTTTTTAATTAAAAATAGACCAATTTTTAAGGGAAAACACTAAGATCAAAAATCCATTTTTAACATTTTGAATATATCAAAAACCCCACTCAGTTTTCTCCTGGTCCTTTGCTTTTTCTCCAAGTGATTTTTTTTAAAATGAAATTGCTTATTCAATTTAACTTACATTTATGAAAAATCCTGTCATCCCCAAAATCATCTGAATGAGCTGCATTCAGCCGGCTTCTCACCTGCTCTGAGCTGGGTTAGATTAAAATGCTGGAAGTCAGCTATAAATCTCAACCATTGCACAATGATGGAAATGTTTTTGGCAAGTGATGATAGTGTAGACATCGCCAATAAGTGCTTCAAACTGGACGCTTTGTCTCTTAAACCCCCATTAACACTCATCAGTATTTGATATTTATTTAGCAGCATTTCTTTCTTTCCAAAGTACCCGATCCAAAGCAAAAGGAATCTTTGCTTGACTTCTGTCTGATCAGGCCCCAACCTCCTGCTTCCTTTTGGAAAAATAGAAAGGCAGTATGAAAACAGTGTAAACTTTCTACTTTTTTTTCCCCTAGCCTTATCTTTGTTCTGTTGTTTTTTTTTTTTTAATGAAGCTAAATAATTTCTTCTCAAAGTCTGCCTTGTTCCTCTTCCATATGTTCCCTGCCTACGTAAATACCTTTAGCCTCTTTATTAATTCTTTGGCAAATATGTTCAGACCTCCTTCTCACTGTTCCTTTTTTTCTAGCAGGTTTTAATCTAATCTAATGGTACTTAGTAGCCGGTTCAGGTCCAGCGGAAGTTTGTGCCACTGTCCTGGCATTAGTGGAGCAATATAGCTTATTCTGGGTCTTGGTATGACCCTCCCTTTCTCTACAGTTAACACTTTCTTTCTGCAGCTCTCCTCCCACTAAGGCTTGAATAATAAAACATGCTGCAAAGCAGTGGTGTTCCTGAGAGTTAGCATTTGGGGTAGCAGATGGGGTGATAAAGAAACTGTTTGTGGGGGCGGGGTATGGCCCCTATTACTCCACACCCACTACATGTATTTTTAGCCATTAAATATAATGTGGAAATGTAATGCATTTCAGAACTGTATTTTATCAATATATTATCCCCTTAAGTACAGTACTTTATAAATATTGATAAACTTGATTATAAACAAACTCATTGCTAATTCCTGGAGAACAGTCATCATGATGTGGCAGTGTTTACTGAAGTGGCGATTGGCATGAAGCTGTGATGCAAAGGATACATTTCTCTGGGTTAATGATTTGCTAGAGGACGTATCTCTGTGCATATATTCAGTTCAGTGGGTCTGCACAAGTATATGCAAAAATACTATTTGACAAACAAATGCTAACATTTACATAATATCCCATGCAAGAGGCACGGTAGAATTTCTTCTGACTCTCGGTATCTGTAAATATATCAAGCGCTGGTTATGAGGCTAATTTGACAAAAAATAAACTGCCTGTCCCTCTCAAAAATATTCTTAGTGAAAAAGTGCAATCCCCATTTCTATAATTTCTACCCATATTAGCTCTAATTCAGAATTAACGTAAATTACAATACATGTTAAGTAGAAAGTGGGTGCAACACACTACTGTTATGATTGGTATTGCCTTATAGTTAGTTTTAGCACTTCACAGTGATAATGCAAGGTGAACAGAAAGCAGCCCTCAAAGTGATTCCTCAACCCACAGTGAGTCACTCTGAGCAGAGCTTTCCCACCAAGCAAAATACAGGTCAGAACATAATCTCATAGAAACAATATTCTGAATAAGATAAAATGCTAGCCACAGGAAAAATCAGAATGCTGTAACAGCCCTCACTTTTACATTTGTTCCTTAAAAAGAATCACAGTAAGTTCCTTCCTTTTTGCTTCCATATTTCAGAAATTCATATCCTTGTATTTTTTTATTTCTAATAAGTTTTCTCTACCACAATTTAAACTCAAGGTTTTTTTATTACCAAGAGAAAGAAAAGCTTGTAAAAACACCAAACTCAAACATTCTATTCCTTCTTTATTTCTAAGTACACTTTAATTTCTTCTTCAGCTAAGGCAAATTATTTTCCTGAGAAGAAAACTGCTTGGAACTTAAGCAAATTATCAGTAAGCAGCTAACATTTTTTTCCCTTCTCCGTTTTGCTTTAAATTATGTTTCAGATTAAAAGCAATATGATATATTTATATATTTTACTTTACATCAAGTGGGAACCTTTTATTTAGAGACTAGTAAACTACTGAGGTTACTTTTCTGAAAATTTAAAAAATGTATGTGTCGAAGTATTACAACCAGGTGCTTATCTGCATTTCCTCTCAATAAAACAGGTTGCGGTTTCCTATGTTCTATGTCTTTGTGTTTCTGTTCACAGTAGGGACACAGGAGACTCCAATCTTCAGACATGAGCTATGAAAATAGTTAATGCATTTATGTGGCAACATTTTTCATACAACAAATTCAAATACATACTCGATGCATTTTTTCACATATCCTCTGATTTCAAGGAGAAAAAAAAGGAAACAAAAAAGAAAAGACAAAAGGCTTTGCTACTTTGTGCAATTACTGTTGTCCTATTGTTATCTTTTGAGATGGACAAAAAGGACTCTTCTGCACACACAAAAAAAATGAGGAAAACAGATTTGTTTTGACAGGCTATTATACTACAAAAATATTTTTGAATGTAAGCTGCAGCAAAGTTCAGTCTTAGAAAATGCAAACCCGGTACGCTATTTTCACTAATGTTATAGGGAAGTATGGAGAAGTGAATGTAAAAGATTCTTTTTGGTTTTTGCTAAATAGGCAAGTAGCAGGATAGCCTAAAAATTTACTATTGAAAGAATTTTCTTAAATGTCATAATTTTCACAAAATTACAATATTTCTTGCATACACTGTGAAGTGACCACCCTTTATTTTGCAATCAGAGAGCAGAGCTGGCAGAACTGAAGTGGTTTGGCAGCTGCAGAGATGAAACTGAACTGAACAAACAGTTTCTTAAGTGATGCTTGGATAGAAGAATTTGGAAACAGTTCAGCTTTAAAAAAAAATCATTTAAATGTGTGAATCCTGCTTGTTACATTCTTGGGAGTAATTTCTATATATATGGCACAGTAGTTATTATACCGCTAAGGAAAGAAAAGTATAAAAGTATTAGAATAAATTCCTGTTGCAGAAAAAGTACAGCTCTATTTACAGAGATAACTATAGTTAACACATACATGCAATGATATATAATTTTGGCAATATTTTTACATACAAAGTTACCACGAACAATCACTTATTACTTTTATTCTGACCCAGGCACACAGTTGTGCATAATAAAGAAATCTCTTTCTGTGCTGGCTAGATCTGAACATCCATATTCAGCAAAAATGGCTCAGAGGGCACGTTGAGAAATACTTCGTGAATTTTATATTAGCTATCCATCAAGGGCTACAAGCAACAGCCTCATCAACCACGTTGCAGAGTAACCTCCTGAACAGCAGAGAGCTCAACATAAAGAAATTTCATATTACTTTCTGCAACAGGAAATATCCAGTGTAGTTTTCAGTGAAGTCATTATTTCATAGGGTCAAATGCCTCTACAGTTTCATAGCTTGGATGCTTTGTTTTGATCAACTTCTTCAAAGTGTGCACATTCTGAGCTTTTCTGATCTCAAAGGGACAGGCATAATTATTGCTTAAATCTTCTGTTCTCTTGTGAGTCCAGAAAGAAGAAAATGAATATACTTGCAAAGAATATCTTTATCTCAACAACAGCTTCTCATTCAGCATGAGGTCTTCAAAGCGAATGAAGATTTTAGGTTTGCTGGCATTTTGTCACCCTAAGCAAGGCAGCCAACTGGCTCTGGTTTTAACACATAAAAGCTTCTGTTAATTTTTATTTTTTGCCTAGATCCACTATATTGTTTGAAAAGAAAAAAATGGCTCTTCAGATGAGGCTTATTAGTTTTAGCATCAATATGATGGACATTATCAGTGTTATGGACTGTGGACTGTTTACCCAACATCCAGCACTATGTACTCATGACTAGTGTGATTCAAGGAGATAAACTGCATATGTTTGCTATCCAAAGACACTGGTAATTACCATAAATTTGACATAAACCAGAGGTCATGGAAAATTCAGGGTCAAACTTTGCATATTTTTTACTCATGCAAGTCAGCAAGAACTTGGGGGCCTCAAAAATACAATTGCAGGCCCAGCAAATGTACTTCATCATGTGCTGTCTAATATAAAGTAATTGTTCTTCAATTACTTTAGATAGTGAATATATAATGTATTCACTGAATATATTCTATATATAGAATATAGATATTCAGATACATATGTATGTGCAGTGCATATATCTATTTTCACTACCTCACTATTTAGGGATAGTGGCTCATCATGCTTTCTATCTCACCCTCTCCAATACAAATGATTCTAAATGTACATATTTTTTTACCAGCAGAACTCAAAAGTAATTCCTTCTATTCAAGAATGTATCCTCTGGAATTCTTCAGTAAAATGCAATAATTATTATTTAATAATTATTTTTTCCCTCTCATATTTTAAATTTTCAATTTTAAGTAGCTCTATGGATATTGCATCCCTTTTAAATTTAATAGCTGAAGCACAGCTATTTGATAATTTTGCTCAGGAAGAATGTGTTATAATCCAGGCCTAACCCTGTATATAAAAAATGTTTTAAAAGCTTCCTTTGCCTCACTTTGCTGGCCTTTGCTCAATCACATAGGAAAAGTGATGGACAAGATCAAGATAAAAAAATATATAGCACAAGCAAATAAACCAAAACAAGCAGAAAAGAAATTACTAACTTAGAGAAACTGCAGAAAGATGCACCAGGTTCCTGATAGTTTTAAGGTTTACATGTGTGCTTGCTTTTAAAACATATATTTGTGTTTCTGTGTGTCCGGGCTGTCATCTATCTTGCCTTTTCGACCTCAGTCAAGCACACGTTGTATAGGTTTGGGATGGGAAGACTGGCAGACTTGATGTCAAGGTTTTCTGGTAGTTCAGCTGTACTCTACCTTTGCACACATGCATCTATTTGTTTACTGCAGGATGTTAATTTTCAAAATGAATGCATCTGTTTTCAATAGCATTGCCGAAAACAGACTACAGTGATGTTAAACAACAAAACCCACAGTGAATGGGTACTGCTAACCTTTCCTGATTCTCCAGGAATCAGCACTACCTGTGTTCCTTTATTACATCTAAGACCGCAAAGCAAAGAGGATTCATATCCACACTCTCTGCTGTGCCATCAAAGACTAGCAAGCACCTACAGACAAGGCTGCAGTGGCAGAGCAGCAAGGGCAACTTGAACTAAATTATCCCCTCTATGCTCCTGCTTTGGGAAGGTGCCACTGTCCATAACTGGGAGTGATAACAGTTGAGGAAAAAGGGATACAAAGCTAAATTAGAGCACAGCACCTCCCAGAATATGAAACTGAATCACTGATTACATTTTTTTGGTATGCTGAGGATCTATTAGAGGTATTTTAAAGAAACTTTGAGGAAGGGGAGTAGCACAAGGATCTTTGTCATACGTTAAAAGTTCATTGCTGTATTTCTTAGAGTAAGAGGTATTGGAATTATTAAAGCTGGAATTGTTACAATAGAGCTACTTTTTAGAAGATGATGCAAGGCATGGTATAAGCTCATCACTTATCAAGAAACCATATCACTTACAAGACCCCATATGTTTCATTCGTATGAGCAAAACCAGCAACTGGTTAAGACTGAAACACAAACTTCTCATGGACTTTTCCAATTTTGAAACAGTTATTTGAAACAAATATTAAAGGACCATAGGTTCTGTGACCTGATGTTTCTCTTCACAAATGGTCTCCTCTGTAACACTGTCACATCAGCATGAGCATACAGGTTTATGGTTGGTAAGCAGTAAAGCACTGCTCCAGACACAAGAATTACAAACCCAAGCGGCAATACATGGCAATAAAAATCTCTTCAGCCCTCAGTATTAGACTAACCTAATTTGTATATTATATTCCTTCTGCTCTGGAAACAACAGTGATACTTCTTTCTTTGTTAGTGGGGGCTCCCTCTGAGCTCAGTATCCATTCATGTTTGCTTGACTTTTCTTCTACTGCTGGCAGAAGAAATCTACTTTTTAAGAGGAGCATGACTGGTCACATTCCTGTGTGGGAGAAACCTCATTTGGTCTCAGTGCTTGGGCCCTAAACTCTCCTACTAATTCTCTAGATCCTTTGTAAAAGCAGTGTGATTCATTCACTCAGTGGAAAAGATATTCATTTCCCCTTTGAACCTTCCTGCTTGAAAGGGTTTTAGAATCAATAATCATAAATGGGGCTTTGGTAGACTCTCCTTTCTCTTTCATTCTAACTTGTCTGAAGCTTTTTTTCGTTAAACATGCATCTAACTGTGACCATATATACAGAATCTTCTGAGCAGTAAAAAAAAGAAATAAAAGTACTCAAAAACCTCCTGATGTTTACTTAGACGTTTTGAAAAATGCCTCCATTCTGAACCCAGCATTAATTTTTTTCAATGTTGTTTCATATGATTTGGCACAGTAAATGTAGTTTTTAGAATTGGATATTCACAATTCAAAACCCACAGTCACCACTTGACAGTGATTAAACTAATAAAATACTGACTGCCATGAGTTAACATTATTCTTTGAACGGAAAAAGGCAGTTCTTAGAGACTATAATAATTAAATATTTTCTAAAATGCCATAGGCAAATTTATTCCACCTAATCACAAACTCTGCCTAATATTGTGTGAATATAATGAGATCTGTATTCAGTTTAGGCAGTTTTCTAGAGAAAATACAAAGTAGAAGGAGAAATCAGGAAAAATTCTATAGAAATCTAAAACAAATTTGGATTATATTCAGGCCAATGACCTATGTCAGTGTGATTTCATTATCTTCTTCTAGAACCAGAGCTTTCTGGCTTTGTCTCCCATTTTTAAAAGTATAAGTAGCCAATAATCAAAGAAAATAGCTGTGCAAGGTTGGCACCATCTGCCACTGTCATGAATATGCTTGGCTTTTTGTTTTCACTTCTGTCCTCCGAGTGAAATAAAGGAAACATGCATTTTACTTTTTTTACATATGCAATGAGCTAGTCACCTTCTCCAGGCTGCTCCTTTATCTCCTACTTGATGAAGGAAACCAATGTAGACAGTAAAATATTGGCTAATACATGGCTGGCAGCATTTCTTGAAAGTTACTTTAACAATCACTTTGTGGTTACAGGCAGATTTACTGTAATTACTGCTTTTCTGTACAATTTATGAACACGATTATGCAAAAACTCTCACTTTTGCTGTTATTGATAAACAATTATAAGAAAAAATATTTTGTACAAGGAAGATAGAACTGGTGATCTTCTGTTACATGTCATGCAAGAATGACATGTGGGTGGATGCTGCAGTTCTAACATTGAAATATCTTTAATTAGAACTGTTGGGACTTTCCCTCTCATGTTTCATTTACAGTTTCTTCTTTCTTTTATCTTTTGTTGCTTTTTTTTTCTTTTTTCTACCAAGAGCTCTCAAATGTCAGTTTACATTCATTTCAAATTACTGAACTAGAGGTTTGCTGTCTTTTATCTTTTATTAGTGTGGTTATAATGTATGTTACAATGCACATTCCATTCTAGAAATAGATATGCATTACTTCTTATCAAAAAAGGATTATCAAAGTAAAAACATTATTAAATCATTGTACTATATGTTCTGAAACTTAATATCCATTTCACCTTTAATTTAACATTAGTGGAGTCAGTGCTGCACTGAACATGAAACAAATATTGCAATACTAACAGAAGTATCATGTCTAAAACAACAAGGATATTAATGAATTAAGATAACTTACATTATTTAACTGCAGTAGGCACAGCCAATTTTAAAAATTAGTTTCAAGGCTGTTAAAATATACATCAATTCTACTGCTAACTGGTTTTTCTTAGAATGTTGTAAAGTATATTCAATACTTTTATTCTACCATGAATGTTTATTAAACAAATCATCAAGCAGCACAAAGGCATTTTAAAGGTCTGGCTTTAAAATATTCATATCAATTTTATTACTTCATAGTAAGTGCTGTTTAGTAACTATTAAAGATTAAAATTTGAGACTAAATTCGGGGTTGATTCTGTGACCCCTTTAGTTCAGGTTCTGCAAAACTGCCCACAGTGGTTTAAAATTTGAATCCTTAGTTTCTAGGTTACAGTGTGAAAGGTAAAATAATTCACATGCTTTTCTTTGTCTATCAGAGTGATAAATGGAATTCTTCAAAATTTTAATAACAACCATTTACCCACCCTAGCAATGGAGTATCCTTACAAAGACAACAGTATTTTGCAAAACAATTCATTTAGGAAACAGTCACATGACCTTTTTAACTGCCTTTAAGATAGCAATAAAACTGGCTCAGCCAGCCAGCCAGCCCTAATGAGGAAGAGAGAGAAAACATCAACCTTTTCCCTTTCCTCTATCTAATTATAAACAGCATTGTCAACCGACTCCAAGATCAACCGAATCCTAATTGACCTCAGACACTGTACAACAAAAGATAATGAGAACTGCCAAACTAAATGTTAAAAAAATGAACTGTAATTAGTGTCTTAACTCTTCATTTTTCATTTCATTTTTCTGCTCTTCACAATCACAGCTTTTTCTTTAAGAGTTGTTTTCAGGCTGAAATTTACCAAAATTGGGCACATGCTAGAAAGTCTATATTATGTGTCCCTGAAAAGGAGCAGTCAGCGAGATGGTGAAATTCAGTGGGAAATAAACAGTGATGACTGTGAAGCACATCATTTAATATCTCTTCCAGTGATCTATGGAATTATTAACTTTTCTTTGAAAGTGACATGCTGTTACCCAATCAGCCAAGCTTCAGTTATATTTTCAAAAGCTTCTTCAAAGACTGTAATCCTACAAATATTTAAATGAATGTCTTAACTTAATTCCATATTGCTCTCCTGTGCTTAATATAAACTGATGAAACTATTAATATCAATAAGAAGCATAACTTCATCCTAAATCTTCACAAGGTTTTACAGCTGTAATGTTTTTAATATTAATTAATGGAATTGCCATACACAGAGTTTTTACTGGTAAATAGTTTATCTAGATTTCTAGCTACATAGATGGGGCCACAGCTTCATAGTTTTTATTACATAATTGTATCTGCCATAGCTATTCCAAGTACAAACATATAAAGGCTGAAGCCTTTCTCAAACCTTGCCTTACAGATGAAATCCTTAACCTGAGTTGTATTCTGCGCATGTTCCCTATATTTACTTTAATCTATATATTTGTACCTAGTAGAAATACCTGTCTCATAAAAAATCAATCTTACCATAAGAAAGCATCTAGAAAGGTTTAAAAAATGTAATCCTCACCTTCCAACATTTTACTCATCACTTGCATTTAGCATCTATCTTAATGTAACATCCAATCAATCCAATTAGAGCTTCCACATTTGCAAGACAAATATTGCATTAAGACATAGCTAAGTTTTGACAAAAAGGCTTCTGGCTTTTAACTCCAGATCTAAAAAAATGGCTTGTTCTAGTTCTGATCATTAACTGACTAGTCCCCTCAAATTTAGAAATAGGTTGCTGAAATTCCATATGGTTACATCTGTTAGCCCTCATTACTCACTATTACTGCAATGATTTCTAACTTTACATTGCTGTCCTCCTACGATTTCATTTGTTGTATTTTTCATCCATTACTACGTGAATCTCATTACACTCTTTCCTACAGGGCATTTCAGTAATGCAAATCACCCTCCAGTAGGGACAATACTTCTAATCTCAATTTGCATGATTATTCAGATAACATGGGGATGAGTCTAGAAAACCAGGCTAAAGTGGTCACTCTTCTCTAGCCCTTGAAAGACTGAAAGGAAGATGCTTACTTGAGGAAAAAAAAAATGCTAATAAGGAGAGAGACTACTTTTTCTAAGTTATTACCCTTTCAAAGTCTCCCTAAAGGAGTCATCTTCTCTAGACCTGTCATTTCAGAATCCATTTAATTATTTTCAGATTTGCTAGAGCCCCAGCAGACTTAATTTGTACATAGGTTATATTTTCACAGCAAAATGAGATCATAGTTTGATAACACATTAAATTCAGGAGCATTATTGGCTTAAGATATCCACTTTCAAAAACAAGGGAAATTTGCCTTACACTCCACAATCAGCTGCACTGGCACAACTGAGAGATGGTTATGTAGTACCAGAGCATCTGCAGGAGCTGGTGATGGGAACTGGTGAGGTCAGAAATCAAACTGGTCTCAGTGCCCAAGGCAACCAATGCTCAAGTCACAGTCTCAGCTGCAATGGTAATCTGCTCTACTGTAATCTGCATTTCCTATCCATGTTACCCTACAGAAATGCAACGGCAAGGGTCCTATCCTTCAGCAGCAAACAGATTACAAAATCTATAGGGATCCTGGGTGACTAACAAATACTATCACTTTTTCTGCTGTGTTTTCACCATGACTGTTAGGTCTGCAAAATAGCAGTATGGTAAAAAGTACTCCTTCCATTTACAGAACAAATATATATCCATGTCTCTGTTCCATCAAGCTCATAAATTGGTTGGGATTTCTAAATTTTAAAAAGTGTGGTGAGAGTGTTAGTAATTATTACTTCAGGCAATAAGTGATCCTTGACTATAACTGTGTATATTACTGCTGAGCAAATAAATAACAGCATAAAGAAAGAGGACGAATTCATAGTGAAATCATAAAATGTATATTTCTCGCATTAATTATGTAAGAGAGAAGTTCCTTTAAAAATGCAGATATAAGCGTTTTTTAAATTAAGCACACTTTTTAAAGTGTGCATTTTATATGGATCAAAATGTGTCTTGGTATTTTTAATCTTAGGCCAAGTGGTTAAAGATATTTTGACACAAATGTTTCAAGTGTGAAATCCTCCACATAATTTCTCAACAATCTCTTCTGAGTTTAAAAAATAAACCCCTTATTTCTGTAATTTAAGATGTGCAATACTAAACTTTATAACAACAAAGTCATTATATATGCAAAGATCTCGAGATAAATACCAGCAGCAGATACTAACGTCAGTATTACAAGCACAACTAGTAAAATAATTTTATATTAAAATAAAGTTATTTATAAATTAAAATCTTAGGTTTCACCACATGACAGTTTGAACAAAAATCTTATGTAAGCCACCACTTTGTTTCTGTTTTCTCCCCCCTCTAACACGATGTTCTTTGGCTTATTCTTTTTACACCAACACTATAACACAAATGAAATTCTATGACACTATTTTTACGCTACATGCTATAATCATGCATTTATACGAATTTCTAAAATCATATCTATCAAATCATATCTAATTGGTCACACTGATTGTAAAATCAAAGCATTTTTTATTATTTTGGTTTTATTTTCCAGTTTATTGCGTTGTCTCTTCTAAAGAATCTTGTGATGTACTTAATAATAGTGGGAAAAGCATAACTGGAAGGAAAGACACTTTGTAGTTAAAACCAAGAGACTCAGAACACAGAATTTCTTTTCTATGTGCCTTCTCATAGTTCTATAGTGCCAAGTAAAATCACATCTAAGTATCAGGTAAATCCAAGTTTCTAAATGCTTCCTTCCAAATGGGAGGATGTATGTTATTCAACACTTTTTTTTTAGTATGATGATTCTTTTCAGGTAGGATAAGGATTATGAGAAAAATGAATACAAGAATCAAATCCTAGCATCAGATAGAAAGGAATTTTAAGATAACAACCAAAAGAATGACTATGGGTATGTGAAACATTTGTTTGCAAGATACAATGGTGTTTTAAGCACATACCTAGTGCTTTCTCCACATGCTGAGTAACCAGGCTAATTAAAAAGCCCATACAGCTCTTGTTAAAATCTGTTCAAATTTTTGGAGCACCTGTTATAACAGAATGCCCACAGACTTGATAGTTTAGAGCCAAGACACCTGCTACCTTATGTCTCACAGTATGTTCAGTTTTATACTGATAGTAAAAAAAAGTCCACTTTCTGACATTTAACAATCTCATAAATGATGAGAAATAAATTGCAAAATTTCGTAATTTAACCCTTGACTGTCACTTCTCTTTACCTATAATTTCCTGTGAGCAGGCAATACAATGTGCTTTTGGAACGATCTCATTTCTTTGTTGCTGAATTTATTGTATGTTATGCTACACTGAGCACAGAGTATAATTCCTGCTTTACTTTGCTGCATAAATTTTAAAGGTATGGCTAGTATACCAGTAAATGTAGCTTATCTGAAAAGGGAATGTGCTTCACACCTGCAGTAAAATCCAGCTACTCGGTATTTGTGCCTCCTTGAACCAGACTTTATTCTCCATTACTGATCAATTACTAAAATACACTAATTAAACAATTACATTTTACTTCAAAACTTTGTTTAAATATGACTTGGCAATATTAATAGAGATGTACCTCAGCACACAATTTTGTTAATAAACACGTATCAGCCCAGATCTCTCAAGAGTGGAAGTACATTCCAAAAAAGGGGAAGTTATTAACAAGCAGTTACCAACAGGTGAAAAAAGTAGAGAAAGATTTTATTATTGAAAAAAATCATTATCACAATAGCCTTGTGACAGTGACTCAAACCTTGTCAACATTCATGTACAGAACTAATTTTACATGTATGTAAATAGAGTGCATGAATATCTGCAGGATCATGAAAGTCACCTTTTGTAGGTATCTGAGTCATGCTGGAATCACTTTATGTAAGTGATTGCACTGGGAACAGGATCTCATCTATGGATTCTATAAGAAACTGTTGTACAGATGTAGCCATAGCTACTGGTTTAATCAGACTTTAGCATTTAGAAAGAAACTGGGAATGAAGAGACTCCATGAGCACATCTTGAATTCAGCTTACTTTGCTGTTCTGCTGCTTAGATCTATAAAAATTTGGATTTAAATATTTTTTCATAGAATAATGTTTTAGATATACTGATGAACAGAAATAAAAACCTCTCAGGTTCAGAACTATATTTTCTTGGATAAATATTCGAGACCTCACACACTAAATACTAGACATCGAACTATTACCACAATTTGTATTACTACAAACTTGGACAAAAATGTGACCCAACACCCTTTCAAAGCGCTTTTATACCTCTGCTTTTGTTATTTAACATTTCTATATGAATACAAGGAATAGTGAATGAAAACCTGGTCCTCAAAGCACAGCATAAAAAAATATATGAAAGAACAGAAATGAAGCAAAAATGACAGAGTAATGAACCCAGTCGCATCAGCACAGTTCTTCAACAGGTAGATTTAATTCACTCACAACACTTACAAGTGCACGAGTGAATATTTTGCTGAGAATAATCAGCTATAACTTAAATAATTATTTAAATTCTTAAAATATTTCTTTGTATTTCAAAACTCATTTGCACATAACTTCTCTATGTATTAGAAGCATAAATGTTGTTGGTTTGCACACCCCACTTCCATTTAGAATTTATCTTAATTTAAGCCAGGAAAAATAATTGGTAACAGGTACTAAAAGTTCTTGCAAGTTTTGTTAACTGTTAGTTGTGGAAATGGCTTCTTTTCTGTATTTTGCCTATTGATTTGCCTTTGAGACAAAATACAACAAGAAAGCAGGTGATAAGCCTTTGTTAATGCCTCTGGGATGAAATGCTGCAGCTACAGACTACTGTTGATAAACAGATTTTGAATTAATTAGTTCTGCATAATTATCTGAGTTACCAAGTCTTAAAATTGGATGCCACTGGTCTTCATACATTTGTTTATATACCTCCTGCCAGCTATGAAAAATGTTTTTATTTCATAAAAGATTGTCAATTTAAAATACTAATTTTAAATAAGGTAATAATAAAATAGTCTGCTACTGTAAGATGGCATATGGCAGAAGAAATATTAATTGCAGTTACTTTTGTTGAATTCCAGAGGCAAGGAGGACAGCTAGCTCTGCAAAATTCAGGTCAGTCTGTTGGCAAATGAAGAGGTGGGCTCTGTACTGGTAATTTTTTTAGTATATTTACATTGATAAAGCAAGACATCTAGACTTTAGAATTGAAGGAAATTGAGAGAAAGGCACTCTGTACTGTATTGACTTGGAATTCATGGATTTGAACCATTTCAGACTGAAGCAATTTTGAAATATAGAAACATTACAGCTATATCCTTCATATTATTTTGAAAGGTTAGGTGTTTGGGGATATTTTGAGTTTATTTATTTTTCTGCTAAAACCTGACTCCAAAGCTCGGGGTGACTCTTGCCAAAGCTTAGAAGCTTGTTAATATACAAAACAGAAACAGAAAGCTGTATTCTGTAACCATAATCTCCATTTTAAACTGCTCATTGTTTTCCTTTTTTCTTTTTTTTTTTTTTTGTATTTGCATATGTCAGAGACAAAACATGGAGAAAAAAATCATTTATTCAAAAGGGTAGCACATGGGGCATGAAGTCCTGACAGATACAAGCAAATTATATTATTTTAAATATTTAAATTTTAGTGTGCATATTGTAATTTATACAAATTACACATCCACTAATAATTAGGATTTAAATCTCATAACTTGGAACAGCACTTTGGCCCAACTTCTTTGAAATGCCAGAGAAGAAAAGTTTACTTGAGCGTCATCAATCTCAAAAATTTCAAGGAACCATTGATACCAATAACCATAATAGGACAGTAACTTTTATTTAATATAAATAAGCTCTGAACTTCTCTTCAACAGTTTATACTGAGTTTGAGCAATACACATGAAAAACAAATCAGGAAAAGAATCAGTGTTACCTTCACCCCCTCATGTAAACTCAAAGAGGAAAATCCCGTGATTTGTGACTAAAAATTTTGACAGAATATTATGTCCATTAAGAAACACATTATTGGGTGTACAATTTTTCTGTGGATCACTTCCCACCCCATCTCCTACTCTCAGATTTCCTTTTCTGCTAATCTCATTGAATTTTCTCCTCCAGTTCACAATTCTCCCACTTATTCCAGCTGTTGTTTCGTTTTTCATCCAACTTTTTATCCAATATTTTCTTCCCTAATATTCACAATTACAGTAGTTGTTATATCTGAACCAAAAACATCATAAGAGGAATATGACTGCACTAAACACAAAGGAAGTGTGCTTCTCTCAGGCCAGTTGCATTGGCTTACAACATAAATAGTCATTTTGTGGGGATGGTAGCCTGGTCATCATAAAAAGCCATGATGTCAGAATCATGGCAAAATCACAAACATAGATGATTTCTAAATTAAACAAATTGATATCTAGATTGAGATGCATTCAAATATTTAAACCTGTCAGAATGTCTTTAATGAACAGTGCCAAACACCAGACCCTATATTTCAAAATCTGCCCATATAGCTTGATAGAGTCCTCTACTGCACCAGCTATTTCCAGGATATTATTCTCTTCTGCCAAAAAGCAAACACAGTTTCCAAACTTCACTTTCAAAAACCTGGAGTTTTCCAGTTTTCAGCAGAAACTATTGGGACACAGTGATCCTGGTTTACTTTGTCAAGTAGCAGAATAGATTTGCAGCTTAATGCGGGTGTTAGTATTTGTAATTCAGTGAGATAAAAACATTGCATACTTGGTACATTTTATGCTCTCTAAGTACAGAAACTGGACATTACATCAACGAGATTTAATTGTAAAATGACGAAAAGATTAGAAAAAATACGTTGAAGTTCAGTATTCATGCAACACATTAGCAAATACAAAAATTCAATTATTTTTATTAAAATTTTTTCACATTATAATATACTTTAGCTGATCAAAAACATCCTCTAATACAGGGCATTCTTATGCACTTGTTTTTGTATTTTGCATTTATTTGCATACATTAAAGAAATGGCAATTTTTGGATATAGTTCACCCCATTTCCACAAAGTTGGTCTTCAAAAGTGTTAATAGCTTGAAGTGGTTAATATTTTTTCATACATTTTTCAAGTTGCCTGAAGTGATTGTAATGTGACTATATATTGGCTTGGTAAGAATGACTTTTTGATTTGTAAGACTCAACAAGAATTTAGTAAAAATATTTACCTTAACATGCAACTTTGCTGTCTTGGTTTGGGGATACAAAAGACTTTTTGCCCATGTCTACAGAACAACTCCAGCCCTATAAAGCCTATGTGCTCAGCTGTTATGGACTGGGGACTCTGGGAATACATACATGGCTAGGCCTGGGCTGGATTTGATGCGCAGATGCAAACCACACAAAACAGCTCAAAGCCAGCAATTGTTAAGGACAAATATAAAGCCCAGTTTGGGCACTAGAGTCTACACATTCATTGATCCAAATGGAAAAAGCAAAAAGGTCAGTTAAACCAACCAGAAGACTCCAAGATGAGGAGCAGGCAGAAATGAAACTGATCTAGGCAGGATGATTCAAGTCAAAGATTAGAAAGTCAGAGCTCAGATTCCAGGATCAGGACTGAAGGGAAATCAGAAATGAAGCAATACAGTGAGTCTTTCTCCCTGGGAGTTTTTCTTTAGACCAATTTCATTTCCGCTGACTCGCTGTGAGGTTTGAGCACAGACATGATCCTGCTGACTTCAAGTTTCTAGGAGCCAGAAAAGAAACTTACAAGCAAGAATCTGACTTAAGACTAGGGACAAGAGCATTTCTCTTGGAGAAGGGAGACCTGCACACAGGTCCCTAATCTATAGGACTGCTTCTTTTTTTCAGTGTTCATAGAGTAAAACACAGAAATAGAGTGTAAGTTCTTGGGAGGTGTAAGGAGTGGGAGAAAGAAAGGTTTCCTTGAGGAACTTTGACATTTAGGATCTTTGAATATCTAAACTTCTAACATAGTGGGGGACGGAAACACCTCAAATATAAAGATAGATAGATAGATTTTTAGACAACCTTTCTCCTTTGGCACTCATGTAAGTGTGTTGTCCCATTCTCCATTGTTTTCCTTTTCAAATGTGTCCCAGTGTCCCAGCTATTGTGATTGCCATTGGGAGATCTGTATAGAGAAAGAACAGTTTCCCCCAACTTGCAGTTCCTAGAGCTCACTGAGAATTGAGCTACCTAATAGATACAATACATCAGCATAAACATCTGAATCAGCAGCAATATAGTGAGTGCTGAGGACTCAGTATTGCTCTTTGGAGCTGGATCCTGGGTGCAGGCACACTCTGGTGCTCAGCACGCGATGGCAGTAGCTTGCTCACACAGTACCGCCTGTGCAGAGGCAAACTGAGTGGGAGGGCAGTGGTTTCCTGGGACACTGAATGTTAGGCAAGGCCTCAGCACTTCCCTTCACATCTTCTGAGTCAGAACAAGAAAAGTGATAAAAATAGGCATGTGGGAGGTGGGGAAAATGCATTATAGTTCTACTTTAATTGCAAATGGATCATTCAAGTCACGGTGCCTTTACAGATACACAATTTTGTATTGTGCAGAAAATAGCAATGGGAGGCTTAAGGAACTGCAGAAAGTAGCAGTGCTAAATGTGGGATAATCCTAAAATGGGTGGGTGTCAAATGTGTTTACAGGATGTCAAGGGATTACAATTTTTTAATAGAAACCATGGTGGTCACCAAGTTGTTCTTCTCTGCTGGGTTTCTTCCTCCCTGGAGTTTACACTCACAGACACATAAAATAAAATGAACAAAATAACCCCAACAAATTGATTAATTGCTTAGAGTTCAACCTTCTCTTGAGCTTCTACGTGTCTGAAGATCATGAGAACTACCTTTAAAACAGATGTGTTTCCTAAGTCACATTTTGAAGGGGTCAAAACATAATCCCATGTCATTTGGGATTTTCCAAAGGAGGAGACAAGTTCTCTGCCAAGACAAAGGTACACAAGTTCTTCAGAATTATACTGATCTCCTACTACTCCAAGTGATAGTCAAGGGTTTGCTCACAGTAGTTGAAGCCAAACCAGAATATTCACTGTTCTAGAGCTATTGCAGGGGCAGGAGATTTCCCACTTTACTTTGTAAAGTAGATCTATAAGTCTATTTCTTCCCTTTGATATTAATATAAAATCTAGACAAAAACTGATTTGCACTGTGTATACAAACTAGAAGTCTGTTGTTCATTGAAAGATGATGCTATTATTCATCATTTCTATGTGCTGTAAATAGAACATTGCAGTTCAAAGTGAATTGTTTGGTACTGAAGAATTATCTATCAAAATTAAATCAAGAGCTTAAGCATGAAGCATTAGCCAAAGAAGAAGCAGAAGAAAGGGGAGATCAGGAGGAAAAAATAGTTTTTACAGGGTCACATGAAAATTTTATCCTGGTGCTAGATGGCAATGAAGATTTTTTCCTATTTAAAAAAAAAAAGAGATTATTTATAGCCTGCAGTGACAGGATGACTATCTAAGCTCTTGGTTTCTCAACACTACATCTTTAGCATGTGTAAATATCTATAAAAAGTACCCACAAAATTCTGTTGGGCTACCTAACTGAATCTTGAAGACAGAGTGCTTTTTTCTTCTGAAAATCTCACTGAAGTAAGAGCTACCAAGTAATAAATATGGCATTTGAACCTTGCCACGAACAAAAGCACTGTGAGAACTCCCTGCTGCCCTCTGAACAAAACTTGTATTAAAGAGCAAGACTTGTGCAAGATGAGTACACAACTTAGATTTATTCAGTAGCTAATTCTCACAGTTTGGTGCCCAGGTCCCAGCTGGCATTCAACACAGGGCTAAATCTCACCTGAGAGTCACCTACACATACTGGATTCAGCTCTCATTTAATCTGTCCCCACAGGTATCCTCACTTTGATTTCTAATACATGACTGTTCTTCAGCCATATCTCTGAAAGACTCTCAGTCACTTGCTACAGTGGCACTGAAAGTGGAGCCCAGGGGAATCTTTGCCCCATGACAGACTGACCAGGGAAACCTCCGTGTTTGTTTTGCTTTCTGAAGACTCTTTTGCTCAACTTGAACTTGTCCGAGTGCACACCTACAGCTGAACGCAAGGTAGACTTGTGAAAAAATTTTCAGAGCAAATTCAAATAGCTGGTACTTTCATAGGTAATGTTAAAATATGAATGCCATAGTAATGACTATTATATACAGATAATAAATGTATATGGAATTGCAGCTTGGTTCAGAATTTAGCAATAAAAAGGGCATCTTAAGGTATGTTTACGAGTATGTCTGCCATATACTACACTTCAGGAAAATCGTGCCAATTGCTTAGCAAAGATATAGAATTGTTTCAGAGCCCTGGGTACATAAAATACCTGGGTTTTGCAATAAGACTAGCTTATGTGAAATTCAGAAACTAAAATAGTTTCAAGTGTTTAACCCCACATGCTTAAAAACATAACAAAACAACAAATCAGAGTTGAACCATCTAGCAATACAAACAAGATCAGTGCATGGGTCTGAAAGCCAGGGTCTGAGGGATATTTCTATTTTAGAACTCATTATTTATTTAGGCCAAAGAATATGCTTAGTGCTTTACAAAATGGAAAATAAAAGGGTTCCTACTTGGAAACAGGCAACACATAAACCTTGGCTGCTAGAAAACAGAGCTGAACCATCTAGCAGATTGAAAGTACCTAGTAGATTTCAAGTACCACCCATCTAATCCTGTGTTCATAACTTTTTGGCAAAACTTATCTCAAAACCAATGTGAATTAAACTTACATAAAAGTTACAAAATTACCCCCCTGCTTTGTTACATGATTACTACTTCAGTTCTTATCTCTGTTATGACAGTACACCAGAGGTCTCAGGTTTTGAGAGCTCACATACTCTACAAATACACTGAAAACATTACTGACTGTCCTGAAAATTGTACTTTGATTTAAAGGAAACGTGAAGACAGGGAAAATAACAAAGAGTAATTTGTTTATGCAGAGAGAGGGGGAGTACTAGTATACATAAAGATATCAGTACGTGGCTTCTATTTTCATATGACCATAACTTCTATGCAGAATGTACATCTGTTTCTTGTAATTTATTTCTTGTGATGGACAATACTTTTTTTTGGACAACTTTTGCAGTTGTTTTTTGTTTGGGTTGTTTTTGTAGAGATTTCTAGCTGTAATTACTGTTTGAATTCTTATTGCTATAATGAGGTACGTTATTGCTCACTGCTTTTCATGTCTTATACACGTACATTTCTAAATGTCTTGTACACAGGGATAGCCTCCATTTTTGAGGGGAAATTGTATCACCGCGCATTACAGAAAGTGCATTACAGACGAGACATATGTAGGGACTTAATTCTTTTGTTTTCTGTTTATTTTTTTCTCTTAATTTAAAGGAAAATTAATTCAGACGGAATGTCTAGAGTTGATCTCTGGGTAGGGAAAAACATGATTATTATTCATGCAGCAGTGTTTATTTCCATCTGTCACCATAGCAGTTCTTTTAATAACTTATTATACAATTAGTTCAATAGCCTTTCTGCTCCTTTGCTATTACTGAAACATGAAACTCTCTTATTCCTATAATGTTTTCACTGTCCACATTACACAATCCATAAGTAAATCTGTTTTCAAGGTTTTATTGGTATGCTGCATGTATTTCCAGTGTAGTTTCTGAGATTAATCTCCTAACCACTTCTAGAAACTACATACACAAAATATACACATGGTGAATTGTGAAAAGTGAAACCAAGGACTATTTCTGTAATCTATTTAAATAGCTCTTACATCTCAAATCAAAAATAAATTTTACACCTGCAGAACTTTTCTGGATTTCTTCATGAGGACATGAGAGCTTCCATTTAATCTTCAGGGAAGTGGCTGAGCTCCTTCAGATCAGCAGCTTTTGGAGGATTCATCAAGGGAAAACTAAATGCATAGGCCTTGTACTAGTCACAACCCCATAGGCTGAACAGGAAGTTTTATAGCAAAGAAAGGACATACAGGATAAGTTAATATTTACAGAACTCTTAGACCTTACTGAAACAAAACAACAGCAACCAAACAAATGACTGAAATGTTATTGGGAAAGAAAGGGAGAAGCTGGGAGTGGAGGGGAGAAAGAACACAACAACAGCATCTCTGCAGAAAAGGATCTGGGATCCTGCTGAGCAAGTGGAACATAAGTCAGCAGCTGTGCATTTGTGGTGACAAAGGCTGTATTAGCAAGGACATTTGGAAAAGCAATGTAGCACTGGACCAGCCTGCTCAGACAAGTTGTGGAATTGCCACTTTTTTGAGATTTTTAGAACTTAGATGAGTGAGTTCCTCACAAACCATCTAACTTTGAAGTTGACTCTGTTTTGAGGATGAGGTTGGGCTAAATGATCTTCAGAGGCCTCTTCTAACCTAAACAACTCTGTGGTTGTAAGTATAATGCTACAGAGGTGCATCTTTTCTCTTCATCGTATCTCATCTGTTTGGCTAGGTCTCCTTCATCAACATTCCTGCCCCTAGAGGACACATTAGGAACCTTAGTGTTGACTCTATCAGTTCTGTTCTTAATTTCCAGCCCATGTATCTCTAAAGATCTGATATCCAGAGAATAATTTCCTGCAAAATCTATCTCGCAGAATTACAGAGAAAAAAATGTATAAGAATGTATTAGCTAAGGAAAAATGTTTTTTCTATTTGCCTAAAATATGGGGGGGGAAATGTTTTTGATATAAATGTTTCAAATGATCACACTGCACATGAGATCCATTTAAAATCTGTTTAAAATTTATATACACAGAACATGTGAAAAAGCAGTTGTGACTGCCATCTGATTAAAAGAAAAAAGAGGCCAAGGACATCCATGGCCTGTGGAGGTGCAGATGAACAAATCCAATGAATAGATATTGACATTTCAATAGCTGCTATTTCAGTAAAAAAAATACAGAAACCTGTTAGTGAGTGTTGTACTGCTGCTTTTTACTTCTCATTGTAAGGCTAAAAAACCACCTGTCTGCCATTCTGAAACTTTAAACAGTCTCTGAACAGGAAATGTAACTAAAAGTTTTATATCTGGTAGCACAAATAAGAGCATCACAGTACCAAAGAGCACAGAGCTCTACAGTTTTATATCTGTAGTGACTGATTTCTGCAGTCCTGGAAGACTGAAAATGTATTAGAATTATTCATTGTGTTTGGTATACTCCAGAAATGGTAATAGGCTTCTAAGTGACTCTGTGGATGGTCATCACTGAAGAAGTCAGAGAAGAATCACATTAGCCAGAAATAACAAAAAAAAAAGTTGGAATTTTAAGTCTTTCCTGGTTACCTGGCTTGAAAATACTGTGCAAATAACAGCAATAACCAATATTCTTCACCTTCTGCTTGTACTTCTGGTCAGACAGCTTTTCCTGAATTTACCTTTCCCCACTCAGTGTTTGAGAAGCACTCCTGGTTGCCTGAGATGAAAGCTATGGGATAGGTATGGTGTTCTCCTCCTCTCTCTCTCATAGGTCAGAACACGGCGTTTTAAGCTGCAGCATATTGCTGCAAAGACATTTCTGTTTTGTTTAGTTCAGAACAATTCAAAACTCATAATCTGAAATCTAAATGTGTTGAGAGGAGAGAAACTCAAATAAAAATAGGCATGCTGATAAAATACATATATAATGTTTCACTAAAAAGGCTTTCCTCCTGTTGTAAAGTGAAGATAACCACAGTTTTATGGGCAGCTGGTAGCCCATATGCCAGAACTACCAGACTTGAGTAAAGGAATTTGGACTAATCTAGTAAGCGTGCTATGGGAGAAATGGGGGGAGATCCTGTAGCATTTTGTTATACCAAGTGAAATGCCAAGCAATGTAGGTATTTTGGCCTGACCTGAACACATAATTGGGAAAAAAGGGACCCTGACCATATGAGACTTGATTTTCACCAAACCATGTATGATTTTTTCTCTTCACTCCTTTTGTCAGACACAGATTATTTTCTTCATTGTATCTTACAGGACTTCAGTTCTTTTTGCTCTTTCTGGGTTTTGGGGTTTTTTTTGTCGTTTTTTTGTTTGTGGTTCGGGGATTTGTTTTATGTATTCAAGATGTTAGCTTCTTTTTCCCATTTGAAGTACAGAAGCAAAGGTACTTAAAGACATGCCATTTGAGAAGAAATAGGTTAGCTTCTTACAAAATCCATGGTTTATAATAGAAACTTTCTGTACTAATGATTATCCTTGTGCCAGTATGTTTGGATTAAAGGTTTTCTTGCTATTTCACCTCTTCCTGCAGAAGTTCCTTTCAGCACATACCCACAAACCTGATTTCCCACTGAAGTCACCACCCTGTATTATAACGTGCATAGAAAGGTATTTGCAAAACACAAAGAAGTTCTCTAAGTGTCAACAGATTAAATGATAAGACAAATTGCTGTCTGAAGAGAAATTATAAACTGATATGTAGAATTCTCTCTACAGAATAAATAATATTTAATAGATGAAACTGAGGCTTGATGAGTGTAAAGGAAATGTTTTCAAAAGCAGCTTAGTCAGTCACTAAGAGATTGCACATAACAGGCAAACTTACCACACAATAAATTTACACCTTCATCAGATATCTTGTGAAGTCAATCATTCTCGCTTGGACACTGATTTACAGCACTGTGTTGAGCACTTTTGAGTAGTCTTCACTGGTGCAGGGAAAAAAGACCTGAGCAAACCACAAAGCCTGATTTGCTGATCTGCTGGAAGGTTTCCCTGCTAGTACCAAAAGTACAGGTCAGATGATAGCAATGATGGAGGAACCTGATAAAAATAATCAATTTTTGAGCAGGTCAGAAAGTCAACGGCAAACAGTGAACATAATGCTCAGAATGTTTTCATTCCCTTGTGAATAAACCACAGACCTTCCTTTCAAAGTGTGCCCAGGTAAAGAAGTTATCATCATTGATACTGGTACTCTGGGTATAGGCAAGGAGAGCAGAAGGAGTAGGAAGCATCAAGACAGAGTATGGTACAAAGCAGGGATTATACCCACCTGCTGCTGTATATTAAGTTAAAGAGTAGAAAAAAAAAAAAGAAACCAGAAGAAGTGAAGAGGAATAGAGAACTTCTGTGTTAGTTGTGAGGAAGTGGAATCTATGCACATTTAATACACTAGAAATGTTTAGTATATATTTGACTGGAAACCATAAAGCCATCAAGTCTGAGTTTGATCTGCAAGCAAACAAAAATCTAATTAGGGTCAGGTAATTCTTGGTTATCCTAATTGGAAGAAATATTTTAATGAGACAGCTAGAAACTATCATGGAAACAAATGCCACTAGATTGTACACAGATCTGATAAACAGTGATGATCCAAGCCAAGGTTCCTCTTTGGAGTGGCTGCAAATTTTATAAAGGGCAAAGAAAAGGGCCAGCAAAGCGTGAGACAGTCATGTGCTAGACCTTAGAAGGGAGTCAAGGCAGCTGCCTCGGGGAGCAGGAATAACAGGGAAGTCAGACAGAGAAACTGTTAGTAAACTGTCTGTTGTTGTTTATGCACAAAGTATGCACTGAAAAAGACTTTGTATCACCTGACCAGAAAACAAAACAAAGAACCCCAAAACATTCTCAACCATTAATTAACTTCTTCATGTAACAACCAGTCATACAAGGTCTCAAAACACTGGCTGGCAGCTTGGGTCAGGGAGCAACAATAAAGTGTTTTGATAAGAACTACCTGGTTTTGAGAAATTCAGACTACCAGTTCAAAGATTTTAAAATAAAATTTTAATTTAAGACTTTATCAAGCTTGGTAATGTGAAACTCAGCATAAGCACCTGAGCAAGCCCAAGGCTGTGTTAGCTCTGATGAAAAACCACATAGATTGTTGCCAAAAGGAAGGAAAGATAAACTGAGGTTGCAGGTACTGCTCTATCCATCCGTGGCTGCTGAAAAAGAGGAATGCAGAAAAGGAGACAAAGTAGACCAGGGTCTGTCATCTCTTAAGCAGAAGGTAAAACGTAACTCATTTAAAACCAAAATAGAACCTACTCTCTCTCCTTGCTAGCTCTGCTTTGTTAATATAAGGCCAAATTCCAAAATTAAATCAACTTTCTTCTAGACCAGGCAAGTGATTTACTGAACAATGTCAGGAGTTGAATCCATTCTTCCAAGGGCAAGTTATATCCAAACTGATGCCCACCTAGTAGTATTTAGTTCGTAGTCCCTGGCCATCAATATTCTGTGGAAAAGTCTCAGTGTGGAAGCCAGCTGTCATGTGGAAATATTTTCAAAGTAATTTTTGCAGAAAGAAGTAGGACAGGAAGAAAATCAAAAGCCCAAACCTATTTATGAAAATGCAATAAGAAAGATTTATGAAAATTTTTTGTCTAGATCACACCATCCTATCTTTTTAGAAATTATGTGTTTGTAAATACCTCGTTGCTATACTTTGGGTAGGAATATGGGTCTGTAGTTCACCAGATTCTCCTCCTTGCCTTTTCAGAAGATGGGCATAATATTTGTCTTTTTGCTAGTCAGCAGGAAATTTCCCTAATAATCCCGACTTTTCAAAAGATTTTTTAGAGATGCCTAACACTGAGGAAAACCAACCAACTCCCTTAGCAACATCAGATAAATCCTATGGACTTAAGACACGCCCAGTTTCTCAAGCTGATTCTGATTCAGTTGTCTGTTGTGGACATTAACTTTCCCCCATGAACTTTGCTGCTGGGAACAGAGATCTGTGAGGCCTGAGAGCAGACCTTGCCAATGACAACAGAAACAAAGACATCATTTTTGACACGGAGGTGTCTGCCCTGTTCACCAAGGGGAACCATTTTCCAAGGTCTTCCATCTGCTGCCAGTGTAGCCACACAAGTTTGTTCAGCTTTTTTTTGCTGCCCATATTCCTTTCAGTTTCAGCTCTAGCTCTAGCTCTGGTCTTCCTAATTCTATCCTGGCATGCCCAAGCAATGCTTCCATAGTCCTTCTTGATAGCCTGTCCAGGCTCATGCCTACTGTACACTGTCTTTTTGTGCTTGAGTTGCCAAGAGGAAATTATGAGAATATGAATGGTAACTATGTGACATTATGAATGACCAAGAGACAATCCAAGTTACAAGACTGTGTTGGTGCAAAATCTGATTAATCTGAGAATACCTTCCACAGACAAAACTTAAGTAGTCTGTATTATTCCTTATGCTTTAGTAACTCTGGGTTTCATCTAGAAGTTCACCACTGTCTCAATAGCCTAACACAAAGTCTTGAAATCCATTATATAAGTCAATTATTGGGAAAACTACAAGCCTGAAAATTTGTGAGCAATCAAGAAGCACCATCTGTAATATTACATTAAAAGCATATGATAAGAAAAAATTGTTGAGGTAGTATGTCTATTGTTTTGATATTCAAAAATATATGATGAACCCAAACGCCAAACTAGGTATTTAATTAATCATGCTGCTTTATGATACACACGCAAAAATTATGAAAATTAAGGTCATAACAGGACAGCATTTTTAATAATTTCCAAAACCACCTTTTCTATTTAACAGCATTTCAAATCTTTTAGTGCTTTTGTATTTTCCGGCAGCCAATTTACATCCTCTGTATTATTCATGTAGACATAAGCTGAGACATGCTTACTAGCAATGTATGCATGCTCATCTTCAAAGATTAGCAAGAAAAAGGTTAAAAATAATAGGGAAATGGGACCTGAAGCACAGAGGAAAAATCCAAGAAGAACTGGATAAGCTTAAGGTAAATGCCATTTTTCTAAATGAATTCCCCCCCCAAACTTCAAGTTGGTCCTTGTTTTCTCAGAAGCCCTTTGATCAACCTTAGCCAAGCTGTTTGTTTGGGTTATTTTTAATATTACCCTCCTGCTAAACACAGTCAGATGTCAAAATGAAATAGGGGTGGAGATAAGGAAGATAAAGAAATCTGCTAAAATAAGTACATTTGGTAAAATAAATAAATTTGGTAATACAATAGTATATTCATTACCCTTGCTGCCAGGCCAACACTTGTAGGGCTCTCAAACATCGAAAAAATTTAAATAGATGTCTGCTTTCAAATAATTTTGAAAACTTACAGGTTTAAACAACAAGAACAACAATTTGGTTCAACCCCCCGTCTAGTATATTCTGAATGCTGAGTGGATTTAAAGACTCAGTCTGAACATTACATGGAATGTTGTGAACGGAATGAGATCAGACAGTGAAAAATTTGCACTACAGAGAAAAGGCAAAGATGGCCAGAGATGTAACAAGCACTATGCAGGCCATAACCCAAGAAGTCCTCTCTTTACTTTCTATCACTTCTAGAACCTGCTTCAACATACTCTCTTTTATTTTCCACAATCCAGTGTCCTTTCTTATTTTTATAGTCAAGAGCAACCCAGCATCTTGGTAAATAGAATTTGTCTTTTTACAACTGCAGCCACTCTTTAGAAAGAACTTAAAGCTGACAACAACCACGGCTCCTTCAGGTTGCTGGGTGAAAAACCAGATTTGTCATCGAGGTAGATTTGCCACATTTATCTCAGTCTGCACCTATAAATCCCTCGCTGCAAGAAAGTTTTCTTCATCTCATTATTTTTCTTCCTCTTTGATCATCTCTTTAAGGACAGATAAATTCCTGTTTGCCATACTACTTTTTCCACTACTTTTCTACTTCATGTCTCTTTCTATTAAAGTGTTAAGGCAGCAAAAGAAGAAAATCTTGTTTCCTCATCTCAAACACTGGGGAAGCTTCTTAATGCTGCCAGTCCATGGGGCTGGTGTTTGCCATGCCAGAATACATAGGCTAGAAACACATGAATCCATTGTGACAAAGTAGTTAACCTGGAGAAGTTGCAGTGGCTATCCCGTTCAAAGGCGAGGAGATTTCTGAGGTACAAGAAGCAGAATAGGGAAGGAGTGGCTGAGTTAGAGAGAGTTGGTGGGGTTTGGGCAAAGGCAGAGCAAAAACTGAGAAACTCTTATAAGAGATGCAGAAGCACAAGAGGATGAAGACAGGAAGATCTAGAAGGAACGGAAGGGGTTCTAAGGGGAAAAGAACAAACAGAAATATCAATGCATAATGAAAGAAAAGAAGCTTTACCTAGCATAGCCCAGCTTTGTGGGCAAAAATTCCCAATACAGCGTACCCTTCTTAAGATGCTTTGCATATTAATTGGTCACTAAAGGTAGGAATAGGAGTGAAAGCTGTATTTGTAATGTAACAAAATACTACTATTATAGATGAAATAACTGCTGTCTGACATCTCTCCATAATTAACCTTTTTCATTATATTATATATCCATATTAACCTCTCGTCAACTGCTGTTTTTTCCCGTAGTGAGATATTATCCTCTCATTTCTTTTAATATAAAAGTGGCCAAGAGATTCATTATCACTGTTTATTATCATTATTCCTAATGATATGATGAGGTATTACCCATGACATTTTACTGCATGTCTGCTCAAGTAGATTGGGATTTGCAGCAAGGTCCTGTTTAGACATTGAATGAACCCAACAGTCATGTTTAATAAGTCTTATGTTCTGTCAGAAAAAGCAGCTTATTACTAATGAGATGTATTATGTTATTTAATACCCAAATAAAACTCTATTTCTCAAGTATGCATGCCTGGGGCACAAATCTGACAAACACTTAGGGAAGCAAAATGCTGTCCAAAGAGACAGTGATTAATAAAGACCAGTTGGGGGGGGTGTTGTTTCCACGTTCTAAAATACTGGCTTTGATATACTTATTTTTTGGAGTGAATCCAGTATGAGAAAGCAGTGTAAGCATGCTAGGGAGAGCTTCAGGAACTGAGAAATATTCACTGAGTCTCTGCCTACTGGCTGAAATGCTGACATCTTACATGGCTATGTTGCTGGAAGCAAGAAGAAAGCTTTGCTTATTTACTAAAGTGGTGCCTGGGTGTCTTCAGTTTCTTTAGCTGGGGTTGAAGCATAAATAAGAATTACGTTGAACTGGCATTACATTTTGCATTGCATTTGTGTAACATTTTAGCCTGGCTCCACACTATGGATATGGCCTTTACTCAAAGAGAATTTGTATCATTCAATTAACACCAATTTTCACAAGCTACACTATGGAACAAAAACCACAATTGTTTTCATTCTCTGCTAGGATACTAGTGGTAAACCTAAAACCTGCTATGTCTACACAATGATCTTACCCAGCTTTCTCCCACCTTGGAACAGTCACATCTATAGAACTGATTACATTTTGCGATTTTGGGACAATCATCTCATTTTCCCTTGCTTTATTCCACAAAAGAAGAAATTCCTGCATAGTAGAAGTTCCTAATTGATTCAGAGATCGAAACAGCAACTAGGAATGGATGCCTAAGGAAGTGAGTTCTGTGCACAGAAGATTCTCTGAGTAGTTTAATTCACCCTTCGTACTTCTGCTCCATTTTATTTAAAGCTCACTTAAACACATCTGTCAGCTGTCCAGAAAACATAGGAAAGCTCCCACCACAGTGGAGTCAGAACACAGCAGAAATATTTTGGGAGAAATACTCAGCTGGTGTAATTACTGATAATAGTTATTTTCAGATTACTTCCATATAAAAGGAAAAATTCCTACAGAAATTAAAAGAAACAGATCATATACTCCATAGCAGTTACCAAAAAATTAACAAAGACAGAAAAATTGCATAGCCTACTTTAAAATTATATGAATATGCATAATTCTCTCTGATTTAATTCCTCTACAGCAAATTCCACTTAAAATTGTACATGAAGGTTTGTGTTTTTTTCCTGTTTCCTAATTGCTTACAGACTAATCAAATATGTTTAGTTATATGTTTAGTTATTCTGAATACAGATGTAGTTTAGGTTTCTCCTTGAGATTGTGCTTTTTTTTATAAAAAGAATGCTGAATTTTAACCTTTATTTACCTTATTATCTATAATCAATATGATGGTATTGACTGATCTAAATTTTTTATTGATATGCCAATAATTTTTAAAATAAAATAATTAAACCATACATTGATTTTAAAATGGCTGGCTTTTCTCTTGACACAATGAAAAAGAAACACAATAATTACATTTTTGCAACACAATCGCTGTAGTCAAACATTTGGGCAATGAGTTAATACACAATATACTGTCTATAAGTGGCTTTATAATGGAAAAAGAGGTTTAATACTCAAGAAAAGATTCTTGATCCTGTCTGGTGTTGCCCAAAACTACAAAGGAGCTGACCTTTGGACTTGGGAAAGCAGAATGAGCATTGAATAAACTCTGGGGAAAGAGTAAGGAAGAGGTTGTACCTATTTTGCTGTTTTTCATTGTTCCCAAATGAATGAATATTAATTGAGAAGTGCTGTTACATATTTTATGACACTCTGAGTACATGTTCTGAAATCCCATGAGGCCTTGTTTAAATACAAATTAATCCTAAATTACACTTAATTAGCATTGCTGGGGTTGATTTTGCTTTTTCTGCTGTAAGGAAGAATACAATATCTCAGACTTTTGCTTTTTTCAAATGTTATAATATACGATGGAGGTGAAGAAGTGATTTCGGAGCTGAATGACTTCCTGGCAGGAGAGAATCTGACAGGATGGCATTTTACTAATTAAGAAGAGTGCTGGACTAACCAGATGGGAAAAATACATACTGAAACTTTTTTTCTTTCGTTAGTTCTTTTTTTTTTTCCCCACAATACAGTGTAGGAATAATCAAGGACAATGAAGGGCACGCACAGAAGAACTGGTAAGTAAGGAAATTTGCTAGCAGAAGATAAATCTACAGAAATCAGATAGTAACCAAATAATCCTGTTTTAATCAGATAAAAAATTAAGCAGGAATCAGAAGCCACTGATGGGAGCAAGACATTTCTATGCTTCTGACCCATCTCTAACATAAATGCACAGTGTGATTTCTGGCAAGTCAGTCAGGACTACATCTACACAGACATTTTAGGTCCTAAATCTAGTATTCAGATACAATCATGATCCTTGAAAAAAACACATCAAGGAATTTAAGAGATTTTCCATCTCCTTTAGAGAAAGAGGAGATAACACAATCCACCCTAATGCTAGGGACAAAGTAAGAAATACACTTCAAAAAATCTCAACATGCTAAATAACAATAAAAAGGTTTTTCTGGGTAAATTAAGCTCAATAAAGTTACTGAGGAGTGTAAAAGAATGTAAAAAAATGGCAGAATTGGAAATGTCAAAATGGGATAAATAGCAATGCAGAAAAAATATCTATTCCTGTAAGATATTTGTAGCAAGACAAAGACAAAGGACAGGGAGATCTGCTACTCAGTGGAGAAAAAATATGATTAGAGATGATGTCAAAAAAGTTCATACCTTTTTTACTTTTCTTCACTAGAAGGGTCAGCCTCAATCAGCTGGCTAAAATAATTAGTCTCAAAGACAAGGACAGAGAATACAGAACAGGACAATAACTTAGACAAAATATTTTCAAACCAGCTGAGCTCGAACAAATTCCTTTCAGGATACTTCCAGAACAGAATAAAGACATTTTGGAGTCATTAGCAACAATCTTTGAGAACTTGTGGAGAACATATGAGCTTCTAAAAGAATGAAAAAGGACAGATGTCATGTTTATCTTTAAGAGCAGAGAACAGAAGAAATCAGGAAATTACATACTGTTCTGTCTTTCTTCCTGAGAAAAACACTGGAGAAAATAATTGAACAAATTTGCTTAAAAGTCTAAGTTTTTGTCCCATTTTAAGGATATAAAACAGTCAGCATGTATTTGTTGAAAACTATGGTGGAAAGTCAGCTGGATCATGTTGTCCAGTTTGTTCATTGTACCTTGTGGAAAATGTGGTTCAACTGAAGAATAATTAGAGATTTAGAAAAAAAATCTGTAAGAAAGAACAGAAGGTCCCTTGGGAGGCTGTGAAATCTTTATCACCAATATAGATCTTCAAAACAGGCAAACATATGTTAGAAATGGTTTAGGTAAAGCTGATGCTGCCTTTGGCAAGGATGGCATCTTCAGAGGGCTGTTCTAGGCACCAGTGAAGTAGAAAATCAGTCAGTAAAACCGATTGTCAAAAGCAGAAAAGTGGGAATGACCTACTGCCAACTGTGCCAACAAACATGCAAACATTGTCAAAAGGAGACGGGAACCCAAAGATTGTTGTAGCCGTGAGACTAGAGAAATATAGTCTCTGTTATCTGTCCCAATTAGTCCATGCAAAATCTAATTTTCATCTCCAAGAGATGTGATTAGAAAGGATTCAAAACTACAGAGTATTACCCAGAGACAGCAGCTATACTTAAAACGTTGCTTTTCAGCAAGCTCCACATTCTGGGTAGCAGAATTATGTCCCAGAGGCTGTAGCAGCCTCCATGAAGCCACTGGTACCATAACCCTAAATTCCTTTTCTGATTCTTGTCTTTAGCTACTCTGTCATCTGTCAACAAAGCAGGACGGGTTAAGTTGGAAGATACGAGTGTGTCAGTGGTGGGACTGATAGAACAATACTTTATCTGTCCATTGCCTCTGAAGAATTTGGAGAAAAAACTCAAGAGCACTTCTTAAAGTTCCAGGCCATAGTGCAGGTCAAATCTTTTAAAAGAGAGGTTTAAAAGAGAGGTACTTCAGAGTATGGGCACAAAGGCAAGGCCAAGCACCAGAGAAGGAGGGCCTCTGGTACTTCATTTTTTTACTCCCAACTAACCTGACACCTATGATTTTTTCTTTCCTGGTTTTATCCCTCATATTAAGAGTTGTGTTTCTTTAATGTTCTTTTTGCCTGATACCCTTTTGCAATCTAAAATGCAGTTGCTGCTCACTGCTGCAGGAAATGATTTTCACTTCTGTGTAGAATTCTCCCATTTGATTTAATACACAATAAACTGATTGCAGTGCAGTTTAAGAGCACTGGCTTGTGATGACACTACAGCAATGGCCAAAACCTGTTCAAATAAGAGTAAGATACAAGGGCAGAAAATATGAGCAAAAGGCCACTTTGAACATGTCATTCTAGACCCTTGATGTGTATCTACTGAAATAAATCGGTACTTAATAAGTACAAATTAATGTATAATTACTTTTGTAAGACTGTTTGGAGTTACTCTGTTCTAATTCAGATCTCTGCTACAAGCCAAAATTCTCTTACATCTTTTGCTTCCAGAAAGCCAACAATAAGTGGATACAATGCTAGAAGAGCAGGTGTGTTTTCACTCAGAGGAAGCAGCTACAGATAGGAAAATGTCTTAGCAGCTGGTGTATCAGAAGACTGAAGCTGTGCCAGACGAAGTGAGTGTGTGCATGTGTGTGTGCACACACGTTTTGCCACTAATTATGCAAAAAGGCCCAAACCCATTGATCATGTGTTTCTCTCCCTACTTCACCGGGAATAAATCTTGAAGTGTGACAGCTCTTCCAGAAAGCCGGAGTTATTACCAGTGATGTAATTTCTGTATTAGAACTGACAACACACAATGAATAATCCTTTTTTTTCTTTATGGTTTCTACATATATTCCTGTTTACTGCATGGTAAGAACAAATATCACTTGCAAGAAGCTGGTCTGAACTTTTATTATCATTAACTCCACTTAGCTTTACAGATGATGAGGCTTTATTCAACCCAGCACAGAGTCAACACATGCTGAGCTAGACAGCACACGGCTTCAAGCTTTCTTTGCTTAAAGTTGGGAAAGATTTACCACAAAATTCAGCAGGCACAGCGGCTGATTTATCTTTGGTGCATGCAGATATCAGGAAATTTTAGTTAAAGCTTGAGCAGCCTGACTGCTCAATGACTGTTCAATTTTTTTTGTTGTTTTGTTTTGTTTTGTTTTGTTTACTCACTTATAGAACTTCACTGCAATGGTACATTTTAAGATTTACAGAAACACTCATCTAAGCATCTTATTTTGTCTTGCCACTCTAATAAGTCAAGCTTAGACCAACCAAACTGTCATAGGAAGATTGTGAGTAAGAATCAAGAAAAAGTGCTTTGTTGAAGTCACAAAACCACCGTTTCATTTATAAAAAGATTTAAAAATTAAAACGAGGAGTTAGAACAACTATATCACAAAACAAAGATGACAGAGATGAATAATTCCAAAAAGTTTTTTTTACTACGCAGATAAGCAGAACTATTTATTTTCAAATTCTACTATAACATACAATCAAATAATGTTGAGAGAATGTATATCAACTCCATCAATTTCCATGTGTCAGGGAAATTATGGATATAATTTCAGTTGCTCTATCATCTTGTAAACATAATTAAGGAGGACTAGTGGTTTTGTTAAAAGATTACACAGAAGAAGGTCACCTTGCTGTGTATTTACACAGACATACCTTCTGTTAAGCTTTGTGAGCAGTTCGAATGATATTATGCAGCTGATCTGTTGGTCATCATAATTTAACTAGAAACATAGTCAAAGTATACACAGTGTCTTTGAGAAACCAGATAAAACTGATTATCTTCAATAAACTTACCCAAAGGTTCTATCTTTCAAATGGATGTTCTCAAAATAATAAGAAATAGTTCTGAATGGATTTTCCAAGATCTTTTGGAGCTTCAGCAATAGTGATGTTCTCTATACTTCTACAGAATCCTGTCATTTACAGGAGATTGTTTAATGTAGAGAAATTCCTACACATTTGTATCAGCATGAAGTCATTAACATAAGAACATATGCCACATTGGTTCAGACCCATCTTCTCTTCAGCAGTGGCTAGAAATCAATGCCCTGGGAAGAATAAGAACAGGGCAAGCATATGTAATACTTCCTCAGAGTCTTCTCCCAGCTGCCAGCTATTTTCAGGTCAGAGAACTTCCTGAGATTGATGCTGCCTGTCTCTCTAGTTTCCTTCAGTGAATCTCTCAAGTATTTACTAGTCCATTTTCCCCATGAACATCAAAATTTTCACATCCTGAGCAGTTATGATGAGAAGTTCCATAGGTACTAACACATTAATGTAATGACTTTGACAACACCTATCTCCTCCTTCTCCCCAAACTTTGGAATTCTATGACACTACAGAAACAAAAACAATACTGTGGAATCTGTGGTCTTGCTGCATGACGTAGCTCCCCTTTTTGCAGACAAGGAAAAGAGGTCAGAAGATTCCAGAAATTAAATGTTTCATTTCAAATACATCTTCCTTGACTTCTTCCACTCTTACTCCACACTGAAAACCCAAATAGAGGCTTGGGATCAAAAAACATTAAATAGTGCAAAGGCTCTGTATATCAATCCTGTTTTCTTAAATTAGACACAGTGTAGTTCTATATAGATCAGCTATCAAGATTCAACTAATTTTAACATGGAACAAAGGGAGAAGGCCTATGTAATGTAGTTGATATCAAAATATCTCACTTTTTCATATTGACAGATCTAAGGAATTAATGATTATATATTAAATTTCCTGAATACTTGCAAAAAGGTACTCATGCTAGAACACGAATTTTTCAAGGTTAGTGTTTTCCCTACATTGTTCTAACAGAACTCAGTTTCAACTATACAGTGGTTTGAGGGGAAGTGGGGAGACACAATTATGATAAAACTTAAACAGAGCTCAAGGGTCTGTCTAATTAAGTTTCTTTGGAACTTAACTAAGAATCAGTGGATTGGCTATTCTTCTCAAAGAAGTATTACATTCCCCATCTTTTAGTCCCTCTATATGTAATACAGGTTATATTCTATGTAGAGGAATAGCATTTGTTTTCCAAAGCTGTTGCTACTTTCTTTTGGTGTCATTATCATCATGGGCTTTTTCTTCACAACATATTAAAAAGTATGTATTATATTTGGTACAACAGTTGCTCTGTATGTTAACTGTTCCCATGCATGCAGGGTTGCCTGTTCATGCACTGCTCCCTTTTCATGCAGGGTAACCTTTCTCCAGGGTAGGGAGCCTCCAGAAATCATTGACATCACTCATGGAAATAAAGAATGTTGCACTGGGTCCAAAACCACTTTGCAGGCTGTTTCTGCTAAAGTCTCTGTTTCAGAGAGTGACTGCCTGCACACAGTTGCATCTAAGGAAGTTCTTCAGTTGGGTGTTTCTCAGTGGAAGTTCCCAGCTAATATTAGTCATAAGAAGTACAAAACCACATCTCATAATCCTGTTGATACTCCTCCAGGCAACATAAAGATTTCCTATATTGTTACCAAAGAGATGAGAAAAGAGAATCCCAACTTTTTGTTCCTACACTTTGTAAAGACAATGAGTAAACTACACTTATCAACTTCAGCATTCAGATACATAGAAAGAGCGTAAGACACTACTTTTATGTTGCGTATAATGCTCCAAATCTGTATGTCTGCATTTTGATTAAATATCCTTTAGTTTCTGGAACCCAGGCTTTGTCTGTTACAACCTATAGGCAAATTACATACTAAGGCTTACACAGGCTCATCGACTAACTACTCTTGATGTTGGGAAAAAAAATAATCAGCCTCACTTTCCTTCACACGACAACATTTGGCCTAAATTAATCCACAGTTCTCATTTTCTGACCAGGAAAGGCATTTCAAGATCAAAACACGCTTTTTATTTTGTTAAAGCAGCAACAGATTACAAGAACGGTGAAACATCCCACAATAGCAGAGACTCTGTCAGCGCTCAGCGCACTTCTTCGGGACCACAGTCTCTAAGTTCTGGAAAAGGTTTAACATCTGACGTGAGCCACCTAGCGTCCGAACGAATGGCTACATTAACAACTTGCAAGAAACATTTTAACCTCTTTCTAGTACAAGCCGATTTGCATTTATAAGCTTATAAGATTACAAAGGAATCAGATGAAACCTTTGATGAACTACAGCCTTTTGCCAGCTGCTCCAGAACCAGCCTCCCCTGAAAGCAGTGAATTCCAACCAAGACCTCAGCACAGTGTAACCAATGAGCACAGTGTTAACACATCAGCACAGACTAAGAAAAATTCCTGTTAAAATACCATTTCAGAAGTAATGACAAACAGCAAACTGCATATAGATGATGTGAGTATTTAAATAGGCTGCTTGACCCACGGAGCGCAAACTTGAATTTTCACTATGAAAAAGGTATCAATTTGTTAATTCCCAATTACCAAGGAAAAGAAAACGAAGACCAAACAAAATTCCCTACCAACAACAAAAAAAACCCACTCTAAGTTTCTAAGCATAAATAGACAAGACTTTTTCTGACTCTGAACACAAAGTGAAATAAAACGGTAAAAACAAGAAGCTCTTCACCACCACTCCCAAACCCTAGATAAGTGGTTTGCAACTGTTTTTAAGATTAGTAGATTACTAAAATCCTAAATCATTTTAAAATACATTGATATATGCTTCTTCTTTCCAGCTATCTTGTGAGGACTACATACAGGAAAGCAATCCTGCCTTGACAATGACATAAAAGTGTGAAATATTGATGTCGGACAGAAATACAGAAAGTTGTTCCTGGAATAGCTGTGGGGAAGGGAATACAGAGACAGAAGAGGAGGAGGCAGAAAAAGAAAGAAAAAGAAAGCAAGATGAGGAAGAAAAGGTCAAAAAGTAATTAAGTAATTGACTGTAAAGCAGAAAACACTCTAAAAGATCAAAGTCAGAAATCAAGTTAGCAACTAAATTGAGGTTTTGTACTATTCTCATGGGTATTTTTCTTTTCTTCTATTTAATTTATTCAGAGGTTGGAGATCTCTAAGAATATCAAGATGGGTTACCGTAAAGCTTGTAAAATACATCTTATTGTATTGGGGGAGGAAATGTAAAGAAAGAAGGCAATAGATAATGAAGATAGAGGAAAAAACAGCTTCTCCCCTGCTTTACTATGAAAGAAAATTACCTATTAAGCACGAAGAGATTAATGCATGTGATTTGAAAAGTCATGTTTGTAGATGGTTGTCGGTTATGCTTTGCTGAGTTTGAGACCTTCACAGAAATTTCACATTAAGTACATTTCTAGAATTTAATAAACAATTTTTTCCTCTAAAACAAGTAACATGCAATGATAGTGTTTCAGAGATGGTATACATGTTATGGCTCTATTTGAATTCAGGTAGCCACCATCTTAGTTGATGCATGGTTATCATCAGAGAACAACCCACTTGTACTTTTCTGCACATTATCCCTTTTTAAATACAGCATCAGTTAAATTTTATTGGATGTATTCATCTGAATTTAAGAAATGCAGGTTTTATTTCTGCTGAGATATCCATTACAATTTTGAGTGCATAACTACTTGCCAAAACGGAATAAAAATGTAACATGTAGAATTAAAAGATAAGCAATAGCTTTTTTTGCCCACATCCTATTTTATTTTTTTAAGACCTGGTTGAATGAAACCCTAAGTTGGATATCTCAAACAGTGTCTCTGAAAAAGGAAATTGAATCCCCTTTTCTTGGAAATGCGCTAAAAGAGCAAACCTAACAGTTCATTAGGACCTCACCTGAAGTTCTCAAAAGTGGCCAAACAGGAAGTATATTTATAGGCTCATTAAGCTGTCTGCCTGTAACTCTCTTTAGCCTTAGTACAGGCCAAAACAGACCAGAAAAGTTGCTAAAGGCTTTGCAGGAAAGATAAATGATAATAGAAATAACCTTCAAAAGAGCACAGAAAGCAACACCCAGCTACTTTTTCTGTGGCTAGTCCTTTTTCTGTGGCTTTGAGCTCAGTCCTCAGGCTTCCAAGGGCAGGCACCCAGGGTAGGTAACTTGTGATAGCTGGAGCTCAAGTTTCTGGTCTGTGAGTGGGCAAAAGGAAAAGCTCTGCCTTAGCAGAAGAAACACCACAGCTTGGCTGCATGGATATGTTCGCTGGGGCTCAGAGACGGCCGAGATTAATTCAAAATCTGTAGTGCTTCTCTGCTGCTGGCTCTGTGACGGTATCCTGGGCAAGCATGTAACAAACGCCTCATGTTCTCCCATCAGCTTCCAGCCTCCTACACACCTTCAGGAAAAAAGTTGTACTTACACATGTGACCTAGAGAGAGAAGGGCTTGTAGCAGTAGCAAAATTAAAGTGTGTGTTTCCATTATATTCTTACTCATAAAATTCATTGCCTGCGTGAACTAAATGTAGGGGGGGAAACACCAGTGTAGTAACCTACAACAGACCCTTTAGACAGAAACTACCCTGAGCATGAAAAGTATATTACAAATGTAACTATTGTTATTCACAAATCACTCTCAGTCATGGAAAGACAGGAAAGGGCTGTGGAAGTCGGGAGCAGCACGGACGCTGCTTGAGGGGTCTTCTGCAGCCAGACGGAAGAGGCACTGCTCGACAGCCGGAGGCGAGCGGACAGGCTCCCATCCTTGCGCGGGGCGGACGAGGAAGGTGCCATCCTTGAGCGAACCCGGCGGCCGCTGCCCTGCCCTGCCCTGCCCCGACCCGACCCGAGGCCGGCGCGGGCAGCACCCGTCACAGGGCGGGGAGAGGCACGGCAGGAAGTCGGTTCTGGTTCCTGGGTTAAGCCGCCCAGGCAGGAGCGAGCGCCCTGTGCCGGGAGCGGCCGCGGGCTCTGTGAGGCGCTCGTAAGTCTGAGTCGCTTTGGAAACCACGCGCTCCTCGCCCTCCCCTGTGCCGGGAGCGGCGGGGCTCTGCCCGGGGCCGGAGTGCGGGCCGGGCGCTCCCAGGCCGCGCTTCCGCCCCCCGCTCCCGGCGGTGCCGCTTCCCCTTCGGCGCCGCTCGGCCCGGCTCGGGAGCGGGGCCGGGGCGCGTCGTTTGCGTGCGGAGGCGCTCCGGGAGCGGGAATCGGGGGACGGGATCATCGGGCTCGCTGCCGGGAGGCGATGGCCCGGGCGGCGAGCGCAGGAGCAGGAAGAGGCGGCTGCCCCCGCGGGCAGCGGCAGCGCGGCGGGGGCAGCGAACCCCAGCGCTCCGGGAATCACCGTCCCGAGCCCCGAGCGCACAGGGGCTGCCCGGCTGTAACGCTGCTGTGCCGGGGGCTCCTGCTGTGTTAACGACGCATCCCGCAGTCGGGCAAAGCAGGAATTGTGTCTACTCAGAAAAAATAAGGGAAAAAAACAAAACAGAAGGAAAGTTCAGTGAGCTCTCAGTCTCTCACAACTGATTACCTCAACAGGTTTCCAGTTCCCAAGATGATGGCAGTGTAACCTACAATATATAGCAATTGAAGAATCGGTTTTGAAAGCAGAAATATGTAGAGAAGTACTTGCGGCTGGATGGCACCTGTGTTCTCGTCTCTCATGAACCTATGAGAGGTGGGAAGGTGGATTACCAATTAATGTGCATATACACATGACTAGCTAAAACCTTTCATAATTTAAGGTGGTTTTTGAGGCAATATGAAAACTAGTATGAAAACTCTAGTGAGCTGTGGAGCTGGGCTTGCAGCAGAAATATGTTGCTAATCTTTGCGTTGGAGCTTTTTTGGCATTTGACTAAGGAAATGCATATTACTGTTTCTTTTTTTTTTCCCGCCTATATCAGCAAAATGTTTCTGATTTGAAGCAAGTATTTTAAGATAATCTGCAGGTTTCATTTGGTGCATTTACTTAAAAGTTTGTCTTACAACATTAGCTGTATCCAGTGGTTATCAGGTGTTCAAGTCTTTACTCAAAAATGAAATTCCAGTTCTCACTGCCATAGCTCCAGCAGCACAGCACTCACAGGTATTCACACTTGCAGGACAACTTCTGGAACTAAACTAAATGCAGCATTTTGTAGTGCTGCATCTCTGCAGACTACGTATTGGTGTTAATGATTGTGAAAGTCTTTTAGGACCTAATGAACATCCGGAATGTAAGTTGCTGAAGATCAGGATTGTCAGCTTTGAGCTGAATTATGTTCCAGTTGCCATTTGGATACAGCATAACTAATCATAACTGATTAAAATAGCGGGGATATTTGGGTTGGGGATTTTTGGTTTGTTGGTTTTTGGGGGTTTTTTTTAGGGCTGTTGGGAGGGAGTTTTTTCCTCCTCGTTGGATGCAGGGAGAAGGGTAAATGACAAGGAACAGTTGGCAAATTCCCTGATAAATATTGATGCCTATGGAGGAGAAGCAGGAAAATGAGCCAGTTTTTCTAACTGCAAGGAGTTCTGGATATGAGACAGATAACATAAGAAGCAGTTATTTATTCCAGCAGCAGGCAATCCGGGGTGTGACTACAGAGTAGTTTAATCCAATCTAAATCTAGACTGCGGCAGTCCTGCCCACGGCTAGTCGCATGTTCCCACTGCCTCCTTGTGCTGGTAGTAGTGCTCCAGCAGCCTTGCAGTGAGCTAGCTCCAGTTTTAATTTCGAGGTTGGTTTTTTTAGGGGGTTTGTTGTTGCTTTTTTGAGGAAGTAGGGAGCTGCTTTGGCATACTCAACTGTGTAGCATAGAAGTACTAACAGCGGTACCAGTAAGCGGCAAAAATACATGGCCAGAGATGGGGGAAGGCCGGCCTGTCCTTCTCAGTGGCAGTGCAGGCTTGTGACACTGTTACGTAACTGTGACTTCGTGTTACAATTCAAAGCCGGTGCTGCTGTTGAACACAGGAGTTCTGTCTGCCTATTGCTGATGTTTTCTGTTCCTGTGCGGCTTTCCTTGTGTTATCGTGCCATTTGAAGTGGTCTGTGGATCTGATTTGCATTAAAATTAATGCAGCAAAAATATGTTTAGTACTTAGTTTTAAACTGGATTGGTTTGCTGATACGGTTTACAGAAAGGTTGCTTGTGCTGGAAGAAAGGGAAGGGTAAGGTCAAAGAAGAAATGAATGTCTACGGTATGGGGCAAATATAGGACTAATTCTTCTAGTTACAGTACCATGTTAAAGTGTCACTAGTAATGACTTTCACTGACCCTTTCTTACTGCATGGAGTCTGACTTTTAGGGAGCTACCAGTAAGTTATTTTTCATACCAAATAGAAAATCAGGCGCAGTGCTACAGTTCTGCTTGTTGGATCAATTACTTGTGATACTATCAGTCCAGATGACAGCAGCACTCTTTGTTAGTGTTCCCAATCTCAATGAATGAGTAAAAGGCTGGAAGGAAATTAGGTATAAATTTTAAATACTGTTTCTCAAATGGAGGTTTGAGTTTGCATGAATGAAATTAAAACCTTCATTTTCTGTGAACTGTGAGTCACATGGACCTGAGCCTATACCCTCCATTAGAAGCTGAACATAGTTTCTTAAATCCCATTGCACTCATTTTTTGAAGTTACTTCTTATATGTACAAGACATGCCATTTACTAGGTAAGTTGCTAACAGTGGAGGATTTCAGAAGAGTACAAAATCAATACTGATGCAAACTTTGCAAGCTTTTAAAGATTGTGAGAACACACTTTCAGTCACTTTCAGCTATAACAATGCCCTCTGCAGTTTAGCACCTCTCCCTATCGGCAGGTGTAATATCTGATTTTATTCACTGAACTACATAGAACAGTCCTTCATTTGAAATGGAAAGAAAGGCTACCCATTTAGTTAAAGGTGTGCCCCAGGTATGAGAATGAATATTCCATTTAGTGAAGGTGGTGTTTAGGGGAGGAAGGAGGTGGATGAAGTGGCCTGTGTTACTAACAATGCTCTGAGACAGTATGCACAGACTGAGATTATAAACTACTGAACTGGTGTTTAGGAAAATAAAACAAGTCAAAACAAACAAAGCCTTTCCTGTGAAACAATGTAGGCCTTTTATGCAAAATTTGTAAACTTGGATTTCAGTAACATTTGTTACATCAAAGAATCCCTAAAAAATTCCAAGTTGTTAAAGAATTCGCTTTGCCACTATTAAAGTACAGGCATGCCAGAGGTGAGATACAATTGCTTTTCCTGTAGGAACACATTAGTAAAATAAAATTTGCAAGATAAAAAAGTATGATGTCCATATAGTAGTCTGTTGAACCTTCTAGAAAAGTCAGACCACATTTCTATATTCAAGCCCTATGATAGGAAAGATATTCAAAAGCAAGGAAACATGAACAAAATCTTCAAGCTGCAATCTTCAGAATTTTGAGCAGTGTCCAAGGCAAGTTACCCTTATACTCTTCTTGCTTGGCTTATCCTAATGTGACTGCACCACTTTCTTTAGTAGTATTTGTGGTATATGCATCATCCCAGAAGATAGTGAGAGATCATAGTGGTAGTCCATACTGCTTTAAATATTAGGAGAGATGAAATTACTAATTTTTTTTTCTTAATGCTGGTATCTTTTTTTNGGGGTGGGTTGAGACTTCACTAACTTGTTCTCTACTGCACTTATATTATGCTAAATTTTGATCTTAAAATTAGTATCATACATTACTATAGAAGCAAATGACCTGTGTTTGCAAAGTTCTTGAAATTGGAGTCTGTGACATTTAATAGTGTTCTAGTGTTATGTGTCAAAGTTCATGAGCTGTAGTTTTGGGAGTTGTTACTGAAATTGTACACAAAGTGTAAAAAGCTCATAATATGATGTGAAAAGGTCCAAGTCTTGATAATTCATACTGGTTGGTATTACAGATTTTTAGATAAAAGATTTTAACTCACCTTGTGTTGACATTTTCAAATTTGGCACAGAATAGGATAAGTTTGTGTGACCTAATTGAGTTTTTATCTTTTTATTTCTTAATGCTGATAGGAAGGATGTGTGCTAATGTCTTTACAAACAATTCCATGGGTGAGGGTATGGGTGTTAAGGTCTTTGAAATGGGTCTTAATGTCTCTACCAACTTCAAGCCACAGGTTTCTTAAAACCCAGACAGTTTGACTCCTGAAACAGACAAATAGGTCCACATAAGCCTGAGTTTCTGAACTTTGGGGTAAAATGACAGGTTCAAGGGGGGAATATGTGGTAGGTGGTTCAGGCAGGCTGTACCTTCCGAGTACCTCAGCCAGTGGTGAAAGGAAGAGGGCAAGATGCGGCCGGGAGTTTGGGATAAAAGGAGGCTGCGCCCTCCGAAACCTCGAGAGAGAAAACCCCACGGGTGTGTGCCCCAGTGGGCTCTCTCCCTTTATTTGAATGGAGTTGCAGGGCTCCTCTGTCTCCTTTTTGGACACTGGCTTTTCATAGCATGATTTTTCTGCACAGTGCAAAAGCTGAGTTTAGCTTTGTTTATTAATGCTGTCTTTATTTCACAATTATGCAAACGTTGAACTTTTGGAGATCACATAAAATCAGGTAACTGGTAATCTGCACCAATTTGAAGTCTCAGTCTTAAACACTAACTACAGATACATTTACACATTCTATACATCCAGAATTTGATTCAGAGTTAAGCTGCTTTTGTTTGTCTTTTGTTTAAACCTATCCCTGGACATAAAATGAAATGTTGAGGTGAACAGAGCTATAGTTCAAGCTATGATGTTAATGGTCAACAGTTAATGGTCAAACATACTGCTTGTATCAGTTGACTACAACTGTGGTACAAGTCATGCTTTTTAGTTACATACTACAGTTTCTTAGTGTTCTCTCTTTTTCCTTCTGATTACTTTTCAGATCTGTTAACTTGACCATCTTTCCAGTGATGAAACATTGGGAATTATGGACAAAAACATTGGAGAGCAGCTTAATAAAGCTTATGAAGCCTATCGACAAGCGTGCATGGATAGGGACCATGCTGTGAAAGAACTACAGCAAAAAGTAGGTGTTGGGATCTGAATTCTATCTTTAAAGCCATCCTTCCCATGGAGGATGGTAGTACATGTAGATACCAGTTTCACTTTAGCTATGCACACTTCAGTGCATGTGTTAAAGCTGAAAATTGCCATTATGAAACCATGCCAGTACACTGCAAAGTAACTCATTAGGCTTTGAATTTAGTAGGTGTGTTTCTGGTTTTTGACCTTGAATTTTTTTTAGTATTTTTATTAGTTTTAAAGGTTGGAAAAGTGTTGTCTGTTTTGGAGGATTAATGAAGTCTTCTAATGTAAACACAGCAAAGATGTATATAAAATTTACCTAGCTTTAACGAAGTACTTTTTGGAATTTAATTTGCATTGTTAAAAATCGATTTTTCTATTATTAATATAAAGAGCTTAAATTAAACAATTTTTGTGACAAATGAATCCGAATGTTGCTAGAATAAGTATTCCTCTTTTAAAAATAATAATCTGTACATTTATTCTCTAATTATGAAGTAACAAATTCTGGAGGCATTCTGACCAGTAAGAAGCGCCTTTGAATTTTCACTTAGTCTGTTGCAGAAAACATTAGTTCAGTCAAAACTCCTCTAGAACTTCTCAAGTAGGACAGCATATTTCAAAGCTATCATATTTGGGCTTTCTCATAGTCGTTTTATCATGCATATTCTGCCCAGCAATGGAACCTTGGTTACAGGAAGGCTTGAATGTTTTTGTTGCTACAGGACTTTCTGATACTTAGTAGAACTGCTAGGCTGGGACTTTGTTCAGGGGCTGATGAACCATATTCCATGCCAAGTTACGGAGCAGTAGTAGAATTGGAAGCAGGGAAGGATCTAATAGAGAATATTCTGATATCTGGGCCAAATCTTGCCATCTCCTTGCATGGCAAAGTAAACTAGCCAAGGCATCACAGAACACATTCCAAGTCAGTCATGTGTGCAATCATCCACTGTGCAGTCTGTCTCTATTCATAGTCTTGCAGCAGTGCTGGTGTAAATCTGTAGAGATTTCTATACATAACAAGCATAAGTAGTGTGACTTTGTGCTGAAATTGCAACTAATTAACAAAAGGCAAGACATTTTAGAATGTTTGGGGATCTTTTAAATTCTGTCTCTTAGGGTGAACTTTTAACTATTTGAAGGAAAGCCAGTTAAGTTAATACTCCTGAATCATCTAAAAGTACATGAAAGAATCTTCTGACCAAGCAACAAGACATCGAGTACAAGATTGATACCCTTCTGAGGTTTATGCAAGAAAACCAGAGAAGTGTGAGATCATCAGTGCTAAGTGAACTAAATCCTTGCAAGATTGTTCTCTGCATTTTCACTGGTTCAGAAATTAAAATTTTAAAGCCTTTGATAAAGGATTACTACCAGTTTAAATCTTTGTCCTAATCAAACTTTCAGTAGTTGAATTTTACGATTTCAAAAGAAAACAAAAATATTTTTTCAAGAAGAGTTGATACTAAAATTACTTTTTTTTTTAATTTGTGTATCTTTTTTTAAACCAAACTCCTGGTTTTTGAATGACCTTTGTACAGTACTTTACTCTAGTAACTTCCTCTGTTCATTGTGTGGCCTCCACACACTGTTGGATTGTCCACCATGCTGTTGTTAACAGTTTACTACTTAAGTTACCGATAGGCCACTTGTTTTGCCAGTCTCTAGAGCTGGGAGCCATGTCAAGCACACAGAAGCCAGAGTCATCTCGGCCAGATGGTGTTTGATACAGATGGATGGTTGGTTGTCATGCAGATCTTCTAGTTGGTAACTTGTTGCTGCCATCTGACTCAAGGAATAATTTGTGCACACTGGCTGTCAAAAGCATCTTCTCTTCTGTCTGTTTTAGCTGTCATGTCTGTGCTCTGTACAGAAGTGTTGACAAGACATTGCTGTTGTACATTTTCAATTTGGTTCTCAGTGATTTTTCTGCTTCATGAGGTCTCTTATAGCTGCTGGAGTGTACTGCTCTTTGATCACTTTTTTTTTTTTTTTTTAAAACCAACAAAAAAACCCCTCTCATAGTACAACTACTACCTAAAAAAAATTTAAAATCAATTTTCCGTGTAGATTTTTTCCTTCCTGCTTTACAGACAGACACAGCGGACAGTAGGAGGGTATGGAATTTAAATGTGGCCGTGATTTGAGAATTAGATAGCACTATGGATAAACTATGAATAGACGTGAAAACAATGCTGAGTCTTGTCCCAGATGGTGACAGGTGGTGACCTATTCAGTAATAGACGTATTCCTAATTTCAGAAAAATTCAGTGCATTCCTGAAAGTTTTCTTGTTGGGATTTCACAAGTTTTCTTGCTTGTTTTTAGCACTGCTGTAACTGCAGTATTAGGCGTGTGCTAATGAAATAATAGTTTTGAGTTTTAGCATCTTCCTGCCACCTGGCCATTCATTCAATTAATGGGCTGTCTAGCAAAATTTATACAGTTTGGTGAAATAGAAGCAATATTATTAGAGGAGTCTGTGTAGCCTGTTTATAGCATGAGTTGTAGTATTGGAGACAAAGGATGGGGCTTTTTGCTTACCTTCCTCCTCAGTCCCATTATTTAGGTTAGAAAAACAAGTCCACTACATTCAAAGAAACGTAAAAAACTGTTCATAGGCAGACAAAATGGTTAACAGAGTGTCTGTTGTATGGAATAAACAATGCTGTTGTTTTCCATTTAAAATCTATCTTTTTAAAAGCCTATTTTTGTATAATTTGTTAGAAAATATGGGGGGGAGATTACTTCTTTTTATAGATAAACTAACTGACAAGCATTCTGAAAAATACTAAAATTTCAGTTTAAAGTCTGATGTATTCTACGTCTGTAAATGAAGAATCCTAACTTAAAAGTTACCTTTTACAACTGCCACAGCTGTGAAAGAGTTACTAAAACTCAGGGTTTATTTCCTATAATACCTTTTCGAATCAGTACAGTCCCGAAAAGATGGACTTGCCAAAGGTTTTTAGACAGAGGACCACAACTACAGTTATCTTTAAAAATCAGAGCTGCTTTTTATATGCCAAATAGGAGACCCCTAGTCAAAACAGATTAAGATTAATGCTAATTAAATTATATTTGCAGACAGAAAACTACATGCAGCAAATACGTGAACAGCAGGAAAAGATAGAGCTTCAAAACAGCATTATTGCAAAACTGAAATCACAGTTGGCTGCTCTGAATGCTAATAGAGGTATGTACTCCAGTTTGCACATTATTGCTTTTTATGCTGTGTTGCACTGATGAATAGTTCTGACTTTGTTGCTTCAGTTTTTACAATATACATATTTCAAATGAGTATCATACTTTCCTGTGAATGTGAGAGTTAACACAAATGTGCCGTTTCAAGATCTATTTATAAAATCCAACACTTCTGGGGTCTCTCTTTACCCTCTTCAAGAAATGGTGAGATTTTCTGTAGAGGTAGAACCTGCTTACACTGAAGCCAATAAAAGTTATGAAAATATGGGCTCAAATCATTCACTAGAATTTTTAAAAAATTGTTACATAATTAATTTTACACTTATCTGTTAATAAGTTCATCTGAGGTTGTTCTAGATGTGAGTGCTATGACTATATGTCTTTTATGTTAGATGAGTCTTGTGATGCTAATCTTATTGCATAACCAGAACTTTGTTAGCAGGTAATTCTCTTTCAAATCAAATAGTCATTGATGGATAATTTTTCACTGTTTGACTGTATTACACAAATAAGAGAAAAGAGTCAAAGTAACCATGTGTTAATCTGCCATGCTCATTAAATATTTATTCACACTAGCCTAACACTCCTGGTTTTCATAAATACTAGCAAAGTGGCTGACTTTTATTTTTAAGAGTACATGTACATTTCTTTATTGCCAATTTAGTCTTGCATTGTCTCTAAGCACAGAATTTGGCTTCTCTTGCTTGTTTAATATGAGGACTTGCTCAAAGAACATAAAGAAGTTAATACAAGTCTAGCTTCTTTTAATTTTACTTGTACTTAGAAGCCAACTGACAAATGCAGCGATAGTCTGCTTTTTTTTTAATTTAAGGCAATGCGCATCCTTACATTCTGATGCATGAAGACATTGAAACATCCAACTTGCCTATCAGCCAGCTCTCTGAAAAACTGAACATAGCAAAGCAAAGAGAAAAACTCCTAAAGGTATGTCACCTAAGTTCACTTTTGTGCCGCGGTTATACTATGAGAACCTGAAAGATAAGTGAGATTTTTACTGGTGCCTTTGAACTGCATGTGAAGAGCATGAGTGGTTTGCCACTGCAGGCTGTTTAGGTGAGCTAAGCATTATCTTTGGTCCTTCCCAGTGAAATCTCTGTTTGGCCATCAAGCTCCCTAGAACAGTTTTGATCATAAAGCAGGAACTTAGTTGCTTATTTATTTCTTAACTTGCGAAAACTCAAAAAAGGGCTTTTTCTTTCTTACAAGAGCATTTCACATTGCCAACAGTCTCTGTATTTTTTGCAAGAAACAGAATCTGCACTCAAAAAGTGGGAGAGTGGGAAGGGAACGATCCATTGCTCTGGAGATGCTGATTTGGGTTTTTTAAATAGCCAGTGTTAAGATGATGTCTCTCTGCCCCTCCTTACTGAAGTAACAATAAGATTTTCACTACAGCCTATTGAGTGTAACAGGAATAAGAATAAAGTAATAGCGCAGAATAGCTGGGAAATGCCTTGAATGGATTTTACATATTGAGAAAAGACAGTGACAGAGATGCACAAAGTTGCATTGTTCTTATTGTAAGTAATCTCACTGTGCTTTTTGAGAACTCATAACATAAAGTCTCTTATTTTTGAATGTGAATCTCCATAGCTCCATAGCAGAGACTCTGTAAGGGTCATAAAAAGACCCTTGTGAGAAATCAGGCATTCGAATTAAAAAGAATCAATTTCAGGAATTATTTCTTAAGCTTCAAACAAATTAATTATGCTAAATTCACAGAAACACATTTTTTATCAGAAATGTAATTGAAAAGTAATTTCATGGGATTACTGGTGCTTGCTTAATTATCCTGAAGGAATCTTATATGAGATGAAGACTTTGCAAACATTTTAACATACTGTCAGCAAATATTTATATACACTCCTTTCCTATTTAAAAGGAATATATATATATATAATTTTTATACCCTTTATATAATTTTTCTACACTAGAATCTGTAATCAAAAAATTTCTTTCCTAATCTATGCACTTACTTGGATTAAAACACAGCTGAAGGGTTAATTCTCATGGAACATCTTTGCATATTTTTGCAGTTTGCTGTCTTGAGCTGGATAAAAGTTGTATGTTACGGTTGCACGTGAAGATCTGACCAACTCTAGTATTTCATACTCTTGTTTCTGACTGCTTACTAAAGAACAATAGTTTTAAGCAACTTAGTCATATAATGATTTAGGAATGAAAGGAAGCTGTGTTATCTGCTCGTCTCATGGGGAAACACTGAAATTATGTGATCTATACAGGAGATTATAGGCAATGCATGAGAAGCTGGAATCATTATTTCAGGAGCTATTTTCCTAATGGAATGTAGGTTTTTTTCTTTATCTGCATATTTGTTTTGTGTAGCCAGTTACTGCAGTTACATCTCAGCAACAGGTATTTCATTGGGATTTTACTTCTTCTATTCCATGAACAGAAATATTTCTGAAATACCTCCATGCAGAATGAACTATATGAGTCTGTCTGCGTGGTGGTGCATTTAAACCCAGGCACATTGCTATTTGAATAAGGTCTTTTTAGAGGGGATGTGTAGAGATTTAAACCCATGCAAAATTGGGTTGACCCAGCTTATTCTATACTCCTGTTACTGGGAAAAAGCATGGAGCTTGAGGAGCATATGTGTGACTGGACAAAGGCTGCCTTCTGCAGAGGCACATGGATATATTTGCACCATCCTTCCAATGCAAAGAGGACCCTACTGTTTGGTATTGTGTCTAGTAAACTTGCACTAATCTGGCAAAAGTGATACAGAAATGTCCAGATAGCACAGCAGAGGCACACATGCTTGTACTAGCTCTGGCTGTGTCTTGGCCATGCAATTCATGTCTATGAGTGAAGATGTACAGCAGTGTCTCTACATGAGTTATCATTTTATTGAATAAAAAAAACCCCACAGTAAGCCAGTGGAATTCATGCTTCATGGGAAAATAGGACAACTCCATGGAAGAGACATCTGTTGAGAGTTAATAAATACATAGACACCATTACTCAGAAGATCTGGGAATTTATTAACAGATATATCATGAATGTCTCCTGTTTTCTTGTACTTTTTTTTCCCCAGATGTCATATTTCGACATCTCTTAAACTGAAAATCCATCATCTTGTCACTGACCCAGTACAGTTTCCTTGTATGTAATTCAATAAGGTATTGGCTTTTTCAGGTACTGAAATTTGGAAGTTTGAATATTCTATTTGAAAGCTTGTATTTTTCTAATCATATTCTATCCACATTCTGCTCTAAACCAAATAAATTATTCCTACAGCCATTGTCCTCTACAGTGTCCGTAAAACTCAGTGTCTCTCCCATGGCAGGAGGTGCCTGGGTTTATTGACACCTTTTGAAACGATCATTTGCTAAGTCCAGTGGGATTTTTGGTGGACTGTATTCTGTCCTGCAGTAAAGTTAATAGAAATCCTGAATTGATTGTAATAGGTGCATGATTAGAGCTTAAATTTTAGAGGTTTAAAATGAGGGAAGGGCTGTCTTTTCTTTGTTTTCTAGTAGGTGGCCATACATGTGTATTTTATATGCTATTGTCAAGGTCTGTTGTCTGTGTGTCATAAAATGCTTCAGGATTTTTTTTGCTCACATTTGTCTTCACTGAAAGAGGTGAGTGAGCCAGATTGGCTTGGTGGTCAGTACCAAACTATATACAAGATTACCAGAATTTTTCAGCCCTCTGCTTGAGAAGAGCAGAGGGGCCTATATTGCTGCCTAGTTTTGAGACCCTGGCTAAACTGTGTTAAGTTGGAAGAATTTGGATCCAGCTACTGTCTCAGAGCCAAAGCCGTGCAGCAAACTGATAACCTTAGAGATGAGACAATGTCAAGCTTCTACTTTTTAGTACAGTCAGACATCAGAATCCTTGTGAACTCAATAAGACATGAAGCTAAAAACTCCTGTGACAAGAAAACATGCTTATGATCCCATTTTGCTGGTTCAAGAATCTCAGTATTAAACACTGTGTGGAATTTGTTCATCAGAGTGTCTTGTGCCATGAAAAGGAGGAGGAAACTGTGTGTGAGGAATGAATGATGCAAATGTTATACAAAACTCTTCATCCTGCAAGAAATGTTTAGGTCTTCTTTTTTGTGCAGGGCATAAGCAGAGGAATGGCAGACATATGGTAGCCATCTTTATGTTCTAAATTATGGGGCTAAAATTACTTACATTACTAAGAGCAGCTACTGCAGCAGTCTTGCAGAGTTGCATGTTCCAGTCCATACCAGCTTCTCTAGTGTCACTTTGTTTCCTATCTTTAGTGCAAAGAAAGCTGTACTTGATTTTTTGCTGGCTGGTAATATTGTGCATTTAGCTGTCCTTTGCTGCTGGTACTGATGTATGCAGTAGGATTAGGCCCTAATATAAGATAAAAGAAATTCTGGTATTGATAGCCTTTTGTCCTATTGCTTCATCTGTTTAATCTATCTCTACCCAATAAGAGAGAAGAGTTTGTGGGGAGACTGCTAAAAGTCACAATTAATATTCCTTGAGACGACTTATAGTTCATCAGTTGAGTTGTGTTTTTCCTTGAAACTACCTGACCATTTGTTTGTTTTAGGAAGCCACTGAAACAGGCCATTATAGCACACTTCAGGGAAAAATAAAAGGATCTGCCTTTGCTGTAGTACAGTCTGGGGACTGACTGGCTGTGGAGCAGCTCTGCTGGAAAGGAGCTGGGATCTTGTTAGACAGCAAGCTGAGCATGAGCCAGCAGCGTGTCCTGACAGAAAAGAAGGGCAACAGCTCCCTGTGTTGTATTAACAGGAGCACAGCTAGCACACCCAGGGAAGTGAGTATCCCCCTCTATTCAGCATTCACTGGAGTACATCTAGAATACTGCAGTGGGTTTAGGGACCTCCAATACAGGAAAAACATTGACAAACTACAGTGAGTTCATCAGAAGCCCCACTGAGATAACTGGAGGCTGGATATATACATATCCCATGAGAAGATGCAGAAGCTGCTCTTGTCCAGCCTGGAGAAGAGGTGGCTTCAGGGGAAGCTAATAGCATTCCAATACCTACATTCAGGTTATCAGGCAGATGGAGCCAGGCTCTTAATGGTGGTACATGGCAAGAGGATGAGAGACAATGGGCAGATGAAACAGAAGAGGTTCAGACTGAATATAGGGGAAAACATTTCACCATGAGGACTGCCAGGCATGGGAAAAGGTTGCTCAGAGAGGTTGTGCAGTCTCAGTCCTTGGGAAATTCAAGACCAAACTGAGTAACCTGATCAGACATCATAACTGACCCTGATTTGATTAGAAGCTAGAGAACCCTGGAAGTCCCTTCCAATTACAGTTATCCTCTGATCCTATAAAGCCTCTGCAAAAGAAAAGATACCGATCTGTTCATAATACATATGTAACCACTTTGCTGGCAGCTAATACCAGCTTGCTTAAAAGATCCATTGTGTTGCTAAGTCCTGAACTGAGCAGGTATGACCTGTGTGACATATTTATAAAGTTTATAAAGCTTATGAGGTTTATAAAGCATTAGCTTTGTAAACTTCAGCCAGTTTATGAGTTACCACATCATTGCAAACCACCAAGCACAGCACTGGAAACTCTTAAGATCATCAAGCTATGAAGAGTTGTATTTTCGAAAGATCCCAAATAGTGTAATTGTTTCTCCAGTGTTGTTCCTGGTATCCTGATGGTGCACAGGAATGATGATTTCCATCAGTATGTACTGATAATGTCTTCAGTTGCATGGCTCTTCTCATGTGGCTTTTTTCCCTGCTTGCTTAAATCTTGTCCTCACTTCCTGCAGATGTAGGAGAAATGGAAGAGAACTACTGGCCATTACTGCAGTGCCTCCAGTTATCTGAAGGCTTTTGAAAGCCCACATGTGAATTGGAGCTGTAATAGTCTGAAAGAGATAAATTATGCTGTATCACAGGCTCAGTGATTTATTTTACTGTCCTTAAGATAGAATTGTTCCGCAAGGGCAAGTGTTATCTTTGATGAAAGCTTTTTCCTAAGTGTTTGGATTTCCAGCAAATAATGATGAAGGAAAATACAGGAGAAGCTGTATCCCCTTCACTTATTTAAATGGAAAATTGAATTTGACCTGCCAGAAATGCAAATCACAGAAGAGTTAGGATTAAGGAGTTTTGCCGGGATGGAAACATGCCATTTTGAAACAATGTTTTGAAGTCACTGAGCAGAAGAGGCTTAATCTGGATCCCTAAGATACCACCCAAGTCTGGAGTTGCACTGAAGCTCTTACTGTAGATTTGCTATTCAAAGTCACAATTGAGACTATAAACCAATGCCTTCAAAGCTATTTTTCTGCAGGTTTTTCTTTTTTATCCAGCTAGTATAACTTTTTGAGGCTAAACAGTTGTGTCAGCTGCATGTACACTCATCCATGCTTAGCCAGCTGGTGTCTTGGTAAACCAACTCTGGACCTATCCCTGCATGGCTGTCTTTGTCTAGTAGGGTAGCCCCTACCTACCTAATCTCCAAATGCACAACCTCACTCTGTGTAGGTTCCATTTGAAAATAAAAGGTCTTGAAAAAGCACTTAGTGGCTTCTTTCCTCTTCATCTTGCTCTACTTGCCTACAGAATAATTAACTGCATTTCACTTACATTCTTCTTTAAGAGGTAACCCTTTGGGCTTACTCCTCTTGCAGAGACAATCATGGGGCCTGGGGACACTTTTTGTGACACTTGATACAATTCTCTAGATTTCATAAACTAACCACTTTAAGCCTTTCAGAGCAGCAGTTTTTAACTGTAGGTTGTTTCTTGAAAATTTTTGCAACTGCTACCTTTGAGCAGATTAAAAAAAGTGTTTGTTATTTTCTTCTTTATTCCACAAAAATCCCACATAGTTAAAAGTTCCATGAATTACTAGATGGATCATTAAAGTGAGAGCAGACAGGGCTATTTATTCCACAGATCTCTATAGGACTGAAGTATTTGCAATACAATCCTGGTTATACATAAAGATTGGAGGATGAGAGGCTGGAGAGCTGCCCTGCAGAAAGAGATCTGTGGTTTGGGTTGATGGCCAGTTGATAGGAGTCAACAGCGTGCCTTGGCAGCCAAAAGGGCCAGCTGTGTCCTGGGGGCATCAGGCACAGCATCGCCACCCAGGCAAGGGATGGGATTGTCCTGCTCTGCTCTGCACTGGCGCCAGCCCCACCTTGAGCACTGTGTGCAGTTTTGGGTGCCACAAAAAGGGCAGCAGACTATTAGAGCATGTCCAGAGGAGGGCGACCAAGATGGTGAAAGGTTTTGAGGGCAAGATTTAGGAGGAGCAGCTGAGGTCACTTGTTTGTTGAGCCTGGAAAAGAGAAGGCTCAGGGGTGACCTCATCACAGTTGACAACTCCCTCGAGGGTGGCAGTGGATGGGGAGGTGCTGCTCTCCTCTCCCTGGTGAGCAGCGACAGGACACGAGGCAACAGAATCAAGTTACATCAGGGGAAGTTCAGGCTGGACATTAGGAAAGGGTCCTTCACTGAAAGGGTTGTTGGCCACTGGAACAGGCTCTCCAGGGAAGCTGTCATGGCACCGAGCCTGTCAGAATTCAGAGAGTGTCTGGACAATGCTCTTAGTTCTGTGGTTTAGGTTTAGGTAGTCCTGCGAGGAGCAGGGAGTTGGACTTGATCCATACAGGTCCCTTCCAACTGGAGGTATTTTAGGATTCTGTGACTGTGTGATTGTGTTCTTGGGTTTGCTCAATTTGCAGAATTATCACCATCTTCAAAATGGTATAAGATTGAAATTAATTAAATGCTATTTTATGTATCGTATATACAAAATATTATACACAAAATGTTAATGTAAATGATAAAGTAAGTGAACCAAGAGAGTGTCTTTATTTTGTATAAACACTAATATGACTTTCAGAAATTCAGAAGATACAGTTGTTTTGAGTAATCACCTATGATGTGTAGTGGTAGAAGGTCTTTACTATCAATTGAAAATTAATAATGTAATAAACAAGACTGACCCTTACTTATGATGCAAAACCTACATTTAGCTTATTATAGACTGCTGAATAGTGATATTGCACAAGCCTCAATTTTATTAATTGTACTGGTGTTTCTAAAATTATTTTTTAGGAACAGTTAGACAGTGAGAGCATGAAATTGAAGCAACTTGAGGACAAAAGCAATCAAAAGGAAAGGAGGCTTTTATCTATTATTTCCAACCAAGATGATAAAATAAGAAATCTGAAAAGCAAATTGCAAGAATTAAGTGAAGCACAAAAGGGTATACAGATGCCAACGTATAAAAGGGAGGTAAGATAAAAAACCAAGTAGAGATAAAATGAAAAAGATAAACATTTGTAAATTATTACTTCTTTCAAACATGAAATGTTTGGAAATTGTACTAATTATTCTAATAAACTGATTTTAAATTTCAGCATTCTATAATTAACTAGGAAATTGTCAAATTATATTAAGCACATAGGGAACACCATTAAATACATATTGGTTAGTTTGTATGTTAATTATTTTATGGTATGTCTTGAAAATTTTCATTTTTAGATTATCATATTTAGATTAGCATTTCTGGTTTATAATTTTCAGTTGGAAGTTTTCACCAAGACTCAGTTGATTTTTTCATTTTTATGTCACCCTATTTTTGTTACAGAACAGCATCCAGGGTGCCATTCTGTCCTGGTGGGGTAGCTAGAGTGCAGTCATTGATGTGAATCTAACTGTGTATACACATATTAGCTACCTAATTTAAAGTGAACACAGGTAAGGGTAGGAGCACAGCAACACGTAACTTGTTGCTGTTAGACTTCCTGAGCATTGCTTAACTTACTGTGGCAAGCACTTGTATCCCATGTTGCTGGGTGTAAGGCAGCTCAAATGCATCTCCAGGAGCTGCAGCTGCACTTCAGCCTTACAGGTAAGACACACCTGTAGGCTATGGACCTGTGGTTATAGGCAGTGTATCAGCTTATACAGATTTCTAAGCTTATACATCTTTGAAATCAGCTGATTTGGCAGGCGTGCTCAAGTTCATGTCTGACTTGGAGCACATGTGAACTACCCAGGCCATCTGGTAATGTAGCTCTAGTGGAACTGCCGTTTAATGACTGGTTATTATGAAAACTTCCCTTAATGCCTGGCAGATGTAAAACTATGTAATACTGGAGTGAACCACATGGTGGTAGTCAAAGTTAATAACTTATTTAAAAAACTGCTAGAACTCCTGACATATTACCTTCCAATGTGTTCATTGAAATTTTCAGTGAATAAATTGATTTTTAAGAGGTAAAATAGCTGTGTAACAAGCTTATACAAAAGACAGAATCTTACCTTATACATGACTGAAAAAGAATTACAATCAAGCAATATTCTTAGAACCGTTCCCTTTCAAGGGAATATGAGCAGAGAAATGCCACGCTGAGTTAATAAGTTAAACTAAAAAGAACTAGGAATTTCACACAAACTGCTTTTGTCATTTTGACAATGCTTTGAGAGCTTTCAACAGGACTAGGTGAAGGACCCCATGACATTTTTATTCATATCAAGGTGAAGTGCAAAATTAATATGCTAATGTGCTCAATATTTTCATATTTTACTTCAAGGTGAAAAGTAAGAAAGTTGTTCCAGATAAGCCTGAATTATCTCTAGGGATCTCTGGTATTTCACCTAGGCCTGAAAGGTAAATACTTCTGCAGCATTTTTCAAATTTGCTTTTGTCTTTTCTGCAATTAAATAAGGCCAGCTATTTCCCTCTTTTCTACACAGTATCTTAACAACTGGCGGGGCAGGGAGTTGGGAGGGGGGAGCATCAAAGATCAAAGAGTTAATGCAGGAAGATAACAGAGCCAGCAACTATGTGGAATCATAGCTCGGGCTTTACAAGTATATAAGCTGGGAGGGAGGAAGACAGCCACTTGGTTCAGCAGGAGGGTGAACTGTGGGAAACAGCAGTGGATGTTAATGCTGGGGTTTGGATAAGCACTAACTGCCTTGCATTAACTCTTCTGGACAGGAATGTACAGCCATTATGGATTAACTGATGGCAGCACAGCACAGGAGCCTGCTGTGCTGGCAGGAAGACATCTGATAGGCAGCATGAAGAAACAGTTCTAGGCCTGATCCATCCTAAATGAGAGAGTTTGAAACCAAGTTTGTCTCTAAGCTGAAGCCAGCAAGCCCCTGCTATGACCAAGGGGTCAAAAGCAGTAGATTTCCTCTTCTGCCAGTGATTTTGGAAAAAAATTGACCAAAATCTTAGGTTTGCATTTTTCATAGGATAGGCAGTAATGCCACTTTAAACAGCTTTGCTGAGGTCAAATAGAAGATTCTCTAAGGTGAGGTTAGGGGAGTATTAAGGGAAAATATCATAAATTCTTGCTGTCTTCTTACTCTCTTGCCTAGGCATCTGCTTTTCACCACTCCCGTACATAGCCTAGGTGAAGTACATGGATCTTTAGTCTGGCTCACTACTCTTTTATGATAAGAAAAAGGGGAAATAAGATTGTAATGTGAGAAAGACTTGTTTGTCTTTTTGATTTATATCTAAAAAATGAAAAACCTTTACCTGTCTTCTGTCTCCCTGCTCTCAAATAGCTCCCTTACTTTACTGTTTTCTTGGAAAGAGGTATGTGACTGGTAAGATTACTGGCAATCTTACTCTAGTAAGATTATAGTATCACAAATGTCTAGCAAATTAAGACTGCTTCATCTAATCATAGCTATATTTTAAAGTTCTGATTAGAAGCTTCAAAATTTTTTCTTATTTATCAAAACATCTGAAAAATCATCAGAATGTGTTAACAGTAGCAATTTTAACTCCTTCTGTAGGTCTTTTTTTCAAATGAGATACAAATAGACATTTGTGCCTTCAAAAAGAGAAACACAACAGAAGTAGGAACACAGTCTGTGTTATGAATAAGCAGTAAAAAAGGAAAACAATTCACTGGATTAAAGAAAAATCCGTTTTGAGATCTTTTGATGTAAAGATGCAAAAGACAACACAAATCCAACTTCACTTTTTCATCTTTGAAGTTAATTTTATAAAATCCATTATATTGTGCTTAAAAATATAAATTACTCAGCAAGTTTATCAAAATTTCACGATGGAATTTTATGGATGCATCAGTAACTAAATAACAGTGCCTTTGGGCAAATAAACTCACACCAGCATGAACTATTTTTACCGTTCTCAGTGCAGATAACTAAGTATCAGATTCCCATATGATACTCTGGAAAAGATATAATACAATAAATTGCTCAAAATAAAAAGTCATATGATATTGTATGAAACCAGAGGGAATGAGTTCACAAACTCTTCCCCAAAATGCCAGGTAGACAGAGAAGGAAGGAGCTGTAACAAATGCTTGTGTGTTCCTTCTTCTGCAGTCTGAAGTGCACCGGCAACAATAGAAAACAATTGATGTTCATAGTGGCAACATCTTATTTTCTCTAGAATGAGGTGGAAACAGTACCCTTGGGAAAGATAAACTCTTCCAAAAAATACCTGAAAGAACTGAAAGGCTGAATTTTTGGGGGTGGTCCTTGCAGGGTCAGTTCCTACGCTCAAATATATATGTGTATGATATGACTAAACAACTCTTTGACAACATTTCCTTTTCCTTTTTCTGCTTGCTTTTACTGAGGAGAACAAAAATATGTATACATATGTTGAGGAACAAGATATCCAAGAAAAGTAGCTTATACTATTGTTTTTCTCTGATTTGTGGGTGTAACTAGATGAGAGGTCACAACAAGCTGAATTGTTTGACTCTAATTTACAATTTTGATCTTCCAGTGAGAGTCTGGAGACTATTTTCCAGGACATGAAAGAAGAGTGTCATCAAATATGTATGCTAGCCAGAGAACAAACAGACCAACTGAGTAAATTTAAGATAAAGCCAGAACCTGAAACTGGTAATATCATACTTAAGCTCTTATTGTGATTCAACTGTTTGAAAGCTTTGCTTTATATTTGAAAATACTGCAAATTACACATACATAGAAGTACTTCCACTGTTTACCATCTGCCTTTTTCAAGTCTGTTCACATGGTGCTCAGTATTTCACCAAGAAAACGCACCGCCAGTTTTGGCATTCTATGACGAATGCTCCAAATCACATGCTATAAAAGACAGTCATCACATCAATGGCTCTTGTAATTGTTTTGTCCCTTGGAGTGAGAGGCAGGCACTTACTACATGTGATATCCCATCATACTGTGTGAATGACAGCACTTGCTTGCTTTTAATTTAGCTGTCAGTTCAAAAGATGTCTGCTATGAATGCCTCTAGCCCCATATCTGTTAGAGGAAAACTGCTGGACTGAGGAGACTCAGAGGACTTATTTTCTAGACTTCCTTGTGCAGACTTTTAAATACTGTTTTGTTATATGGGACAAGAGCTTAATCCAACACTTCCTGAAAACAAAGGGAAGGCTTGATTTTTGTTGAAACTATGAGAGATCCTGATCCTGGTTCTGCTGATGCTTACCTTTAATATAATGTAAGCTACTATGGGTACTCTCTACTACCTTTTCTTATAGTAGGATCAGAATCTTAAGTGATTTCAATAAGCACCTGGCAAATGCACACTGTTGAAGCAAAAGATGCTGATTTCAGCACTTGATTTTAATTTAGGTCATCCCTTACTGAAGTTTTGTTACATGAAGTGCTGACATGTATCTTATTGCTTCATTTCTCTGTCTGTACTGTATTGTGATATTCTGATTGTATGCTAATAACTTCATTATTTTGGGGTGGGAATCTTGGCGGAAATGTGTTTGGCGACTTACTTCAGAATGGTGTTGATTTGCCTAAAGAAGTGCCTAACTCCACTGTGTGAAAAGCCATACATGATATAAATTATATAGCTGATAAAAGAAGTGCCTAAGTCAACTGTATGTAAAGATATGCCTGACAAAAGCTACATAGATTTAACGTTTGATTTGGTACTTCTGTGTTCCACTTTACTGCACTATCTGATGTCAGAAGGCTGCTGTACAATCAGTTTTTACCGAAGTTATTCTTTCACCTGATTAGGAGTAACCATTACCATTTTTATTAATATAGTCCCAAAAATGAAGGGCAAAATCTCAAAACAAAGGGAAAATCTAGTCCCATTTCTGAATAGTTATTCAGTTTAAATATTTAACTAATTTGGAAACCAGTGGGAGTTGGGTACCTGAATACCTTCTGAAATCGTGCTCATGGTGCCTAGCATGTTCTTGGCACTGTGTGAAATGGTTTGGGTTCCAGCTTCTATTTCTGCCAGAACACTTCAGTAAATATGCAAGTATGTGTTAAGAGTATGGGACAACATAATTTTCAATAAAATGAAAATGTTTATAGCCATAAATCAAAGAGAAATATAATTACTAGAACAGAATTATTTCCTTTTATTTCTGTTCTGATAGTTTTTGTGTCAGAACTAATGTTTGTGAAAGAGAAGTACACCACAATCTGATTTTAAAGAGCAAAAAATAAAAATTAAAAAAGCAGAGAAGGAAGACAAAAAAAAATACCCAAATACCACATGTTTAATAACTATACTTCAATGGACTATTTAATGTTTTCTTCATTCTTTCTTCACAGAAATACAGTTTTCCATGCCGATACAGTGCACTGATAAAACTGATGAACAAGCAGAAGAGCTTTTTAAGCCTCGGGTTATAAAGGATATAAATAGAGGTGCATCATGCATCACATCTATCACACCAAGAGGAGTGGGCCAAGATGAGGACAACAACTCTGTAGAATCACTTTCTAAATTTAATGTCAAGTTTCCACCTACAGACAATGACTCTGCTTTCTTGCAGAGCACTCAGGAAAAACCAACAGTTCCTTGTACTGGTATATCTGAAAACATGCTTCAAGATCATCATTTTAACCTGGAGCACAGAGACCGTGCTGTTAACCTCAGTAAATTGGAACCTAACTCATTTGAAGCTCATGGCATTGATCTCATGACCTCAGCTTTACAAAGCTTAACTACTGTTGACAAAACAAACCCCTCAGATCATTCGAAGATGCCCATAGAAAATATCTTTGACAAACCATGTTTAAAAACAACAGACAGTGGTTTCACATTTGTACCTAAGCACACAAACCAGGCTGTACCTGAAGTAATTTTTTCTTTAGAAGCTGCTGGAACAACCGTCAGAGGTCCTCATCAGGTATCTTTTCTATAAATATTCTACATTTCAAAAAATGGTAATGATTCAGACACACATTTTGCAAAGATCTTTGAGAGGGGATTAATATATTCTATAAGATACCTCATCAGTCTTTTTTTAAGACAATATCTCTTGTCAGTTCTTCTTCCTAATACTGGAGAATGTGTACCAGTTGCTTTTCCAGTGAAACGTCAGGAATATAAGCAGACATAAGCACTGGATGCTTGTACAGATTTCAGTTCATCTAGATATTAATTGCTTCTATATCTATTTCAAAGCTGTCATTAATCCTAAATTGCCCCCTAGATTGCTTTCTTTCTACCCTCGATCTCAGTTGAATAGGGCACACATTTGTTTTAATTGTTTTTCATGTACAACAGAGAATATTGGACCAATTAAAAAGCTAAGCAGATAAATACTTCCACTATGAAAAAAATAGCTACTTTTTGTCTCAGTTTGAGATATCAACAACACCCTGTTCCTGTGCTCTAAGAAACTTAAATTTTTGTTGTTGTAGGAAAAAAGCATAATTATTTTTTCAAGTGAAGGAAAATTCGTTAAAATACTTTATTTTAGGTTTTTGTATGTAATTTGGGCTTAAATTTCAGTTACAGCCTGAAGTCCATGGGAGCTTCTGAAAACAAGGCCCAGTTACTGTAATGCAGAAAAATATTTTGTCATGTTCTGACATTCACATCTCTGAATACTTTGCTTCTTTTGTATAATATCCTGTCTCAGCTGAAAGCTGGCAAAATTATGGAGCTTTATAAACTGATTTTGTGGGTTTTTTGTTTCTGTGGCTTTTCTGGTACCTTGTGAAAGGACAAATTTTCAAGAATAAGCAAATAGTGATAATTAGGAATTCTCTGAGGGTGGAATTCACATATTTTTACTGTTTACATGGATGAAGTTTTGTGGTCTTTCCTAATGACAAGGTACGTGCAAGCAGAAGAGCTTTACCTCTCATTTGGTCACTGCATGACATGCAAAACTAGCATTTGGAAAGTGTTTGTAGGACATGATAACTTTGATGTTTTCTTCTCCTAAAATTTACCCAGTCTAGTTGAATTTTCTATTGCAAACCACTTTTGAGTGAAAATTTTAAAGCATTGAAAGATTGCTGTTTTAGACTATAAGCCTGATTTTTTCAAAAGCTATTTTAAATATCTATTTGTAATGTAGGAGATCTCAGTTCTATACCAACTTATTAATTACAGTTTTTATTGTATTTTTCATTGAGGGTCCTCAGTTAAAGTTGTGACTAAGTTAAACAAATTAACACGTTTATTTTATTGCTAGTAGAATTCCTGCGGAACTGTGAGGCATTCACTCCATTGCTTGTTACTATCCTCTTTTTCTGTATTGCCTCTCCAGTGTGTTCTTTTACTAGTCTGTGTATTCCTTTTTCAATAGATGGCACCCTGCATTATATATTACAGCAAGTGAAACAGCTGGTATGTGGTTATAAATTGATAGGGGAGTATGCAGCTTAAAAAGTACAGAACAGTGGTTGAATAGCAGTAAGCCTTTGACCATTGGTATTTCTGCAAAATAAGGAAATTAATTTGGAGCCAGCATTTAAAATGTGAATGATCTGTTTTGTGGAGAAAAATGTACTAATGCTAACACTCAGAGAAAAAGAAAGCTAATCGTGAACTGTTTCAGTATTTGAAAGTCATATCTACAATAGCACTGCATTGATTAAAATGTTATTTCTTATCCAGAAGTTTGTTTGAAACAAGCCAGTATTACTTTAGAATCCATTAAACGTACATCTGTGTATATCAGTATATGTAAATATTCAGCTGCCTTCAAAATAGGTTTTTAAGTATTTTCCCAACTACTTGGACTCAGTTCTAGAGGTTTCTTCTGACTATAAATTGTGCTAAAGATTTGATCACAGATAATATATATGTAGATCAAAATACTAATTTTTTTCAAAGTTACTTGTATACATGCCCTTTTCACTGTGTTAACCTTAGCAAAATTTATGCATAAACTTGTTCTTAGTATTTTTACCACCTTTCTAGGGGTGGTATGCTGCTTACAACTTCTATCATCCCTTCCAAAAATGAAGGAAGAGCCAAAAAGGAGAGAATTATATACCTCTTTTCTTTTTTTCTAGTGTAGATAAAACTTTCAAGTATTTACTACATATGTTAACTTATAAAATGGAAAACCCCATAAATGCAATAGATTTGGCAACAGTGAGTTCTTGGAACTGCTCTCAGTTGGTGTAATAAATTTAGCTCTTTCCTTCTATGTGGATACTAAATCTAAAAACTCAGTACTGTTTTCTTAGAATGTAACTTTAAAAAAAAAAAACAAACGTGACTGAAAAGAGCAGCAGATTAAAATACACATGGATATTAGTGAACCTAGGATTTTACAGACTACATTTAGCTGAGACTTTCATATAGATACACATGTTTATTGGTATTTGCGGTTTGAGGGAGTTGTTTCCACCAAAAATACTTAAAAGTATGTTCATGATTTTAAAAGCAAAACAGTAGTCTATTAATCGGAATATTAATGTTTTTAAAATGGAACATCTGCTTAAATAGATCCCTATTCTGACAAGGATATTAAGCACAATCTTAGCACTCAAGCAATGGGAGTTAAGTGCCTGCATGTGTGGGTTGCTGGATGAGTACCTCCCCTTGTTATGTTTCCAAGATGACAAATAGTTTTTACAATACTATTTTATCTTTTTTTCAAATGGTGCTTTACATCACATCAGAAACAAGTAATTCTAAACACATTTATGTAGTGTGTTTAAGTGTGTTAACTTGTTTAAGTGTGTCAGTGTCTAGATAGATTTAATATGCAATTTACACCAGCAACATACAATAAGTAGACTCTTTGAGCTGAAAAAAGTGGTGTGATTGCACTTAATTACTAATTAGTCAATTTAATTATATGGATTGCTGACCATAATGAAAGACAGTAAATCTGCTATTTCTATGTGATAAGCTAAACACTGTTTAAGTACAGAATGGGCAGGAAATTGACTCGCAAGAAGTTCAGGGTGGTTTAAAAAGAAGGTTTAACCGCTGTGAAAGCCAGCTTAGTTGTACAGTGGGTTATCGTGGGAGAAATAAACAATAGATTCTAACTATTTGGCATGATGAAATTTAAAGAAGAGCTGAAAATTAAAAATCTTGGGTAAGTATCAGAAGCAAGAAATTTAAAACTTCTAAAGAAACTACTTTGTAAATTATTCTTGCTTGCCTTTCCATGTGTGAGTGAAGCAAGCGGGAAAAAATGAGCCAAAAAAACCCCTGTAGGGCGCTCTCACTTTTAAGTTCCATCCCCAGCTAGAACTCATACCAGCTTGCTGCCATTCTTTCTACTGTGTAGTCACAACAGGATGCATTTGGTTTTCATTTTACTCAAAACCTGATTGTCCTGGCCATATAACATAACTATTTGATCTTGTGTTGCTAATACTAAAGTTATGAAACTTAATTTTTAACTTTACTTTGAAAACTGGTAGAAGACTTTTTGATGCCTAGTTGGTATGATTCTAAATAGTGTATGCTTAGACTCTGTGCTTAAGTGCCTTGAATTCCGATGTTGAATAAACGGACTTGCTGGCTTTAAACTAACTAGCTCACGAACCAAGAGAAGTGCAGCTGCTGAACCAAATACAGCAGAGTTTATGGAATTGCCTGAATGCATGGATAGATACTCAGATGGTCCCAGTGAGTTTGATGCTGTCATGGCAGAAGGAATCCCAAACAAGATTATTTGTGACATGTTTATACTAAGAGGCAGCCAGAGCAAATAAGTACCTTAAGCCATGACAGTGATGTAGTCTTTTTTGAAGTAAACTGAAAACTAGTTATATGTCAATAAGAATGGAAATAAAATATGAATCATATTAACTCTGTACAAGAAACATTTTATTCTAAGGTAAAAATGTATTTTCTCATTTCTGCTAAATGGCTTGTGTACTATGACTTCTACAGTAAAATACTGAAATGCAAAGTTAAAGAAAAGCTTAAATATGTACCCAACTGATATTACAGACTTCTGCTCATAGCAGTAATAGATACCAAGGTATTGTTAATAGATACCAAGGTATTTTTACATATTTGCAAGGATAGTGTGTTTATAGAATTTAAAAAAAAAAAAGTCCTATCTTGCTCTTCTTAAATGACAACTCGCTAGTTAATGTCTCTGGCCAGGCAGGTGTAAAGGAATCCAAATTTAAAGAGGCAGGTATCTTTTTCAATATAAATATAAACTACAGGATAATATAAACCACATTGTAAACCTCAGCAATAATAATTTTCTGTTTCTTTTAGCTCATTTGGCAGCCTCGAGACAATGATTTGCTGGCACAAGCATATGCAGACTCTGAACTGAATCAGTGTGGAATATGTGAATTCTGTCGAGAAGTTTTCCCACCATCTCTAACATCTAAGGAAGATTTTCTTCGGCATCTCAATTCCCACTTTAAAGTACAGTCTTAATGTATGAGAATTCAATGGTTCACTGTTTTTGCATACATTTATACATTTTTTTTATTCAATAGATATGATAAGAGTTTAAGAATTAAGACTTCTTGTAACAAGAACTCATGACTGAAATTGTTTGTCAGATAAGCACATTTTTAGTTGTCTTTTGACAAGGCAAAATGAAACTAAGTCACCCAGTACTGTAATTCACATAACGGCTTGTTATGCTTCACTGTTAACTTTGAGAGTGATGTCAAACACTTTTTTTTTCCCCCAAATAATCTTTGCCTGAATAGGCCTGAAGTTGTGATTATATTTATGAATGTAGACTTGCAGGATTAATGCCTTAATCTGGCTGGCAAAAATTGGTGTAATGCTAGGATTTTTTTTGACAATATCCAGTGATGTGATTATGTTCTCCCTGAAGTAAACATAAAGTAGGCCCTCATTTTTCATTTATATTATATAATTCCCAAATTTAACTTATGATAGTGAACCTCTTAATACAGATTCTTTTAAAATTATCACAGTAGCTGAATGCCAGGTGTGTCAGAATTAAGATAGGCTTGTTCACTAGTAACATAAGTGAATGGTTGACTTTCCCAGATGAATTTTTTACTGAAGAGAGTAATCAAAAGCAACACATAAATGACCCTTTTGCCAAAATGGAACAGTAATGATTTTATGAATATCTGTTACATGTTATAAAAAAAATATATCTTGTTCGTGTACCCTTATAGCATTAATAATTACTAAAAATGCTTTCAGGGAACAGGTTATATTAGTATGAATGATAGAGAAGGTTAAACTTTCCCCAAAACTAATAATACCGAAGATTATTTGCCTTTCCTTCTGGTCTGCTATGATGGATAGCCCAAGTCTGGTACACACTAGAAATGAAAGGAGAAAACCTTATCACCCAAATCTCAGTGACTTCATTTTTAACCTGAATATGTTTAGTGGCTTTCTCAATGCAATTAAAATTTGTGTTTAGTTGAAACATTGCAGTCTGATAAGTTTGCACATTTTCTAGATTTACTGATATCAAATTTAAAAATAGGGGTGTTGCCAAGTATTTTAAATTAATGATAAAGGGTGCTTGCTTTTTGCATTTGAACTGCATATAGAGTTTAGCCCTGATATTGATAATTAGCATTAATATTTTCATAGCAGCAAAGCACAACACTTTTAAAAGATTTGTTTGCAGGTGACAAATTTGTGGAAGAATTAACACCTGCGTAATTTTTAGAAATGGATTTTTCTGCAATTATTTCCTCTATTTTAAACATGTCGTGTTTGTGACGGGCTGTCAGCAGAGTGTACTGTAATAAACAGCAGTGTACAGTGCATGTCTGCTACATGGCCTGGAGGAAGAGTTTGTTACTCTTCGGAGCTCTAAACCCTGGCCGGTCCGCAGCGCTGAAGAGGCGATGTTCGGCCCCGGCCGCGCCGTGCGGCGTGTGCAGCACCTCCCCGGGGAGCACGGCTGGGGGTGGTGCCCGGGAGAGGCACAAGTTCCAGGCTTGGGAGGAGAGAAGGGGATTCGCACATCTCCAGCCAGCCCGACACACAGCACCGACTCGTCCTCTCAGCCGTGAAGTTCGAGCTCAGGAGCTCACGTTATTAAGAGATGAACAAACTGCGAATCACCTTTGAAGAAAATAAAGTCATCTGTTTCTCCCCCCAGCCCCCACGCGTGGATGCGTTTTCCCCAGGAGCCCGTGAGCTGGCAGAGCCGGGAGCCCTGCGCCGAGCCCGAGTCCCCGCGCGGGGACAAGGTTCTTTGTTGCTGGAGGCAGCGTGGGGTCCCCCGCAGCCAGGGCACAGCGGGGAGGGCGGCAGGAGCTGGCAGGAACACGGCTGACCAAAGTCTCGTCGACCAGCGGTACCCATCCGTCTCCCACTGTGAGGGCTCCTGCCTAGTGCGGCGGTTTAGGAAGCTGTTTAATCCTGCGTGCGTAAAACTGTTGCTGCGTGAGGGCATCCAGATAAGCTCACCGATCAGACCACTGCGAGGGGCACCAGTTTAGTTTTTAAATAAATATAAATAAATAAATAAATAAATCTGCCGCTAAGCAGTTGTGAGCGACTCGAAGTGGGAGGCGAGTACGGTCCCTGAAAGGGCCCCCCTTATACAGCTTTCCTGGAGGAGGCTGCTGCTGCCAGCAGGGACATCTGCTTTATTACACTCACCAGAGGAGGCTCAGTATTCCTCCCCTTCCCTCCCTCTTCCACACAAGCTCAACTCAGCAGAGGAGGTTGAATCCAAATGGGAAGTAGAATGTCATTAAAAATAATAAATATGGTGGAAGGAACTTGAGAGGACAGGAAGAGCAGCAAACTCGTGCCAAGGTGTTCTACTGAATTCCAACTCTGCCAGGGCCAGCGGAGCCCCCGCGGGGCAGCCCCGGGGCTGGAGCAGTTTCAGGGTTCCCGTACGAGTTCACTGTCACCCCGCCCCGCGCTGACGGTGCGCGACGCGTGAACCCCCCGCGCTCCCAGCCGGCGTTCGCGGGAGCGCTCGCAAGGAAACAAACTGCTCCCGTTTCCTCTATCGGGAGCTCTCTGAGGGACACTGCGGCGGTACGGCTGCCTCAGCTGCTCAGAGGGCTCAGTGCCGGCGGCCGGGTAGAACACATGTAGCTCCTCTGTTTCTCCGGCTAACTCGACAGCTGCTCGTAGCTCCAGTAATTAGACTGTCACTGCTTGTTAGAGGAGAGGGAAACGCTCCTATGACAGATTCCACGAGTCCTCTGTTTTTTAAAATCTCGCAGAAATCACTAGAGCATTAACTGAGATCTCTTATTTCTCTAGAATCAGAAGTTCCCTCTGCCATCTCGCACTCCAATCAGATCTCTCTTCCGACTCCCATGAAACAGTGAATTCGTTCTAAGAGGCTGAGGAAGTTACCTTCCTTCCCCTGCCTACCCAGGAGGAAGAGGGAGCTTCCTGGCCTTGCGAACTTACTTTTAAAATCCCTTTCCCGTATGGCTGTATTTAACCAGATAATAGAAATGCAGTCTTTTCTCCATTAACTGAGCGGAGGAGTCGCTCAACACACGATCCTTCCCCATCCGAGATAGTATTAATTCAGAGGATGCTCAGGAGAGGCTGTTCCCCCTTACGAACAAAAGCACTGGAAGATCAAGCCGAGATGCTTCTACCCCCACCCATGGTTCACTCAGCAGATGAGACTCAGAGGAGGCGATTTCTTCCCCTCCCTACCGTACATTCCCCTTTCCCCCGCAATCATACAAGGTTAACTCAACAGAGGAGTCTCAATCCAAATGGCAACTGGGATTGCATTTAAAAAAAAAAAAGGAAAAGAAAAAAAAAAAGAAGGAAGGGGGAGAAAAAATCAGAAATAGGGAAAGAAAAGAGAAAAAGCAGCAGGCTGATTACGAGGTGTCAAAACTGCCAGGAGCAAGAAGGTGATAGCAATCAGGGGTGAGAAGAGTGCGCCATTCGTGCGGGGCAGCTAATTATCCGTCTCATTTGAGAAGAGCAGCATTCGAGGCAGCAGCGTTCGCCTGCTGAACGGTGACAGATTGGCGCGGAGGAGAGGGGAGGTGTTAAAACAATGGAGCCGGGCTTGCGAGCGCTGCTGCATGCTAATCAGCCCGGCCTCCTTCCTTCCTTCCTTCCCTCCGCCTGCCTGCCTGCCGCGATCCCTCCTTCTCGCTGGCCGCATGGCAAGCCCAACGCTGCCCGGCCCCTCCGCAGCAGGCGGCACCGCACCCGGCATAGGTGGTAACCCAGAGAGAGTTCCAGCGGGAGCGCGCAGCGGGGCTGGCGGCACCCGGGGGACCTAGCAGGCTGCTGGCTATCAGTGGTAGATTTCAGACCTCGCCCTTGGAGCCCGGGCTGCCAGGAGCCCGTCAGTGCGCTCCCCGCAAGGGGCAGAGGCGAGGAGCTCTTCGTACGAGTCCTGCCGGTTCTCCGGGATGACCTCCCAGCGCCCTCCTTCCCGCCAGAGGCCAGGCCATAGCCGGCAGCGCAGCAGGTTGCCCACTGAGACACAATCTACTGCCGCACCCCAGAGCAGGCCGCCGAGGTGAGGGAAATGCAGAGCTGTGCTAATCACTGATGGACTCCAAGGGCTCCGCTGCCCTCTCAGCTCTGCGCAGGAACTGGAGTCCGGAATGCTAAAACGTGCAGTAAGCAAGCGGTACGGCCTCTCTTCCACCACTGCCTTTTGCCTCTCGGATTGCTTGGCCTTGCAAGCCTGAATGGCTTTGCATGTACACAGTGTGCGCCTTGTGAGGAGGTGCTAAAAGGTCTGGCCCTCTCTCAGACCAGGAACAACCATTCCCTTTCACAAACAGTGCAGCAGGGTCTGCAGAGACAGCAGAAATGCTTTCTGAGGGATCTCTTTGGCCCTAGCTTTCCCAGGAAGTCCATGCTCTGCAGGACTCACAGGGCAAACCCTGGGGCTGGAGCATTAGCAGCCCAGCTACAGCAAGTGCTCTGCTCTGCCAGGGAGAAGCAGAGGAATGAGCGTTGGAATGTTTACTCTCCAATATTTCTCAGTTTCCATTCCATCCTGCCCTGAAAGATTTTTGATTACTATACACTTCAAAATAGTATTTATTACAGATTTACATAATCTGTATGTTTTATGTTAAGGCAATAACACATTGATGCTGTACTACCGAAAGGAGTTAATCTAAACTATGTAGTGTCTGCTATAACAGAGTTCCAACTAAAACATATCCTTGCTTTCTGGCACTGACAAGTAACACATATCCAGAAGGACATTGCCCAGCACATTAGGTAAGCTGCCAGGTGAAGCCATTGCTCAACTCATGAACCTTCACTGGGTTATGGATCAGCATTTGGCCAAATTAAATGATGTAAGTCTGTGTGTAACCTCACATTTAATTTAACAAATGTTATTTCAAGTATCATGTGCCTGGTTTACAGCAGGATTCATGGGGATAAGAAAACACTGAAAGGGAATAAACTGGTTTAGGCCTGAGGTAAGCAGCATGATAACTCAGGTTGAATGCTATTTAAAATAGATTTGAGTGCATGTACAGCTAGGCGGTAGTAATAGTGTTTAAATTTTGTTATTCTAAGTCTGTCGTTGAGTGTACTTGATGAGATTGTCCATGAGCATACAGATGGTGAGATTTTCATGCTTCTGTGGCATACTGACATCTCAGGCTGTAAAAATAAATTCCCAGATCGCTGTAATACCTAAGAAATAGAAAAATGCAGTCCACCTTATTGGTCTACATTTGAGTGCTTTATATTTTAAGAGATTTTATATACTAGATACACGAGTTTGTGCATATCAGGAAAACATTTACAGTATAAAGCAAAATTTAAGATAAACTCTGTGCCCTTTTTTATGTGTTTCTGAATTTAGAGATATGGGGGATGGAGATAAAAACTTGCCTTTGCTATTATCTGTATTTTTTTTTAACTTTATATGAGGATGAAAGGCAGAAATAAGTTTTCATTAGGTCAAGTTTACTTTTCATTAAAAGATTCTTGGATTGTTTCTTGATTTCATGTAAGTTTTCAAGCTGGAAACAAATTATTATATCTATTTTGATGATTTACACTGCACTAAAAAGGTATTTGGATCAAAGACGAATGCCGAGATATCTTCTCGAATGTAATAACTTTTTTCCTGCCTAAGAAGCCATAGTGTGGAGCAATCCATGCATCAGCCTGCTCAGCGTGGAAACCAACACTGATATTGTTCATAAATATCCAGGGTAGGGCATCCCTATTGGTTACTGCCTAGCCACAGACAAGGTGCTGTGCTTATCCAGGTTTCTGAACTGACCGAATTAAAATTTTAAATAAAAATATATAGCAGGGTAATATGGTGCAAATGAGCTAAAAGAAAAACGTTTTGCAGAGACAAGTACATAGTTTTAAAAGGTTTAAAATATTCAATTGGTGTAAAAAATAACTACTTGTAAAAACGTGTGTATTTTCATTATGCTTAATTTGCCATTCAAAACAAGTTTTTCTTAATAAGCTCTATTGTTTCTATCTGTTTTGTGAAATGTAATACGTGTGAGACAGAAAGCAGACTCGGAATGTGAATGAGTCTTGTTTTCTTTTTCTCTCTTTCTTTCGTTTTTAAAATACAACTTTATTCATATTCACAGGGATCTTTAAGTTGAGAAAAGGATTAATGGAAGTGGTATGACACTCCTGAGGTCATGATCTGAAAAGATGAAACACGAAATTCTATCTGCTAGTCTTTTCCTATATCTTATTTGCGTGCAATAGAAAAGTCTCCATAAGCAAAACACTCTATAGTTAATAGTTATGTTTTCGCTCTCAGCAGTGACACAAGCTTCGTCAGGTTTTCGCTGTTTGTATAGTTCATTAAAATAGTTTAATAAATGACTCGTTGTTTTAAAAAATCACCACACTATCACCCGAGTAAAAACATCTATATCCTCCCAATTTCTGCAGTGTCAAAAGTACAGTCTCTGAGGGCAAAAGGTTACAGAGCCTTCATAAAGGTTTCCCATCTGTCATCAAGCGCAACATCGAGCCCTCTAGGTGCTGTGAAAATGATTTTCTCCGGAATTCTCCAGCCCAAGGATGCCATCCTCTTAATTACAAGCTTTTGAGATCAGGAATGCCACTGAATTCCCTGGAGATTCACAGAAGATATGCAAAAATAATCTCTTCTCTTGCTTGCCTGCCAGGGCTTCTGTACCTGCTCACAAGCTAGTCGGCTCATTTGCTAGGTAATGATGGATGAACCCAGGCAGTACATCTGCACTGCTGCCCCTCCTGACATTGCTGACATGCAGTCTTTCGAAGTTTCTTCTTTATAATTGACTGCCAGCAAGCGAGTGACAAATAACAGCTGGGGTTTGTTTTTTGGTTTGGGTTTTTTTTTTCTTTTTGAGGAGGGGTGTAGTTTGTTGGGGGGTTTTGTTTGTTTGTTTTTAATTGATCAACTGCCCTTCTCGCCATCCCAAGCCTCCTGTACATGGGTTACTCCATGTACATGGGATAACAGAATGAAACAAGTCCTTGAGATCGCGGATTATAAGATGTTCTAATAAGAACATCTGCTTGTAACAGTTGCCCTGAAAAAACACAGAAACTGTTCCTGGGGTCAGTGTGCATGCAAAAGAGTACGTGGACAGACAGGGTGTGGAGTCAAGGCTTTGTGTGACAAGCCCATGCCTGCACAGCAGAAACTGAGCCTCTGGTCAGGTGACAATCCTATCTACAAATGTCCATTAGCACTTTTTCCAGCGGTGACAACCAGGTGAAAGGCTATCCAACCTACCAATTTATCAACAGTTGAGTGTTGGAGGTTTCTGTGGGGTTAAAGGGACTACAGTAATTGTGGGAGGAGGTACAGAATGTGAGGTGAGCAGGAAAAAAATATCACTGTAGTTTTATGCAAGTTCTCTGCCAGTACAGAACCAGCCCAGAGGAACTAGCTGGCTGGAGTGGTACCGTTCAGAGTGCACATAGACCTGGTGATGGATACATCTGGAGAGGCTTAGATAGTGTTGTAAATCTGAGCAGTATAGACTGCATTTTTAATATGTGGAAACATGTACATAACTCTGGACATAAGGGTGGGGGCGTAGAAAAAGCCACGTCCAAGCTCAATAGGATCACGGGAGAGAAACCTCGGGCTCCATGCCATCCGAGATGTGAAAGCCCACGGAGACTCAGCAGCCAAAATCACATACACTGATTTTTTAATAGAGTTCTTATCCATGTGTCCATTTAACTGCAGTTAATACAGATCAAATAAGCTTGTTACTTATAGATTCCCAGTTGCCTCAAGTGATACAAGACTGTAGCAACAGGAATGTCCCTAATTAGAATGGATTCATCTGATTTCTTTATTTGGGGAGTTTAGTGTCCCTAAGTATTCAAAGAATGATAAAAATCTTCCAGAATAAAGCTGCTAGGTTTAGACGTCCTTCTGCCCAGGGAAGAGGAACAGCAGGTTTACTTCTACCTTTAATTTACTCCTTCCATACTTTTACCATTACTTCTAACATACTTCCTCTCATTCTTACATATCATTTCTGAAATCTCTTTCAGCACACTACTCTCTGAATTTTTCCAAAGTTTTTATTCCATATAATTTTGTGTACACACACAGTCATTTCAGGCAAGTAATATTGAGAAGAATACACAGCTGGAAAGTAATACGAAATGTTATATCAGTTGGTTATGAAATATCTTCCTACACCTTAGCAAGAAATTAAGAGTCATCATTTTAAAATTTACTATGTGTAGTGATAACTTGGCATTATATGCCATGACTGCAAGTGCAACTCTTTGAAGACATGTGCAGTAACCTGTGAATGCTCTTCTAAGAGAAGAAAATGCTGTATGCTTCACAAATTCTTTTGAAGTTAGTTTAGTTCTACTTTTTAAATTTTATTATTTAAGCATGTGCATGTTGCTCCTTTATGTGTCTCACTGACCTACCCATGAAAGAGGCGATCTAAGCAATACCCACACAAACAACTGGATACTGTGTACCTCGTGTGCCCGATGTTCCACACAAAGCTCTGGCGTGGCAAGCGTGTGGGGCGATCGATGGTCAAGTGTGCATAAAGACCAACAGAGATGTCATTAGCAGAGAGCCTGTAGTCACGCATGCAAGCTCACAAGCCCATTGAAATGTGATGGGTGTAACTGCAGTAACAATTTATAAGTTAGTCTTGTTTTTTTCATGTAGAATAGCAGGAATGCCAAGAAATGCCTGTTGAACACTACAAACATGGAAAGAAAAGGCAGTCCCTTCAGCCTTTTTTGACCTCACTATCCCGTGGAAAATGGACGCAAGACCTGGAAAGTGATGCGACTCTCAGACCTGTCAGATCTCTTATGGGCTTCAAAGGAATAACATGGCCACCAAGTCCAGCTTCACTTTGATTTAGTAGCCTATAAGATCACCAGAATGGCAGAACAGCAATTTCCTAGCCTTTGCATGAGGGTAGCAAGATGATAAGGATTATAAGACTCCCACAGCATTTCAGAAGGTCCGTATTTCCCACTGGGCCTAAGTGACTTTTCCATTAAAGAGTGAAGAAAATGGTTATTATAAGAAAATGTGGTGAAGAAAATGTTACTATGTAACAGGCTGGTTGCATCTTTTGATGAAGACTTCGTCGGAAATAACACAGACAGTGGACTTGCCAGCTTGCTTTCCTCAAAACTGGTACCTTTCCTTTCTGAGCCAAAGCTAAGAGGGCATTAGCTTGCTTTTTAAAAAAATGTTCGTAGCATGCGTGGGTGTATTTGTGCTGGGAGGGAAAGTTTCTTTCTTTAAAAATAAAACTGTTCCTTGGATTTTTTTTTAACCAAGGCTAAAGGGACACATCCCATTCTTTGTCTTCAGAAGAAATGGCAGAAAGTTCGAATCTTCATGCTTTCTCTTCCCGAAATAAACGCCTTATTAAGATCAGATATGTGATGCCCTAAAAAAAATAAGTAACAGCTTCGAGGTCCAAGCATGCACAAAAAAACCCAAAACCTTGTTCAAAATATTTTTGAAGAAACAGACTAATCTCAGCCTTTGTATTTACAGTTACAAAGCTGCAGTGAAATACCATTAAATTGGGTTCTGAAAGTTTTACTTGGTGGCATTTTCTTAGGTTAACTGTTCGCGATGATGAGATGCTGTGAGCAATAACGCGACTCCCAGAGGGACCCGTGCCTGAGAGCACTGGTGAATAGTTGAACTGCCATGTCTGCTATATCAGAGGCTGGGATGTACACTGGACTGATTTTACCATCTTATTTAAATGTGATGGTTTTCTCATTTGTTGCATTGTTTGTATTAATACGAATATCTTGTTATGTTTGTTTTGTCTCCTGGGAGCCAATAAAGCTGTGAAGTTTTTCTTTACACCAAATGCAGCTCTACGGGCGATCAATCAATGGGTAGTTTTTGGATAATCTGTGAGAGTGAGAAATCTAATAAAGCAAGCAACTAAAAAAGGAAAACAAAGTCTATTTTCTGTTAGGTTAGCTACGTCAGGAGTCAGGCTTTCCACCATGCCTTTATAAGATATTTAAGCAGCTACATTTAACTATCGGGGTAGCACCTCACTAAATTAACTTTCTGACATATAAAGGAAAAAGTTTAGACATTGTGACCTCGGCATCAATGTGGGTGACTTACTTGTACAATTAAATTTACTTTGACACTTGCATTTCTCCCAACCTCCTCCTCCACAGTGGTATATGAAAACACATTAATGTGAAATAAAGACCAATCATAAAGTGAGAAAACAAATAAGTGACATTTTAAAATTACTATTGCTTTACTATACCAGGTATAATGTTAAGAAATAGGTAGATAAAATGATAGAGTTAGTTTCTAGGTCGCAACAAGGTCCATAGGAAATCGTGCATTTAATTTCAGGGCAGCAGTTCTCCTATCACAACAAAATGAGTTATCAACAGATCAAAATAACAATCTGAATTATCTAGCATTAGTGGCTGAACTGAACAGCCCCAGATTACGTGATGAATAGTTAAATTGTGGTAGCATTGTTTTGGAATTGCTAATTAAAAAATAAGTAAACCCCCATGACTCTGGATATGACAACTGAAAATATCCACAAATTATTTAATAAATGAAGCGTCTAACAACTCTAACACTTCCTGCTCGCCTTGTTAATAAATGTAATTTGAGGTAGATTTAAAAAATCTCCCATCTAAACAGTGAATTCATTACGCGACGTTCAGATCTCCAGATGCCTATGGACTCCTCGGAATTAGGTGTTAAATAGACAAAAGTGAACCAAACTGCCTTTAAAAGCACAGCATGACCATGTAATTCTTTTTCCAGTTTGTGGTAAAAAATGATGAAACTTCTTTCCAAGTAGCTATCACCCAGATTTAGTGTGAAAAGTAGTGTAATTGTAATTCACGCCATCAGGGTCTATCACTGATAGACTATCAGCTGTTCTGTAGTTAGGAAGGCTTTCTTTTCAAATAGGAAAGCTGCCAAGTGCTCTGTGATACCTCCAGCAAGCTTATCGGATGGAAGATCGGAGCCAAAACAGCAGCTGCACACATATGCAAATTGGCAATTAATAGTATAACATTCTGGGGAGGGTTGTTGTTTTTTTTTTTTTTTTAATATGGGAAAGTATAGCAGAGCTACCTTAACATTAACCTTAAGAGTGACAGGGAACTTCTTGCCTGAGCGGCCAAAGAATAATTACCCTCTGGAGAGACTTTCACTCTATTACTTTCTTTCTTCACACAAAGATCAAAGCTTTGTTGTCCTGCCGAGTTTTTCTCCATCATGAAAGTTAACTTCAGGGGATTTTAAAAAAAAGGGGGATACCTTGTAACTGCAACTCTCGAAAGCAGGGAATGGTGGCGATTCGCGCTTCCCTCCGCCCCCCACCAAATGTCAAAAAAAAAAAAAAAAAAACCCAAACCAAAAAAGTTAGGTCATTTTGTTTTTTGTTCAGGACGCTTGTCCTGTTCCCTGAAAAGATGTTCCGTGCTACATGGGACCTTACGTTTGTTATGGATACTCTAATGAGCGACAAAGTAATTGAAGGATTAGTTTTATATTTTTTCCCCAGCCTGCCGCAGCAAACCAGCTTGCTTTATTTAGCCCAGCATGTATGAATACAAGACTCCCAATTAATGCAGTTGCTTAAGTCAGAACACTGCCTTTCAAAGGATCCTCACATGATCCTTTTCTTGTAATAGCAGGCTGGAGCTGGAAAGGCTTTGCAAGGCTGTTGCATTTCACACCAGCCCGTCCCCAGCGCTTTCCCCAATGTCTGTCTCTTCTAGGACAGGCGTGGGGTGATTAACTGATGTTTTCGATAATCTGTGAATTCTAAATAGTCTTATTCTCAAGATTAAATAGCTCAGCGTCTTTAGGATTAGGATTCTCCACGAAAGCAGGCCGGAAAGTTTGCACCTCTCTAGAGGCAGGCGCCTCAGGAACGGATTTGCGTGGCGCGGTTCGTGCGGCGCCTGCCGTGCGGCGGGAGCCTGCCTCCGACCACCGCCACTTCTGCCGTCTTTTCCCGCGGTCACGACGGCTGCCGTCCCGATCCCGCTCCATTCCCCAGCTCAGTAATTCCCGTGGCAGCGGGAACACGGCGCTCCGCTCCGCCGGCTCCCGGCGCTGGCTCGGCGGGCGCTGCCGNCGCGCGACAGCCCCGCGCCGGGCTGCGCCTCCCTCCCTCCATCCTTCCATCCCTCCCTTTCCCCATCCATGTCCCCCGCGGCTTTCCGGCAGCGCCCGGGAATTCCGACAAAGAATGTACGTTTAGATTTGGACGCTAATTCTTCACCGTTCTCAAATCCATTATCAAATCAACATCGCACACAGCTTAGAGGAAAGCGGGGGCTGGTTTTCAGCGGGAACTAGAAAATATACCCATTTATATTCACAGCTCCTTAAAAAGTCAGATCTGAGAAGGACAATTTGCCCTGAAATACCAGGGTCCCAAAGGCAGAACGACACAAATCCTCACCTGAAGTCGACTACAGCAAAAGGAAGACTAGCTTGACTGAAATATCAATTCAATCGGACACAGACAGGAAAATCTGTTTGTAGGATATTCATCAAGCGGTATTTACATTCAGACGGGTTCCCATCTCCCTGCTTGTTTGGATTATCATTTGTGATGCCTCTTTCCAGATTGCAACACCTTTGTCAATTCACTCCTTTATTTTCTCCAGTGTCTCACAAACACATTGAACATAGTCATCCTTTAAAAGTGCTTCAGTTTGTTTTAAAGCTTCCTACTATTAACCCACATCAATATGCCAAAGTTTATATAAAATATACTAGGATCTAATAATTTCTCCCATGAAATCATTTGCTTTTCCAGTTTTAGTTCGAACAAAGAATGGCCTTCAAATTTTCTCAAGAATATTTATGTTTGTGTATATATAAATAAAATATTTTGCCTTCACACAAATCCTTTGCTTCTTCTGTTTTAATGACGACATAAATCTCATTATTCAGCTAAATTTAAAAAACAAGGCATAGATAATATTGAACACATAATTTCAAACCATGTAAGGCACAACCTAATCAAAATAATTCAGATGTTAACAGTTTCATGTAAATCTACTGCATCCAGGAAATTCAGAACAAAAATAATGCAGTTATTTTCATTATTAAGGAGAACAGGGTTTGGACCTTCATCCTGAGTTCACTTAATTAAAACTCCATACTGGAAAACAAGTGGTGCTGTACAACCGCACGCACTGCTTAGAGAGTTCGGTGACATCTGGACTTGCAGAACACAACTTCTCTCTCAACTTTCGGTATGGTTTCACATAATTGGTATCTGGAAACATTTGCCTCAGATATATACACACATAAAACTGTGCAAACAGCAATTTTTCAAAAATTTTCTGAGTACTCTGCTCTTATACCTTTTTATGCATTCACTTATCTCACTTTAGGAGACAATGTTGAGGTGTTCTTTTAAATTCTCATCTCCACATAAAAAAGGAAAAGTGGGCTTATGGCCTATTGCCTAATAACTTTTAAATTTGTTAGCAAAGTTCAACCAATCTGACTGAGAAATACACATTAAGGCACTTTTTTTTTTCATTTTTACAGATAAAAATAAGCTTTGTTACTACTATGTGAAAGGCGCAAAGAAGCCAACCATTATTTAGCAGCAGTTGGTTGATCAAAAAGCCTACATGAGCTCCTGGACTCGTCTTACCATGTGATATCTCTTACCCAGCTAGCAGGCCGGAATTCAAAACCAGAGGTTAAGGGAAAAGCCAGAAACATTCTGGGGATGATCCATTAAAGGAACAGAGCACGTCTTGGAGGTCTTAAGATATAGAAGTAACCTAAGGATAACTTGGGATACTTAAAAGATGGGAGTAGGTAGAGCAATACAGGAAACAGAACTAAAACAAATCAGTTTTAATGTTAATTGAACAGCTTTTCACTTTAAGTATTCTAATATTTCACTATTGGACTGTTTTCCATGGTCCTGAGAAAACAGGTAAGAAAGAAATTCACAGGGAATTTCAGAACTTTGTCCACCAAATCAGTATCAATTTTTGTCTTGCAGAAAGCAATCCTTCAACTTTCACAGCAGTTCATTGGGGCAGAAGATAATTGGATGCACTTTTACAAGTACATTCTCCAGACATTACTAAAGAGAAGCTGTGAACAGCAAAGATTGAAGAAGAAAACAAGTCCATTAAATGTGATGGAAAAAGAAGAGTCACAAAGCCAGTAGGCTCCTATGTTGGCTATTTCCATTCGATTTGAGAGACCAATGCAAAAGACTTTGTTTTCTTCCTTTTGTTTTTCTTACAATATTTAAGCATTTTAGTAACATAGAGTCTTCTAATGTTAAAAGGTGACGCTATATTGTTGCACTTGAAGGATGTGATTTGAACATTGTAGAGTAAATGGCTTATGAAAGCTAAAACAAAAGAAAAAACAAAGGAAGAATTCTGTAAAAGGAGAGCAACAAGACATTCTCTAGAATATTGCCTCCTCGAAATGCAGAGTTGCTCTTCAGTGAGACAGAGTAAACTTCAGAATTGGATTGCTCTTGAGAAAGAGAGAAAGAGAGAGGGAGAGAGAGAGAATGAATGAACGAACGAACGAATGAACTATACAGGAAAGTAACTAAGGTGGGACAGAACCAACAATTCTAAATAATATTTGCAAAACCTTACTAACCCTGGCTAATCTGTGGCTATTCCAGCAACTGTAGCCATTTCACTGAAGACGTTTCTGCACAAAGTGAAGAGATCACAGTGGAGATTGATAACGTCCATATTTGAGAGACGAAGAAAGCAATGTGCCTAGGGATATAGACCACTACAAGGGAAAAAAAAGTCCTCCGAATACTAAGCAAATTAGATAATACAACATTAAAACATTAAAATTAATTCACTTGATTTGTATAAGTGATTTGCAATATTATTCACCCATACAGAACATTTTCAGCAATAATTCTAACAAAATTTTGAATGTACAATTCAATATACAAACCCACATCATCCATACATAATGGACAATGAATCATCCCACCAAGAATAAGTAATGGGAAACTAGGTAAAGGCATAATACAGCATACAGTACTTAGCAACTGAAAGGCAACAACAATATTGTATTAGTTGTAGGACTGCTACTGAACATCTCTGCCAGATTTAAAGGGACAGTTCCATAGATGATATGAGAAAAAAAGTATCATAAACATTTCATGTCAGAGAGACCTTAACTGATGGGGAAAGGTCACAGTAGTAAAAATCCACTTTCGTATGATCTGAAATACTGGAGCTGGTCAGATGTTCACAATATATTGCTCACCAAGAAACTGAGCCCAAGAACTATTAAGTTTTTTGGTGAATAACTTTGAATAATTAATCCTTCTGAGAAAATCACAATCTGTTCACCAAGAGTTCATGAAAAAAACAAGGTGAATAATTCATTATGAATTATTTGACCAGTTTTAGCAATGAGATTCTAAATCTGTCTTCTTATGGATATTAACCTCATTAATACTATTTAGATACAATGCTTAAGGATAATTAAAATGATGAAATACTGCACATCTAGTATGATACAGTTTAAGCTAGTGACTTTCTCTTCTATTTCTTGTAAATACTTTGGAAATAAGTCTTTATTTATTATATTTTTAAAAGGCTCTGTGTATCACTTCAGAAGCACTGTTAGTCTTGGAACAATTGATCCAATTACAGGACATTCTTAAATAAGAAGACAGCCTTGATGGAAGACAGATCTAATTGTTTAAAATCTAATGGGGTACACTGCTATAACATATAGCTAGGCATCTATAGCAAGATGCTGTCACTGGTGAGTTTTAGGGAATTTGTGAGTATGTCTAATCCTGCTCTGGGAAACAGAACTTCCATGGATGTGAAGGAAAACAGGTTCAGATTCACATTCTTAAATATTTATAAAACATCAATTATAACAATTACAAAGCAATTATTGTACAATAATTTAAAAACTGGATAATGTTACAAGACTGATTTCAAATTGTTCTAATGTGCCATCCTAAATTAACACATTTAAACATTACTACACTATTTCCGTTTAATTATAAACATGACATTGTTTTAAATTAAAAGCTAACATATCCTGAGCAACATGTAGCCAACTACACAATTTCATTAGTTAAAGCTGCAGTTTCATGACACTTTGAATTGCTCTACATTGGAGCTGCCACTGTGCTTTGTGCCAAGTGTTTCTACCTTATCTCTTGCGTCAGTGTTTGGAGGCCACTGCCCCCCCACTGCCTTCCCACAGAGATGAGTTGTTTCATGGCAGAATTCTGTTCAGGGTGAAGCCTGACAATACTGCTGGGCTGGTCTAAAATCAAACCCCTATAAAAAGAAATTATCCAGCTTTGTTTTGTTCCCAAACCTGGCTGCGTCCTCCCTGGCATAGGTAATGATCTGACGCCACAGAGAAGTCAAAGACACATAAAAACAATCTTATAAAATATACTTCTCTATACTAGTAGAAGGCCCCTGAGCTACAAGACATTCAGTTTAAAGTCAGATGAATGAAGGTGCCAGTGAAAATGCTGGAGAAGAGTACAGCAAAGAGAGCTCAAGGGAAAGCGATGGTAACATATGGCCAAAAGTAGGGTTTGCAGCAATCAACATTTAGATTGGCTTCAGCTTCAGTGGAACCACAGGCTTGGATTTACTGTAAATAAGATCTAATTCTGAAGGAACTTCCTCAAAACAAACATAAGGCAAGTCATTTCATACTCCTCCTCCAAGAAAAAGAAACCCAACAAGCACATCAATTACAGTAATAGTAATAGTAACTTACTTCATGTAATGTATTTTCAGCCACTTAGCATACAACATGTGAGTCTACCAGTTGATTATACTTGATGCTGAACTGAGTTTTACCTATGCAAGATTTCATCTGACCCTTCAAAGAATATTTTAAAAACATTTAACTGTAAATGCAAAGTTATGCATTTTAAAAATGTTTTATTCTTTACTATGTGCAAATATGCATCACATTACTTTGAAATGTCGGTAAAAGCCTTTTAAAAGAATAGCTCTCTCGGGAATAAATTTTCCATTTAAAATATTTCTGAAAGTAATCCTCTATTAGGTGGTATGATGTTAAAATCAGTTAATACCTTATGAAACTACTTACTATATGCTATTTATATACTTCATTAATAATTCCAGCACTACTGTTAAATTTTAATATAAAATCTGAAATTATGTAAAGAGATAAAACTTCAGAACGGTTTTCTTCTTTACATTGCATCAAAATACATGCGACATATATATATATATTTTAAATATGAAAGACAAGCCAATGTTTGACACTTAAAAATTATGCTAATAATTGTTTATATTAATAAATAAAGCAAAACTGTCATAGCAGCATGTTGGCAGAAGGCAAAAGTGCGTACAGGTGGGCTTTGACTACATTGTTCCTATTTACACCAATCAATCAATTGCATATCAGTTCTAGGAACTATCTTATTAGTTGAGTATCAGGTTTTTTATCTCTGTGCATTTTAAACTAGAATTAAAGAGTGACTGATCTCTGCCAGTTTCCTAAGATGTGGCATTCAGAAATAGAATCTTCCCAATTTAATTTTTTTCTCCTCTGTATTGAAGCAGGAATATTACAAGACAGGACTGAAGCTATTTAATACTAATGGCTATGCAGTTATCATTACTACTTCAGCTGTACTATTTTTACTGGTCTAATGTTTTAGTCTAATGTCCATTCATATGACACCATAATAATTTAGGAATTTTGAAAGAAAAATTTATGAATTCATAAATCAGAAGATTAGGGATTGGATCGACAAGATTTCATAGTAACAAAATTTTAGAGGAAAAAGTAGTAAAAAACCGACCACTAGAAAAATGCTTATGGGAGAAACATCAGCAGTATTTGTATTCATCACTTCTTGCTAATTAATTTTCTTATAAGGTCTGGGAAAAACACTGAGCAGATCTCCCATAACTACATCTCCTTGCAGTACTGATGGGTTGCCTGATGGAGCTCTGTTGCTCTGCCCAATCAAAGAAGGAACTTTTAATCTTTGAGGCTATGTAGCTTTTTTGAAAGGTTGGTTCTTTCTTGCTGTTGGATGAGTTTCCTGGCCATGATACAGAGATCAGAGTGAAATGAAAGGTCCACAGAAATAAGTAGCAAGTCTAGATGGGCATATCTTGTTGCCTTTCAGCATGAAAGAAAGGGGATCTAAATGTAAAAAAAAAAAGACAGAAAAAAAACTTGCTAAAACAATAGATTATCATCCATTTATTTAGGTAAGAGTCTGAGATGAGACCTCCCACCAACTACCAATTCATTCCACTTCAGCTTTAACTCACTAAGCTTTCAGCTGTTTGCTAACCCTTGTGATTCTACTGAAAATTTCTCAATATTGTGTGACAGATTTCATTGAGAATCTCAGCTTCCATTAAATCAAATCAAAACGTGATTTCTCACACAAATAACTTAAAGTTTACCTGTAAAAAGTACTAGTGATTTAAAGCACAAGTGTGACAGCAGTAAGAAGGAAACAGTATCCCTTTTTAGCTCTTTCTCTAATTTCTCTCTGATATTCTATGAACTCTAAAGGGGCAGATGAAAATATCTCCGTTTCAGACTTACTTAACTGCATTAAGCAGCTGGACTTTTTTTTTTCCAAAGCTTTGTGGTATTTTTCCAGATCTTGTGGTTGAATTAAAGTCTTCTGAATATTATTGTTCCAAAACAATCACATTAGTTATAAGGATAAGCAATTATTATATTTAGTCTCTTCCAGTTAGTAATTTCAAATTCTCAAAATACACACATATCAAATTTCAGAAGTTCTTTAAGTGCAGGTAAACAGTCTTCTTCCACTCTATTTAACCAGACTCGTACTAAGAACTAAGATGTATGTAATTTCCATAAAGTGTAGACAGCTCACAACAAAGCCTATGGTATGGTTTTTTTCAGTACTGTGTTGTTCCCTCTAACATACTTTTTTTTTAAGGACCAGATAAATATGGGCATTGTGTGCTAAGGAATGAAACTTGCAACTCAAAAAATGGATTTATGGCTTTTGAGAGAAAAATACTATGTCTGCATTTTATTATTTTGAAGGTTTAAATTTTCAATTAATTTATAAAGGAGCTATTTTAGTATCTGTGATTGTGATTTAATTAGTAGTGCATTAAAATGTCTACTGTGGAGGAAAGAACAACACATAGCACATAAAGGAGTCAGCTCAGAAATGCTGTTGGTAACACAATGTGCTAATATGAGAGCAGGACTGAAAATTAGGCCACACTGTTTTCACACCGGGAGAAGCTATTGAACTATTTAGATTTTAGAGGGAGACTATTTTCCTTCTGAAGACAACAGTCTCCTTTTTGTTCTTGTCCCTTTTCTATTCCTTAAGGCCATGACTTAACCATGCATGCCAGCATCCTGTGTTTTCTCAAAAGAGCAATCTAACTCTTCTTTCAGCAATACGCCTCTTCTTCTTGGAGGAGCAGGCAAGAGAAAGTGGCAGCAAATGGCCAGTGAGGAAGGCTTATCAACTTCAGATAGCCACAAATATGAGATTTCCAGAAAGATTAATGGCAACAGCTGATCTGTAAGCAGCAAAACCAAGTCTTCTCCAGATAAAAGCTTTGTTCAGGCACTCTAACTTTAATTAAATAATACCATTTCATTGATTTAAAAAAAAAAAAAGTTTAGGGACTTGCAGGCATATTTAAATTAAGCAACATAAAACATGAAGAAGTTCTCAGAGATATCTAATTAAATATGTTTCATCTCCTCAGTTTACCTATCAAGTGCTCTATATTTTAAGAGTTTATATTCAAATACGTATCTTAGATTCTGCAAATTTAAAGATAGTCACTTTGGACTCACCACATTATTTTTAACAATGTCTTTAGTGTTTAGTTTAATATTAAGCAAGATGATTCACTAGTTAGTTCAGCAAAGAATTCCATAAATGGCAATAACTGTGAGATCATCTTGCCCACCCTCCACTCATGCAATCAGAACTCCCTGTAATATAGCTTGTAAGTCATTGTCCAGTTCAAATCTGCCAAGCATTAGCGCTTTCATCCATCATCTTTGAAGTCTGAATGCGTAGTTTAAAATTAATGAAACTAGGCCTTAGTCTTATAAAAACAACCGAACATTTCATTTTGAAAAGCAGATACTGCAAGCAGCCTGACTTAAAAATACAAGGAAATTCTGGATCCATAATTCACCCTCCACCTTCCGACCCCACCAACCGCCATATTAGTGTGCCCCCACCAAAATACCAGCTTGTGTTTACAGTTTCGTTTCTCCTGATGGTGGATGGGCGCGTGTACACGCACTCGCTCTATGTGCACTCAATAGGATCATGATCTGGAGAGCTGAAAATGTAAACACAAGCTGGTATTGTGGTGTGACTAGCGGTTTGTGGTTTCTTTGTTTGAATATTTCAAAAATGGCACACTGGCCAGAACTTAAGAGAAAAGCAGAGCTGCTACTTAATACAAAAATTTGATGGTTCCAATGCTCAGATTTCAGATAGATAAAGCAGGCTGCTCAATATTTTTTACGTAGTTGACTATGCTTGAGGGCAGGGGTTTTGTTTTCAGGGATAGATAAAATACACTTTTGCCCCTCATTTCACATAAGGAGGAATACCCTGCTTGTTCAGGTGCCCATGAAGTGATTTCTTCGGGTTAGGAAAGCTCTATTCATCCAAAGCTGTCTGTAATCATGTGATGGAAGTAGAGAATATGGTCAAACATTCACAGGATTAGCATATTTTAGGTGAGTACAGCTCATTCTCTTTTCATAAAGAATTTACTGCATCATAGAGCTGGCCATTTTCCATTATTTAAGCTCAAACATGGATTCACATGTGGACCCCACAGAGAGCCCCAAAATTACATACCCATAGAGTTACAAGAGCACAAACTTAGATTGGTGTAATTTCAGGTTTTTTTTTCTCTTTGCTTCACTGAAAGTAAGTGAAGCAGAATTACTTTATGAAATCACCATGAGTCCAAAAGCTCCTCTATTCCTTTCTAAGTATATCAGCCAGTCTCAATAAAACCTCATAATATCATTTTGCTATTGTTCTGAACATGGAGGGGAGGAGGAGAGAGGACTGAAATTCAGCTTATGAAGTACTGGATTACATCCAGCTACAATACATTATATATCAATTTTCTTTTTAAACAAGCTTATCAGAAGTAGATATTTGAAGTAATTTTTTTCCCCAATAATTTATTTTTGTTTGTTGCAGACTGGTTATAATACCTATTACACATACTATACAAGCTCATCACTGAAAATTTAAACAACTGAAAGCAAAATTTAAGAAAAGATTGAAAAAAGCAGGGTGGTCTCCTCAAAATAGCGGGAAAAGTCCAGAAATTCCACCAGTACTAATGCAGCAACTCTTTATTCAAGAGAGGGCAGTTCTAATATCTATGTTTCCTATAAGAATAGTGGTGTTATTCTTATAGTACTCACAACTCATGAAAAGAGCATCTAGTTTATAAATACTCATCAGTTCATTTGATTGGAACATATCTGTCCCATAAAAAGCAGGAAATTCTTTCTTAAAGAATGTACTATTACATTACACATAAACCCATATAAGAATATTAATCATTTTTCCTCTTAAAATACTTTTCATGTGTATTTTAGAAACACTTGATTACTTTACACAAACTGCACAACTGCAATGCCATCATAAGGTAGAACATCTTGCCTCTTTTTAATACATTACTCTATATAAGCACTCTCACAAAGACAGCTTGTGAGCATTTCACAAATTATAATAATGGAACCACCTACATGTATATCAGTGCTGACAGATCTGGATCATCTTATTTTCACCTGCAGTAAGTTCAGAGTCAGCTAAAAACTAAATTATACAATGAACAGCTTTGTTGTAGGAATATACATGGCCTTATTTTCCACCAACATTTGCAGAACAAACGCATGCAGCTAGCATAGATATTTAATGTATATGGCAATAAATACTAATGAATTTGCAACCTCTTTTTTTTTTCATCCAAATCAAAGATAAAGCCAATCACTTTGGGGCTTTTTACAGGCTGCTTTACAGATGGATGGTTTTGTCTATACAGTTGCACACCTGTCCACTAGCCATTATCTGCAATAGTTTAATGTATAAAAAGGAAGGTGTATCCAAAAATAACTTCTTGCTGTTAGTTTATATGAGTAATAACATAATAATGAATTAGATGAAGAATTAACCAAAGCAGAATTTTGTGTTCAGCTACTACACAAAACACCATAAAATTTTGATGACCATTTGAAGTCAAGGTATTTACTATGTGCTCTTCTGAAAGGCAGTGGCACTTCTGGTCTAAAGTAAGAGGACTTCAAACTGAGATGATCATGCCACTCTGGAATGCCTAAGTTTTAAACACCAATATTGACCAAATGTAGACCAATAAGACCAAACACTGGTCTCATGTTATGCCAAGGAAGGTTTAGATTGGATATTAGGAAAATATTAGGAAAAATGTCATCATTGAAAGGGTGGCCAAGCACTGAAATAGGATGCCCAGGGCAGAGGTAGAATCACTGATCAAAAATCATGTTGATGTAGCCCTTGAGGACATGGTTAAGTCGTGAAGGTGTTAGGTTAACTGTTGGACTCAATATCAGGGGTCTTCTCCAACCTAAATGATTCGATGATTCTATGACTCTTGCTCCTTGGGCATTGTAGAATGGTTTATGCAAGGATGGCTTGAGTCACACAGAACACATTTGTAACTCAGAAGGGAAAGACAGCATTATTCACAGCATTTCCTTGTGTTTGAAGATGTACCTGAACCATTTTTTCTAAAGAAATATAAACATATACTTCATGAAAACATGAAATAAATTTGTGTGCAATACTGCATAATAATACATGCCTTCCCCTCCTACTGGCATCAGTCAATGTAAAAATAAAATAAAACTATTGTTCTTCAGTAAGCCCTATGAAACAGCATATTTAGCACTCTTAGCTTCTGGGGAAAAAAAAGCACCCTCTTTCTTCAACTACTAAAATGACAAAGACCTCAAGAGGCAAAATATCCAAATGTCCAAATTTAGGTAGAGTGTACTCTTCCTCCGTAAAAATACCACTTTATTCAAAATATAAGAGATAGCTGCTTTTTCTGTCACAAGAAAGACTTCATATTAAGGATTTTTTTCTATTTGCATAGTAAAAATGCTAGAACCAATAAGAAACAGAACTTAATTACATAATAACAGCACATAATTATAACAGCACACAAGTAGAGTAAAAAAATACCTTTCACCATTTTATAGATTACATGAACATAATCCACATCAGCCCAGTATATCTGAAACCAAGTTTCAATTACAAGAGAAGTATCTAAACTAGCTAGAACTTTACCGGTAAGCAGTGAAGAAAGTTTAACAAATGCTCAGGAAATGAAGACCTGAAAGAAGTACCACAAAATTAAAAGACCTACACCATGTTAATAATGTAAATAGCTCACCAACTGTAAGTATAATGGTTGTTTGAAAACTAACTGCAATATCAGAAGTATTTCCAAAGAATTCAAATCACAGTTACTTTTCACACAGTGGGCAGCCTATTCTTATGCTTCAAGACAGTTAGAGTGGTTTGCATTTATAAAATTGTTCCTTAAATATTTGTGTGTATAACAATATCAGTCCCATAAAAGTACAGATCTAGACTGGACAATTGCCAGATTGTCAGCAAAATAAAAAAGTTACAATAGCTTCAAACTTTTTCCTCAGAAATTAGAAGTAAAAAATATTTCCTTAAAAATTGTCTCCCATGTGGGTGGACAGAAGAAATGGTTTAAAACACCTGGGCTTTAGACCCATTTTTTATGCTTATTTGAACACGTTATTTGCTAGTCTACATGTGATGATCACTACTGGTAATTATTTTTCTCTTACTTACTTGAGAAATAAAAACGTAAAAGATTGTATGAAGAAAATTTGAAAGAACTGGATTTGAATGTTTTTCACAGGGATGGAGATCTTAAAAGGTTACTGCTTATGTACACCATTAAAAATATATTTTGCTGTCTTCCATTACAAAGGAACAGAGCTAGTTTACCTACCACTTAGTTGAACAATATTAACTATTTGTGTATTACTACTACCACAAAATCCCTGATCTATTACCAAGAACAAAGTAAATGGGTAAAGTGGAGCACAACATTTGACCTTTAAAAATATTTGTAAAGTTTTCCTTTTTTTTAGAGGGAGAGAGATATTTTGCTGAGTGGTTAATGAATTCAGTCACTGACCATTTGACCTGGATTTTTGAAAGTAATTAGCAGCTCTGGTTACCTGAAAGATGGAGCTAAGATGAGCAGGCAGTTTTAAATCAGCGCATTTCTAATTAAAAATGATGTTATTTACAGTCACTCGATAGACGTTGTAAGCATCTGTGCTCATAAAGAAATATGCAACAAAGGACTGATGATTTTTTAGAGGCTATCCACAGTTCCTGAAAATAACAAGTGAAGGATATAGAATATAAAAGGTAATTGTTAGCTAGCAGAGATTATGGCTCTTGCTTAAACATATTTTTTAGTTAAATTGGAAATGTGTAATTTAATTAATTTCTATATCCAAGTTTTGTGGAGAAAGGAAAGGTTCTCAATAGTGAGCATAAAACTAAGATGAAAGGAGCAAACTGTATTGGCTTGTTGGACTAATACTGAGAAGGGTACCACAGAAAGGCCAACAGTGTAAGTTTTAAGTATACAAACACTAGTCAAAAAACTCCAAGATCCTAAAATACACAAAAATAGTTATAAGGTTCTGTGGGATGAAGTAGTTACTAGGGAGTATAATTGTTGTTAGAAAAGGATTATCGGTATCATCATAATTGCAATTATTCCACCCCAAATTCCCTATTGTAAATATGCCATATGAATCATCATATTACATTTCAAATATATTAAACATATATATGAAAACTAGACAAATACTCCAAAGCATTTTTAAAGTGCTGATGTTAACTTTGTTACCTGCGGACTATGGCAAAAAAGTGTCTGTGGAGTATTCTTTGTCCTCAAACTGTGCTTCTAATGCAATTCCTTGTCCACTGAAATTTTTATGACTTCACAACTCAAAAGAGATTGAAAACTAATGCCATATACTGACATACATAGTTGGAAATAAAACAAGAGCCAAAGCAAACTTTAAGGTTTGAGCTACTATCAAGTTTGAATATGACCAAAACTATGTAGCAGATACTGAAGTACTTCCTTGGACTTCAGCAACTGACCATTTAAGTTATTGCATTAAGTTATCTGGGGTATTAAACCCAGATATTAAACATTGACTTAATCAGGTAGGTAGAAAAACCAGATGTCTTATGAAAATTTAAAATATTTCTCTACCATAATAATTCAAATCCACTTTCTTCAAAAGACTCCATACCAGAATTAAAGAATGTGTCTTGCATTATATTTTAACAATGCAGCAACTTAAATACCAGCAATAGAACGATTTATAAGACCTAATGAATACTCATTTTTCATTATCTGGTTTCAATATTTTATTTAATTACAACAAGCTTTTGTATTTACTTTTGCCTTGAATATTCTTCTTACCTGGATCTAGACTCGTTTCTATCCATGCAACAAAACAGAATAACTTAGACAGTGCTGTGGAGACGAAGAGTTAAACAGCAAGAATAAACAAGGGAATCGTATTTACTCTTTTTAGCAGATTAACTAAATACAAAGTAAAATAGTAAAATAGAATTTTAATTTTATTTAATTTAATTTAATAAAATATTCAAAGAACAAATCAATGATGCCCTAAGCACCTGACACTGCAAGTTGCCTCATCAGTTCTCAGGAACTCAAAAAAAATTGCAAATCATTTTATAAAACAATAGCATGTGCAAGTGTAATATTTCCTTTCACCTTCTCTGCATGGACAAAATGTCTCACTCTTTTATCATCTTAGCAAAAAATATCTGGAATGCATTGCATTTTCCACATCCTACCTTTGCAGAGAAAAGGCTTAGGTTCAATTGGTGCTCGAAATGAACTCTGAACCTGGAATAAGATAGGAAAAAAAAGTGTTTAATAGACAAACTAAAAGAATATGACCTCCTTAATGAATAAAAAAATCTGGTTGCATATGAAATTAAAAAAAAAAAAGGTTGAAATCAGAAATCTGGGCACTACTAAAAGCTTCTCCAGATCCCTTCTACAATGGAGACTCAAACTGCCACCACAGGGACCCAAATATTTAGGTCTCCAAATACCAACTGTTACAAGATATAATTAAAGTCAGTTTATAGCCTTTAATCAACTGAATCAAGATAGCTAGTGAGATGAGATAAATTGCTACTGTATTTATTTATGGCACATAGCCAATATAGCTAAAATAAAGATAGAGCCTTACCTGAATAGTTTATTGGCAATTTCGAGTACTGTGCCTATCCACATTACATTTCTCTGAGTGTTTGTAAGAAGCTTTCCTATCCAGAGTCATAAAGTCAGGAAGAATTACATTTCTGACAATTCAGGTACTACAAGAATGAAACTAACCTTTTCTATGTACTTCTAGTATTTTTTCTGTGATCAACACAGAGAACAAGGCATGATCACAACTCCACAGATTGTGCACAGTCAAAAAACAATTCTGCTATATTTTATTTTCCTTTTCCTTCTACCAATGCCTCGTGTTCCGAAGGGCTGAACTGATTGAAGTATGACGTATATGTTTAATCAATAAAATAGCTATTTTTCTAAACCAAGCAAGGAGGAGAACTATCTAGTTTATCTTAGCTAGCTATTAATAATTTGCATTATCTCAGAAAAATTCCAAACACAACTGGGCTCCATCATGCTTTAATGTTTACAAGGACAGTAGATAATGCTACGAAGGATGACAGAATAAAGAGTCAGGGTAATGAAGAGAAAAAAATGCCATGGGGTGTACCTTGAAGGCTGCAAGAACTGAAACCATCCTAAAGAGAAGAGTCAATATATCTTATTGATAACTTTTACAACTCTGGAGACTATGTAGAAGTCACAAATTTAATGTCTAAGTTAGATACATTATTTTGTACTTAGCTCCAGTTTCTATTTAAATAGAAAGTGCAGGTTCCTCACATCCTGAGTAACAGGGTAAATTACAAATTATGAATAGAACCTTGTTTTGTAGAGGCACCAAGACTGCAAATACTTTATTCTCTGCTGTATCTCTGTGATTAGAAGAGTAATGTAATCTCTATAGATTTATTTCATTTATGTAGAACTCTGTCGAATGAAGCTATTTAGGAATTCTTCATTACTTTTGTGTCATCAGAGAATTTTCAAAATCTGCAAACTGCAATCCTGTTTGTGAGGTAATTTCAAAGGTAAATATTCTGGCCCAGCAGAAAATCTTATTTTCTAGAACAGTATCATCCCTACCATCCTTTTAATCAGCCATTGTCATCCGTTGTCATCCGTTATGTCCTCCAGCAGCGCAGTCACAGATAGATTTTCTTAGGCAGATCTTTATAAGTTGAGTTGAAAGCAATCTAATTTCGGCAAAATGGCTGCTTTCATTGTATACAGGACACCGAACCTCTTGTGTAGGACCTTTTCACCATGTTGTGATTGATTTTACATCTATTGAAAACAAGTCTGGTCTCTGCCATTTGTTTACCCTTGTATTCTCTCTTTATGCTTTGGTATGCATTTTTAATTAGATACACTCCAGTTCTTTCACCACTAGCTAACACTTTTATTTGGGAAGCAGTCTTTACTAGCCCTGCAAATATCCGCTGTTCTTTGCAATGTCAAGTCCTTTTCTCACCTTGCTTTGACTTGGTTATCACTTATATCACAAGTAATTCATCCATCTGTTAACTGCTCCAATTCACATTACTTGGCTTTATTTTAAAGATCTTAACAATGGTCAATGGTCTCATCTGGCAGCTGGTTTCTTGTAAAAAATGTGCCTTTCCCAAGTGACATTCTTGTGAGGATCAAAATATTCACTGAATGGGTTTTTATCTAGCAGTTTACAGGTCCCTCAGGCTCTCCATAGAACATATTGTATATACCCAGTGCTTTGGGCATGCCATGTGTAGCAATGTGGACGACTTCACCTTCTTCAATTTTATTTCGCTCTTCTCCAGCTTTCTGCCATGTTATCTTTACACATTGTTGGTTAATTCTTGTCAAAAAAAAAAAAAGATGATACATATCATGCATCTACATGTTTGTTTAAGTTTGCATCCAGAGTGTGCCTTTAAAGCAAAACTCTCAAAGCAGTTTGGTGCTTTGGTTTGCTCCGTGAAGCTGTTTGTGAGTGCTGGAAGTAGATTCTCATTGAAAAACAGCAGAGCAGAAACATGCTTAATACAATTTGGTTGCAAATGGGCATTCACTCTATGGGACACAAGTAGAGCTATCCAAAGTAAAAAATGCTGACAGAAATATACCATGGTTGCCTGTTTAGCCCCACACATTTGCTCCTCCTAGTCCATACTACTCCGTAACACACACATAACCACTGAAGTAACTGAAATTGTCTTTGCTGGTTGGCTCTCACCTGAAACTGGTGAAAAGCACTATACCAATGACACAGCACTTCTCTAAAAGCAATGTTTCAGCCCAATCAGAAATATCTTAAGTACTAAAGGAAGTGTAAAATTAATTTTTATTGTGTCACAGATAAGGGGAAAATCTCCCACTGAATAAAGGGGGAAAAATGTAGTATTTTTCCATCCCACGGCAATCCAGAAAAAACCCACAGTATGTCCACTTTACATACCACCTTTCTCTTAATTTACAGTTTTCAATTTACAGTCTTCTACACAGTTATTTAAATAAACTGTCTCTCACAGAGTAGCACCTTTGCAATTGCCAGGGACACAAACCCACTTCTCTGTTTCTTCATAAAAATTTTCCATAGACACCCCCAACACAAGCATTTCCAGCAAGACTGATTTTTTCTTGGCCTTATCTTCTCCAGATGGTTTGTAGATAGTTCTCACAACTCAGCCATCACTTTAAATAGACTTAAAAAGACAAAAGTCCAGTTTCCTTTAGGACCGCATGTGAAACTTGTATTGGCTGGTGAAATTTCCAATATAAACAAGATCTTTTGGCACCAACTGGAGGGGGGGGGGCGGAGCTGGGGCTGTGTTTATGGCTCGCTGTAAGGAATGTTTGCTTTCTTAATATCCTCTCCCTTCTTAACTGGGATGGATTATATCCAAATACATTGTTACCATCTTCTCACTCAAATTAAACTGACTTTATACTTGTCATACTTTAATGGGCAGGTCTGTGCTCTGAAAGAGATGCAAATAGTTTTGTTTGCAGGTTTTCAATAATCATATGTTTCATGATTAATGAAGCCTCTTTCAAGCCTCCAACAGCCTTCTGCAGCTGATTGTAGAATTGTTGAGGAGTCTAAAAAAAGTAATCTCACTCATATACTATCTTTAACTAATCCTGTAAAATTTTATTCATTGTTTGTGACAAGACTTGCTATTACCCTGCATGCAGCAAGGAGTTGATCAAGCATTATACAAGCTGTTGGGGATGTCAAAGAGGTCACCACCAGCACTTCTAACTGAGTGAATGCTTGCCAAGGACAACAGAAGAAACCATTTCCCCATAACCAAGTTTGCCAAGACAGAGTTCCAGTCCATTCCCAGGATGAAAGGCTGCAGTTTAAAACACTATTATTCCTTCATTACTTCTGCAGTGTTTAACTACCAAACATAGTTCTAAACCAATAAATAAATAAATACACAAATAAATAAATAATTAAAATGGCATGATTCTGGCTCTATTACCCGCTCACAAAGATGACGTCAGCTCTTGTACTCCTTGATGTATATTCATTCCCCGTGCTCCGTTCTACATGTTTAAACATAGAAAACAAAAACATCCACAACACCAATGTTTTGTTCAATCCACAGTGCATCGGGTATTCTAACATCAGGCTTTCTGAACCTATATCTTCTGTTGGGTTTGTTTGGGTTTTTTGGTGTTGCTATTTTTTTTTTTCAATATTATAACTCAGTTCTGGAGAACTCCTTCTGTCCTAGCACAAACAGCACTCTCTATATACATAACTTGCAAGAAAATTGTGTCCAATCTCTCAGTGTATTCTTCACATTCTACACACCACTCTTATATTTTGCCACTTAGCTATGTAAAATTGAATTATTTCACTACAGAGCTTCAGCAATATTGCTGCTTTAATCCAGTCACAAAGAGATTTGAAGGGAAAATTATATACCAGGAGTTAGGAAAAAATGGTGCGATCTCTTAGTCTGATCTCTGTTGATCACTTCACTACAAACAAGGATAGGTTAGCATGGAGAAACCAGGAAAAATGTAAGGGTCCAATCAAAGGTAGTTTTTACCACTTATGAGAGCCATCCAAGTGATAAAAAAAGGAACAAACCTTGATTATTTTCTTGCACTGCATTACTGCAAATCAATAAATAAAATCTTCCATAGATTAGCACTGGTTAGACCAAAACAATGAGGGATTCAGTAGCATGCGAGAGAGTGCCCTTCAGATTAAATGACAATTTGGAAGTGTTTAACAACATATGGTCTCTTTTCTTTGACATATACGATTAAGAATATATCTTTTTCATATAAAAATATAAAATACCATCTGTCATAAGTTTCAACCGTGATACTGCCTCTATATATCCAATTAATTCACTATACTTTCTAGTGTAAATATTTCTCCTATTTTCTCTTTTTTCTTTTTCTGTAACTGTATTTATTTATAAAATTTCAATAAATGTATATATTTAAAAAGTCAATACTACGACTTGAAATGTAATTAGGAATAACAATGAAAGTCTGTTTCACTTTGTATTTCAAAGAAGGGCCAAATCCTCAAATGCTTTGAAATGCCATTGCTCATTTAAGTCAGTGGGTATAGGCATATTATAAAGATTTAACTATGTTGTTTCTTGTTATCATACACATTAACCCAGAGAAATGTTCACTTTTCATAAATATTTGTGTTTCTTTCTTTTTTCAGAAGCGCAGGGTTCCTTAAAGACTCATGACTGCAGAGTGAGAATCCAAATATAATGGGTATTTCTCCTTAAGGTGTCAGAATTCCAGTGAATATGGAGGAATAAAAGACTTGCTCTCAAAAAATCATGGTACAAACCAGCAAAATACATAATGAATTTCAATTCACTGAATACTTTACCTCATTAATTTAATCCATAAGAAAAATCTTTGACCACGTAATTATTATAATGACTTTTGAGAACATTAAGACATACACAAGTCTCAAAATATAGTCTCAAGACTATAGGAGCTAAGTATTGCCAGGTTAAAACAGGAAGGACTGTAACAGCCTGTTCGAAGCAGGGTGCAAGATCTCTTCCTTTTGAGACAAACATACATAGATAAACATATACACACAGACAGACACATAGGTTTTACTCTTTGTTTCTGAGTAATTTGGCTGGGGGTGCACCAATAAATTGCACTAATAGGTTTTTGCATTAGTAATGTGAAAAAGAAATTACTGACCCACAATTTTAAGCCTTTAGCTTTTTAAGAATCTTTGGAAATTTTAACTCTTGTGATTCCCTCAGCCTAGTAAAGATCTGAAAAGGAATGGAAGAGACAAACATTTTGCTTTTCAAAAAGGTTGCTTCTTAAAAAGCAGAATACCATATCATGGTAATTCCCTTTCTCTTTCTTTGGATGAATTTCATACTTCATGGTATAAAAACCTAAGGCTTCTGTGTCTACTGACGTGTTGTGGAAGTGGTGACTATACCTGACTGAGGTTATTTCCATGTAATTTATAACTCAGTATCTTTTCACCTGCTTCCATGTAGTTGGTATGTGAGCAGAAAATGCTGATCATCTTCTAATATTACATTCTCAGTCTTTAAAGGAGTGTTCAAATAAACCACGAGGCTCTTCTCGGTTGTTTGTGGCAGAAATTTGAGTCCTAATAAATTGCTTTTATAGGTTCTTAAGCTGTCCCAATACTTACTAAAACACTTGCAGTATTTCACTAACTATATATAAATCAACTTTCAAAAGTTTTTATTGTGTTAGCCACAGTAAGTTCATAAGGGGCACTGAGATCCACAACTTGCTCACAGGCTGTCTGATAATGTACTCCTTTGGCCTTGTGATTTCCTCTTTTAATTTACAACACAGTTTTTTGCTCCAGAGTTAACATAAGGGTAACAAAAATTCCAATTTGCTTCTCTGTTTGCATCAGAGAAGCTTGCATCATTCATCACCATGCATACTTTTATGTGATTATCTCCCTAGTATCTCTGGCTGGCCAAAATTCTCACTCTTTTCCATTTCTGCTTGTGCTGGTTTTATACATATGACCACTCATATTTTTCTCGAAATCCTCGAATTTTCTGTAATACTGTTTTGGAGAGGAGTACATGTGGTACTGTTCCTATTACAGTAATCATTCTTTTATTGATTTGATGACTCATTTGTTGGTTCTTCTGCCATCCTATCGTGTCGTTGTTGCAGCACTAGTGACATTCGGCTGCAAAGGGACAAAGTTAACCCACAGCACTTTACAGCAGAGCAGTTTAAGCCGTTTTCCTGCGGCCCGTTCCACTCGGAGCCCGCATCCCTCCGGAGGTCTCCGCTCTCCGAAGCTCCTCCCCGCCGGCCGCGGGGCCGGAAGCCGCTGCCGGGTGCCCTGTGAACCGGGAAGGGCTCGGTTTGAATGAGATCCGGCTGATTCACCGCGGCCCGGGCGGCTCCGGCCCAGGTGAGGGCCCGGCCGCCTCCGCGCCGGGGTGCTGAGGGNGCGCCGCGCGGGCCCACGGCCCGGCCGCCTCCGCCCCGGCCCGCAGCGGCCGTCGTAGTTGGGCAGCACCGGGTGCGGGTTCGTGCTGCGGGCAGCACCGGCGCTCTGTGCCCCATCAGAGGCACTTCACGGACGGCAGCGCTGCTGCTCCCGGAGTGCAGCATTGCCACGATCCCCGGCAGTGCAGCTGAACTTAGAGGGGGACGGAGGGAAGTGAAGGGAAGGCACTGGCTGGGATACCTAAAGGGGGAGGAAGCAGAAAAGGAGCGATAATCAAATATTAACAGCGCTATTTCTAGTGTGCAGATGACTTAAGTATTGTTTTTGTAACAAATTTGTGTCATATAGTTGGATACTTGTAAACAGTTGACAAATATGGTTGTGTGCTGGCGTCATGTCGTAAAAGTTGCAGTTGTTTTCGTTACACTGTGGAAAGACAGAAAACCAACAGGGATTGAGATTTACTTTTTAAAAAGAAATTTTATGTAAATGTATCTCAAAGCTATATATAACTGAAATGGTACTAGGCAAGCTGAAAAGTCTGACAGATTTGTGTTCATCTTAAAGCTGTCAGCCCTGGGAGTCCAAGGTGTCCTGTATGCATCGGGTCGGGAGTAACCTTGGAAGAAGATTCTGTGGAGCAGAGCATTCACTGTTCGTGACCTTACTGAGACAGTGAAAAATATCTGTTTGTGAAGAAATTCAGAAATTGGCTTGCATATGAATTGCTTCTGAATCACTTAGTGTGACTTTGAGCAACAGGATTTAGCCTGTAGCTTAATGGAAAATGTTGTGTTCCATCATTTGTTGTAACACGCCATTTCAGTGATCTTCATTTGAAGACTATGGTTTAGAACATTATAAGTTAGAGAATACTTTAAAATTAGTATTAAATAATACCAGTATATAAATTAGTTTGTCAGCTTTCTTGGAAGGATTCACTCCTGACAAGAATTACTGAGTATAAACTAATAGTACCTACAACTACCTTGTAATATCTAGGATGATGGGCGAGGGCAGGTGTTAAGGACACCTTGACTAATAGAGAACTGGTGTGATGGGTACTTGCTGGACTACAGGATAGTTCAACAATTGTTGTGTGTCTACCTGCCTTTCCGCAGATTTCAGAGAAGACCATTAGTTTATATATTGCATAAAATTAAAATTAATTCTGTCAGTTTCTGTGGTGGTGCAGCTTGTTAATGAACCTTTGCTTATCTGTTAAGTTTTATGTGAATGTACTTCAGTAGCTTTAAAGCAGTCTGTTTGAATCTGTGTTATTGAAATAACTCCAGCTCGGCGATGAATGTAGTAGAATTAGGTTTGCTGTACTTCTGGAAGTCAGAAAGTAGAGTCTAGGAAGCTGACCTGCCAACCTCCTAGTCCAGCTCGGGTCTATTGAGATTCAGGTCTGTGTGATCCAGAAACAGGGTCTGGGTTTACAGAACTGAGCATGTTATGGAAGCAAGAGTCATGTAACTCTGGACTTGCCCTACTGAGATTGCATTCATGCATGACATGATTAAACTCTAGTTTTAATGAACAGGTTACTTAGAATTGATGGTAACATCTATATTTTTTTCTTCTTTTCATACGAAATGTATAGGAAAATAGACTAGCCCCACACCCCAGCCTAGCCTTTTCACATGTGAAGTCTCTGTTCAGGTTTGATAACTTTAACTGCAGTGAGTTTTTGCTCTTTTTTTTGGTGAAATGATGTTTTTCTGCAAGGTGCAATTTCTCAGCTGATTTACCTCTGTAGCTGTTTACCATAGCTAGTGAAGCTGAAATGGTTGCAGTTGCACCAAAAACCTTGAGCCACTTCTTTAGTTGCTGTTAATAAAATTGTTGATCATCTGCTACTTGTAACTCCTCAACAGGAGATCTGGAAGTGCTTGTACAAAGCTTGTTATGTAGTCTCAGGTGGAGAAACTGAGTTACCGAAGATGAAATGATTTGCATCAAGTCACTCAGTGTACAAATTGCAAAGTAAATTGCTGTCACCTGCGTGTAGCCTGATACTCTCTCCACTAATAGGGCACTTTAGTAGCCATTGTTTGCTATGTATGTCGAAGCCAATTTTGATATTTATTTCTTTACTAACTCAGAAGTTGCCAAACCAGGAGAACCCTCTTTCGTTGAGGGATCGCATCATGGAGTGTTAATGCTAGATAAAAATAGTGCAGTGTAGTGTGAAACTCATGTGTCTCATGCAAAGAGATACAGTAATTTAAGACTGTTTCAAGTTGATTTCAAAATACATGCTGAAACATGCCAAGTATAAACACAGTAGCTATTGATTTATACCTATATGTGTATACACATTTGTGCATAATCCTTTTATATAACTTCATCCCTATGTTACCTAAGGAAAAATGTTCTCATTATTAAAAGTCAGAATTTAAGTGACTTGAAAATACCAATGAACAACTGAATGGTGAACCAGAACCCTCCAAATGGGCAATTCTTTCCAATTGTTACAGTTACCTAACAGTAGTATTAGGAGCAAATTTTAGACGTGGGTTTTAAAATTTCTGTTTTCAGATCAATTTTGAGATGCTCTCTGTGTACTTTCACTGCATTATTAATATCCACTGATTTTTCCCTTTTGAGGCAAGGACAGGTAAAAGAAAATTGCAGTAATGGAAGTTTGGATTTTTAAATACCATCCTATGACCAAGGTTTTTTTAGTTATGGTGTTTCCAATTATGGACATACATAAGCAGAGAAGCTATTTAATTCTTTTTTTCTTAAGCCGGTAGTGACCATATTGACTTCAGTGATAAGTGCATGTCATCCAAATCCTGCAGTGCACCAAAATGCAAGTTTATTATGATAACTGTCCTTCTGCATTTTTTCTGATGTGGAACTATTTGATTCATTTACTTGCTTAAAGTTTTGCTTTAAAAAGAGACTGTTAACTCTTCCTTGCAGACAGAAGGAAACAGTATCAAAATACCTTTTGCCAACTTTAGAAGGAAAAGAGGTGAGATTTACTGTGAACTGTTTGTTTACTTTTCTGGCTTTTATTTATATGTATATATAATGTAAGTGTGTGTGTGTGTGTGTGTGCACGCAAATATAGGGAAAAAACCAACAGATAAGTTGGTAATCAAACCCAGCTTTTTGCGCTTTGTAGCAGAGGCACGATTCTCAGCTGTAGTTTACTGTATGTGCCTCCCTGGGGAACAGACCGAGCTCACAGAGATTTGTTTCTTTCATATCCTTATAGTAAGTGGAGAAGGGAATGCAAGACCACTGGGTGGTCAGGTGACTAAAGGTGAATTGGGTTGTAACTCAAGCCCAGTTGAAGAAGTGGTTGCAGTTCTGTTGTAGCCTGGGCTGCTGGCTCTTGTGGTCTCTCCTGGATCATTTCCTTCTGCAAAGCTGGGAGAAGGATAGTAACTTTCCATTTGACTTGTTAGTGATTTCCACCCCAGCCTGTCAGCACTGAGAAACTCTGACTTGTTCTTTCTCTTCCAACTTTCTGGGAAGTTGAACACATCTTCCTTTGCTCTTGTACTACTTTGAGGTAAGGTTCAGAAGGGTCTCTGTTAAATTACCTCAGTTACTAAAAAACAAACCAACCCCCCCCCCCCAAACAAAAACCTGAAACCAACCCCCAAAAGCCACAGACATTGGGCAGCTTTAGCTTAAAGAATGATTTGACAGAAATGTCTTCTGGAGCCTGTATTAGTGTTAGAAGCAATCAGCTCTTCCAAGACCTCTTTTTCTGTTATGCTAAGTCAACTATTTCTGGGATGCAGTGTGAAACCTCTCAGGGAAGTGAACAGGGTTAAACCCAGCGTTTTTGATAGCCTCTCAGTTTGCTGCAGGGCTGCACAAATGGCTGTCCTGGCAGCACTGAGGAAGCAGCATCAAGTTGGTGAGCAGCAGCAGCTTCCTCATTGCTCCTTATGTTAACACTGACATTGAAAAAAGCGTCTATCAAATCACGGCCACAGATCATTTCACAGATCTGTTTTAAAACACTGCTCTGCAAATGATTGAGTGCATACAATTAATGGGCAGTGTTCTCAGGGAGGAGGATAACGTGAATTTTAACTCCTAAATTGAATGTGAAGTAGTCTTTCTCAACCTGAATTCTGGCAAACCTAAAGGTCTTTGTGACTTTTCCAGTCACACCAACACTTGTGGAAATAAACAGGAAAGCTTTCTGTACCTGCAGACTGCTCTTACCCTTGGTGCTTAGGGAATCTTAGCTACAGCAAGAGCTTCTAAAATAGTAAAAAAAGACCATGGTTTCAGTTTCTAACAGCATTTTAAATGATCTATTAGCTTTAAATTGCTTAAATTAATTATTAAAATATTTTCACGTGTAATTTTGAAAAAATTGGAAGCTTCTTGCAGTATTATGGATATTTGCGCAAGACATGGCATGTACCACTTCAAGGGATTGTATGGTAAAAGGAAAAGAAAAAGCCAGTAAACTTTATTTGGGTTGTTCTTCAATGGTGCCTTGTCTTTTTGTAGCTTATCAATGTAGCATATCTTTTTACATGTGTTTCTAAATTTTACTGGGTTTCTGCCCTTCTCCTTTCTATTTCCTTCTATAGGAAAGAGACCTACTGGTATCATCTTTACAGTCAAAAAGTGGGATCTACTGCCGAGTTTTTTCTGTGAGCACCTCTTGCTGACCACCAGGTTAGAAATGTATAGTTGCTTTATTTGTAAAGGTGAAGGTTACCTTCATAAACGTCTAAAAATTTTGCTTAAGCTGTTTTAAGGTTTACAAAAGCATTGTTTCAGAAATGGAGTTTATAGCTGAAATAATATTTAGGTATAGTGGATTAACTAAAATTAAAATTTCTTTTGATTTGGTTCAGCAACCTAAATTTTTCAGATGTTTATACATTTGAATAAACAATTCTGTTTAGGTCCATGTAAATCTATAGCCTACTAAAACATATTCAGTTACAAATAGGCAAGTAAAGCGTTAGTTGCCACAACTCTAACCAGAGTCAAGTCATGGAGCTAGTGAAATAATTTGCAGTGCATCTAGAACTGGGTTTTGGGGATTTTCTCTCTGTGCTGCTGTCTTGAAAATCTAAATATCTCAGTTCAGCAACTATTCTGTGACAGTTAGGTGGGAAATGTTACATCCCTCCAGTTCTGTAGGACAGTGAGATTTTGTTGTAAAGTTATGCTGACAAATAATCAGTTTGTTTAACGCATTAGTCTAATCCAACTTTAATATGGCAAAATATGCTTCTATAAATGATGTACTATTCTGTTGGGTTAGAAACTGCAATAAATAGTGCAAATAAAATACTAATTAATTAGTACTATCTATTGTTTTTCACTTGTGTTATAGGATTTGTTGTTCAATACTATTTCTTGAATGCACATAGATAATGTACCTCATCAGCTTATGGAAGTTGCTGTAGTTGTCAGAACTACCAGTTTTAGGGTTACCAGCTGTAGAGACTAAAAGTTTCTTAAAATAAATGAACAACCATGATGGATTAAAATAATTGTTTTAGTAGCTTAAATCTACTTCTCAGTTACTCTTCAGCCCTCTTTAGTGTCATGGAAGATGAATCATTGTGGGTTTCAATGGAGGAGTATCTACCACAGAGGGGTAAAATGAACTGTAGTTGGCGTTAAATTGTGGTAACTTGTGACTGTTTTATTGAAGCCATTTAACATATGCTTACATAATGTCTTTAAACAGCAACTTAACCTTTCCAAGGAAATCCTCCAACTTGATTTGGAATTTATTGTAGTTCAGGATAGAAAAGCATATACACTGTGCAGCTTTTGCCTCTAATAAAGAAGCTTGGTTTCAGTGACTACTGAAAAAGTGAAGCATAACCATTGACCCTTTAATAAACTCCTTTCTAATTTATATGGTGCCAGTGGAGCTTTAAGAAAGTACTTACTGCTAGGTGAGGCTGCACTTGTTGCGTTTGCAGTTCTACAAAATCAAGGGAGCAAATCATATTAAACTAATAGCCTGATAGTTCATTGAACTGGGAAAGGGAAATTAGCAAGTAGAGCAAGTATTTCTAATCAATGTATCTTGGTTATCGTTATGAAGTTATTGAAGTAGGAAGTAAAATGCTGCTTCTTTGTGTGTTTAGAACTTAAGCTATTTGTTTTAAACTTACACTGAAATAAAGCTTGTTAGTCTTTAGCCAGTAAAAATTCTAGCAAATTTCAGAAGAAATGATGAAAATGATGGTGACGTTCACCTTCAACATGAAGATTTTTTCATATACAAAGCAAATAGATTTTTCAAGTTCTTTTGTATAATAACTTTCAAAAGAAGGCTATTGAATTAGTATTGTTAATGTAATCTGAAATCATGTATATAATTCTCTTATGTGTAATGTAACATCTGCTTGGAGGATGAATGTATTTTGGAAATCATACTTGGTGTTCTCAATTGCTTTTATATCACCTAAACAGACTCTGTTGTGTTGTATTAAAACTTGTCCAGTTGAGACCATAATTTTCAATGCTGTACTTCGTATCTTCTATTTCGCAAATAAAACAAGCCAGTAAAATTTTCTGATTTCTGTAAGCCTTGGAAATAGCTTGATTTGCTGTTTAAAAATTATTATTCAGTAGGCTTTTTTTTCATTTTATCTATAAGTTCTGTTGTATAGAGCTAAGAAGTTGAAAAGCCAAGTAAGCATGGTAAAGTTCTGTTAAAGCTGGGGCAGAACCTGTACTTAGGTATCCACCATGAAACTGTAGATGTCTTTTCAACAACAGAAAGTGAAGAAACTGTAGAGAAAGAAATACCAGTGTAATTTTTTTGGTTGGGCACCTTAACAGCCTTTATTCCTGGGGATCACCCCTTTGAAAACTACAGGACACAAAAACTGATGTGTTTGTTTTTTTGGTTTTTTTTTTTAAGTAAGACGTTTCATTGATTGGAATAATCTTGCACTAAAGCAATGTCACATGCAACACTGGAAATGTATTAAATGACTGTACTGTCACTAGTCTTCTAACTATATACACATTAAATGTTTACTTTACAGTATTTCTTTTAGTATAATGAGTTCATTATAAAAAAGCTTTTGATGCTTATTCAGAGATCCATAATCTGCTTAGTGTCTTTCACATGTAGTTTTGAGGATAACTGACAAGCTGTAAGTTAATTAGCGCGGAACTTACTAATGAGGATGCTAAAATCCTTACTTTAACATTTTTATTGATGATTTCTGAGCAAACTGAAGTAAATTTGATTGTATATCTAATAAGCTTTGGGAACTTTCTGGCTGTAGGTACTGATCATAAGCAACAAAAATCCCCCAATTAATTGAATGATGGGAAAGTTTTGAGAAGTTTGACAAGAGTGTTCATCTTCAGAAATGGGGATAACCCAAAACCAAAGCAATAAAACAAAGTCTGTTAATTAGCATGGAAGACAGCTTCTTGAATTAATGTGTGGTGTTAATTAACAGGAAGTCTGATGTTGTGTTGTAATTACCACCAATATTTTTGACATACTGAGTGACTGAAGGTGAATTATATAGATAGCAATTTAGTAAACATTTCGAGTTTGGGAACATTTTTCCTTTGTTTCTGTTTTTCCAGAAATATGGATAGACTTCTGCGACTGGGAGGAGGTATGCCTGGGCTGGGACAGGTTAGTATATAGCTTGTCAATCTTTTCTTTAAAATTAATCAATTCTGCAACATTCCTTCTATTATATTTTAAAACAGCATCCAAAAAATAGAGTTCATAGTAACAATCTTTGACTCAAGAGACTGTATATGCAAATCTATGTTAAAACCTGACCTTTTTTTTGTATATATGAATACCTGTCTTGGGGCTAAATTTACAAAATGTTTGTAAACCTTTCTTTTTGTGTCTGAGCATTTTAAAGTTTGAATTGAAAAGCATTGGAAACACATAATACATTTTTTTAAAAAACAGTTTCCAGTAATAATGGAATTTCAGAACATGAAGGGTATTCTAAATGGCCAAGCACATCCACTGCTCTTTCATAATTTACATATTTCAATTCTTGGATCACATTGTGAGTGGGACATTATAAGATACTCAAGTATATGTAAATTTCAAGAGGTAATTTGAATTGAGTTTATCGCTTATGGGTAGTTGTAGCTACCTGTATGTGTGTTTTAATGTGTCTTCTCTTGTTAATTGTCCTGACTTCTGTAACTACTCACAGCAAAATGGTCTCCCTGGCAGCTGTCCTGCTCCAGTGAGAGACCTATTCACATTGTATGGCTTCTCCTACCTCTACAGCAGGTCCTAGTGCTTTTTTCCTTTATCAACTGGCACAGCCAGCAGTCTTCAAAAATAAAATCAAGCTGACCATATTACATTGTGCTGATTACTCTGGATACAGGAGAAAAAATAATTAGGAACTTCTTTGTTTGAGGTCTGTAGGAAGAATTATTTCCTTAAGGAATGGGCTCCAGCGTAATTTCCTTTGTAGTCTTGGTTGGCTGCAGTAGCTGGCCTTTCTCTGTTTCCTCATCTGCCTCCTGGGCTCTTTCTAAATTGAGAATCCAGACTCTTGTTCTTCTGGAGGATTCGGTTCTGTATGTCTTGGGCTTCATGATGTGTGCGCAGGGTTGCTTCTGGGATGTTTGAAATTGCTAAACCCAAAGCTTCTTTTGGTTATGTGTAGTGTGTTTTTGTCCAGTATAACTACAGGAGTAGTTTAATACTGAAGCATTTGGTGAAATATTCTAGGCTGATCTACAGACTCTAGATGTTTTGCCAAATAAGCTGTAACTTTTGGTGCATCATTTTTTTTTCCCTTTTTATAGCTAAAATTCTATTCACGTTCTCTTAGTGAATCTTCAAGCCGCCCTCAGTTATTTTTAGTTTCACTTTCTTAAACAGTTATTTCTCTTGTTCCTCTGAGCTGCCAGCCTGCTTCATGACTCTTCATTTTTTTAACATCTGTGCAGTCTAATCTCTCAAGCTTTCACTTCTTAGTCCTCTCTGAACTTGACGCATATCAAAGCTGTTTTTCAAATTTACGGTTAACTCTCTGCTGTTTTCTGAATTTTTCATCTTTAACTTAAAGCTTGCTAGAAAATTGTGGCAGACAATAGAACATAACATTCAGAGGAAGCTCACTGAACTCCTCTGGTAGCTTTGGCCTGCAAAGCTGCTCTGTGTTTGTTTAAATATGGAATTGTCTCCTAAATGAGTTGATGAGTATGTGTTGGATTAAAAAAAAAGGCATGAAACTGAATTGCTCTTTACTCAAGTTGCTGCTTGCACTGGATTTCTTGACTACATTTTTAGTCTTTTGGTTTATTGAATCAGCAGGAACGCTTTTCAAATAGAATATTTTTATGTCCTTAAAATACTGTGTTTCAATGGACCTTCAAAGGTCACTTATATTCTGAATATCAATTGATGATGATTGAGAGATAATCCAGAGTGAAACAATGTCTTTGAGATAGAAGAGAGGAGGAAGGTATTTCTTGGATATATTTTGTACTGCTAGAAAGCAAAGTTATTACCGTTTGTTTGCACTAGAGTGTTTTAAACAACAGCACAAAGCTTTTTGTTCCTCTTATTGCTGTGTCACAGTTGTTCTAAAGGTTGAATGTAGTAAAAACATCTGACTGAGTCATTCTTGTCAGCATAAGAATCATCCATGTATATAGTCTGGTCGAAAAAGGGGCATTTTCAAAGTAATTTTAGCACCTAGTTTGGAGATTTCTTTTTTGTGTAGCTTGGGGTCTGTTTAGCAAGAGGACTACATCACATTAAGTCTGCTAAGAGTCCGTTTGATTTGCTTTGTAACTGATGTTAAAGTACCGGCAGATGCTTGGTCAGCACAGTTCCCGTTCTATCTCTGCCAAGGCATTCTTTCTCAGTGACTTGCTTTAGCTTCTTCAGCAGCAGTTGGCTCTTTCCCCTTGGCAAAATTACCTCTTCTGTTTATTGTCTCATTTAGGTTTTCTTGGTCTTCTTAATTTCCAAACTCAGATATGCTGTCCCAAATGCACTTTAAATTCATGTGTTTGCAATATGCTTTTCAAGTCTTTTAGTGTAGTGTATTAGACTTGATAACTGCTGTTACCGAATTTGTGGTTCTCTTTCCTTACTTCTTGCTCCTTCGGGATGCTGCTGAGTGGCTGATTGGCCTTCAGTTGTCCAGAGGTGGTCAGTGCTAAATCCCATCTACCCTAAGCCTGTCTTTAAATGGGTAATAAACAAATCTTTAAGGAAGTAATCTTAAACTGGTACTTCAACAATAAACTTTCCTTCCAGTGACTTGCAGCTTTTCTTGAGGCATTTCTTCTCTTTTAATCAAAGGTGGACAAAGGGCTGCCTTAGTGGGGCAGGAGGTGGACAAGAGAGGAGAAGCGAAGAGAATCTTACAGCTTTTGGCATCACATAAGCCATTCACAGTATTTCCTGACAGTGCACTTGATCACTAACTGTGTGTTCTTTTTATGGCAAGGTACCTGTGTTCAGTTTTGAACCTGATGCCAAAAGTATGACCTTCTTTGGAACCCTGGTTCATGCAGAAATTGTTTATGTCTCACACGACTGGTACTGTAGAGCTGGTCCATAAGTTTGTTTTTTCTTGAATTTATGCTCTCGTGATAAATGCATAAGATGAATGAATTATTGAAGCCTTTTAGAAAAGATGTAAAAGATTTGAAGTGTCGTGATGCCTCAAAAAAAATCTTACTACTTCAGTTTCCCTCCTGTATTTCAAGGGAGTTAAGATTTTGGCAGTGCTCTTGTTTTTCTTTACTCATGTGGTCTCCTATCTTTCTCCTTCTGCCCCTTGTCATGTTGGGTTTTTCTACTTCTCTTTCCTGATTCATTCTTATCTGTCTCTCCCTGTTTGTCCCCCTCTGGAATACTGCCTACCACAGAATTTCACTAGTGGTTTAGTACTTCAGTTTGCACTGTACATTTGCTGCAGACAAATGAACAGGTTTGTGGGGTACGTAAAAGCATTCTGCTTATGTAGCAGGCGGGAATTTGGAGCAACACTTCGTTTTGTATGCTGAACTATTGTTTGCTGGTGAAATCAGTTCCACATATGCCTCTATCAGGCACTCCCACTGCAAAGGGTGTGAGCAAATTAGGTGCATTTGTAGCCAAGCTTTCTGTCCCCAACGCTTTCAGAACAGTTATTCAAGTTAAGCAAGTTCTTGTCCATACTAGCACATGCTGTCTGTTTTTCTGAATCCAGATGTGATAGGGAGCAGTGAAATAATGGCACTTTTAAGAGAGGCTGTTGGAGTAATTTTTTGTTGCTTGATAGATTTTTGAAAATATTCGTTTACACTGCTCTGTTAGTGCGGACAACTGTTCTAGTACAATAGATGAAAAATAAAACTGATTCTGTATTTTTGAATTAACATATTTGATGACAGAGGGGGAGGGGAAAAATTCCAATGGGAAGGGAGGGGGAGACAGAGAACTGACCTGTGTCTTATAAGCAGTGTTTACACCTTGACTTGGAATATAGAAAAAGTGCAGATAGCTATTTTATTTGAATCATGGACTTGCCAATTAGCCATCAAGTGCTTCCATCTGTGAAATAGTTGATCAGATGGGTTATCTGGGATGTTTCCAGATTAGGGCATTGTAAATGGCACTTGAAAACTGTCACTTTGATTAGGAGGTTTCAAATACTGCACTGCTTGATGCTGTGGAACCTTTTTCCCCCCTCACAGGATCTTGGTTTTTTCAGAACATGCTTATCCTATTTAGTAAATCTCTGGCACCATGGGAACTTGGGAGACCTGCTGCTGGTCTAAAGTTCTGCTTCATGTGCTGATCTAGTCGGGGTGGTTGTTGGAGGACAGCACAGTGCACTCTTTTGCGGGGCTTCCAAAGAGTAGTTGGTGGTCTGGCAGACAGAGGAGGGTAGGCTCAGTGTAGATCATTCCCAGTTAACAACTAGATGCAAATTTCCTTGAGTTACTTCATTAAGCTGATGTGTCATTTGAAGTATATGACTTTTCCTTGCATTTTACATCTTCCATATGTAAACAGAAACATCCACCAACAGCAAAAAAACCTCAAACCCAAAACAAACCCAGACACTCTCATCCCTCCTCTCCAGAAAAAAACAAAACAAAATAAAACAAAAAACCAAAACCCAACCAGGAAAAACTGCAACACCTTAACATCTTACTGAAAATTATTTTGGTTCATTGATTCTTGAAACAGATTGTGTTAATTTGAAGGGTGCAAATGTGTTGTCTTTAATGAAGTGCCTTTTTCTTTGTAAAGCTATAGAGTGTTCTGGTATCTCAGTATCCATTTAGCTGTATGACTTTCTCCTTTCTGTGTCTCCTGGGTATGTATGCTTTATGTGGTTTGAATTGTGGTGATGCACTGTTGTCTGCTTCTCATATGTATTTGAAGCTTCAAATATGCCTTTTGAGAATATTTTGCCAGGGGAATAAATCTGAATTATAGCTCTTAAAGTTGTGCATCGTTTCTGTGCCATTGCTTCTGAGACATTTTCTAGCAAAGTTCTCAAGTACAAAGAATGTTACTATTTCTGGAACTCAAATGTAACTCCCAGTAGATGAGATCAGTAGTTGAGATGGTGTACAGTTTGGGTGGGTTATTCCAGTTCTACTTTTTTTCCCTGGAAGCTGTCAACCCATTTAAGGAATAAAAAAATTTTCTCAGTGACAAACATTTTTTATCCATTAAAAACATCTAACATGAAATCCCAAAGAAAGTTCAGAAGACTTAATTGGCTGCATTATCTTCTGTAGAAAGTCTCAGCATCAGTTTTTATATACAAAATATATGATTTTGTTTTAAGAAGAAAAAAAAACACCTTAGAGGTAGTAAACTGTGTTGTTTTATTTTCATTATCCTGGATGAATGTTTTACTGCATTAATTAGTGCTTTAGTACTGGTCTGTTCAACGAAAGCTTCATATCAAATTTAGGGTACAGGTGTGGTCTGGGTCTGGTTTCACTGGAGACGGTAACTCCACGGGTCATGTTAGGCTCGTTTGAAAGTTGCTGGGGGTTGCAAAGGCAGAGTATAGTTCTCATACATTTGTAGTACAGTTTGAGTCATTATAATGTGATTTGTCTCCAAAGGGGCTGATGGGAGAGGGAAAGAGAAACCTGCTAGAAGTGGTTTAGGAGTAGTCATATAATTTTACTTAAACCCTGTGTGTAATTTGTGTAATAAAGGCTGTCTTAAAGTCGGATGGCTGCACTACAGACACATCTTATGTACTAATCACAAACATAAAACTAAAAAACTAGTGGATTGTGTCTGAGCATTACAGTTTCCTCTAATCTGCTATTTTACTCTAGAGAACATTTTTAGCTGCCTCTTCTTGGCCTCAGATCTTAAACTTCCATATTTCTAATAGTTAGGCAATTAGGTTCTCTCTCCACAGTTTAATTGCCAGTGTAGTCCAGCTGACTTTCGACTTTCCCCAGAAGAGACAAAGGAGCTTGGACAAGGAAATGAGTGTAGCCATAATGAGAAAGAACATGGGGAAGAAAGACTAAAGAAGAGACATCTTTGTGCATTTTGCATTACATCTATTCACTTGTAATGTTCCTTTCTGCAAGCAGGAAACAGCTGCCTTATAGTGATTGATTTAATTTATTTCTCTTGGAAATTATATCTTCTTTCTGAAATCCCATGCAATTGAATATTAAGTTTCAATGCTACTATGCAGCACCTTTGAGTAAGGGTTTCTGTTTTCTTCCTGCTGTGTAGGAAGAGTCCTCTTTAAGTTTTTCTGGGAAGTTTGAAGTATTTTTGTGTTACAGTGGTGTGGTTTGGGGAGGTGGGGGATGTTGGTTGATTGATTGTTTTTTTCAAGTGTTGCAAACAACTGACCTTCCTGCGAATTGCCACTGAGTCTCCCAGTTCACCTGCTTGTATCTGGAGCACCAGCTCTTCACAGCAGAGAACCTATGGGTGGTAGAACCCAGTGCGTTCTTCTACATATTGAGAAGATATCTTTAACTGCTTTGCTTCACAGAGTGTACTTTAGGGTGAGCTTAGGCAGAACCTGCTGAGGGCAAGCCTCCTTCTTGGCAGAACTGTGTCTAGAATAAGGTAATTAAAAATCTGCATTAGAGCAAGACTTCTGGAGGCAGACAGAATTACAGGTGCTGATTCATCATCTGCCTTGAGGCTCTCAGTTCTAAATCCCAATACCTTCTGTAATGCTGATGGGAATAGATAACGGGTTAGTCCTGGTTTTATTCTGGAATGAAACTGACCTTTGGATTTTCTGGATTTTCTCTTTATTTCCAGTAGATTGAGGCTGTGAAAAATAATAGTTCTTTTCAAAAAGATGTACGGTGTTACTGAGGATTTGTTTTGTGTCCCTGATCTTACGGCTTTTTGCTGACCATAACGTTGTCATAGAATCATGGAATGGTTTGTGTTGGAAGAGACATTTAAAGGTCATCTAGTCCAGATTGCCCTTATGCTTGATAAGGAATATTAGCTGCAGTAATACAGCATACCTATCCCTTTGTGTTATGTGTCTCCAGGAATGTGTAGATTAAATGGGGTAAAGATAGAGGAAACACTGACCCGGGGAAGATTACACTTAAGCAGTCATTTCATGCAACAGTTGTATTGGGAACATTGCAGGAAGTCTGACTATTGCAAATTGCATCAAGGTGATATATGTAAATAATTTTATATCATGCGTACCTGCTAATATTGAGTAGTAAACATTTATTTCCAATAGTAATGTTCTCTGAGTGTCCTGATAAATTAGAGACTATTTTTGTTTGAAATTCTGCTTAATTAGAAATAATCAAATAAAACAAACCGACCAAAATAAACCCTCAAAAAAACCAAACCAAAAAACCCCAACCAATCAACCAACCAAAAACACCCCCTCACCCCCCTGACAAAACCCTAGCAAAAAACCAAACCAAAACCCACCCCACACACACAAAAAAAGAGAACTACTCAACCGCCCCACAGAAACTAAAAAAGCAGAAAAGCTAAGCAGTAAAATTCTGGCTCTGCACCAAAGAGGTGTTGGCAAATTTATGATCCCAACCCGTTTAACCAACTGCTCAAAGCTATACAAAGTTCTGTGTTTTGTAATTTTGGTTTTGAAGAGGAAGGGAGATGGGAAATGTTATATATTTCAAGTCCATCTATATTGCTGTTGTAAATGTGAACCTGGGTAAACTTTTTTTAGGAGACAGAATTTTGTAAAACATACTGAGGCAGTTTTCATCTAGCCTGTTAAGGTGGGGTTTTTCTCAGAGATTTTTTTTAGTTGAAGGTAGCAGTTGATGCCACAATACTTCCTTAGTATCCCTATTCCATTTTGGAGTCTATGAGACTAAACATATTACTACAATTTTTATTGCATCTGACATATGGTGTAACAAGACAATGTGATCCTTTGAGAAATCTAGGCTGTTTGTTGAGACTTATGGTATTTTGTGGTCTGTTATGCATGCATGATTATAATTGGTATAAAAATGGACCTAAACATACAAACTGTTTAAACATAATGCTAGCTTCAGAATCTAATCCTGTTGATGTGGAACTAAGTACAAAATTGTGTGTGTAATAGCTTGAAAATAGCAATAAAATTTCAAATTGGCACTAAGTAGTGTGTGATTCACAGTGCAGAGTAATATATTTTCCCCTTTTTTATTGACCTCTCTGATTTTTTAATATTTTTGTATGACCTCAGTAATTTTCTGTGTCATGACTGATCATGTTAACTTCCCATACTGCAGAAAATGCAATACGTGGCTTCTGGTGCTTGTCATGACAAAGTTGTTAGGACCATTGTGATTCCAGAATATGCCTCACTCCCTTTGCTGCTTCCACTGATGGAACATGAGTTGGTAATTTCTATAAGTGTATTGTCTCAGTCCAGGAAAAAAAAATGTTCCACAGTCCCAGCTCTGCTTAGATTTTTAGGCTTAGCAATGTGTAAAAAGCACTATGCTGATCTAAGAAATTTCTTATTCTTTATGTCAATGTATCAGCAGGTTATACCACTTGCTGGCAAAAAGTAGAGAAGAGCAGTGGTACTCTGGTGAACTTTTAAGGACTTGCTGTCATTAATACCTCTGCCTCCTCTGCACACTTGCTCATGTTTGTGTCCTCTCTGCAGCTAGTATTTTGTAGTGGTTTTTTTCCTTTGTCCCAAGCTATACACACGAAGTTGAATTTACCTCCACAAAATGGTAGCTATAATCTCACTTTAGGTGCCTCATCCTTCCATGCATCTTTTTATATGATAGATTATTATTCTATAATGATTGTCATTGCATTTATACCTCAGTTGCCTTTCTCCCCCTTACCTACATAATAAAATGTCATCTTTACCTGAAACACATGTTCTGGAGGAGGTAGAGAAGGGTAGAGAGGAAAAATTGTGGGGTGAATAAATTCAAAAGTAATGCAAGGGGTCTTTTTTGTCTCCTTTTTTTTGTTGGTTTTTTTTTTTTTTAGCTAATCTTTCTCAATTGTCTTTGGATATAACAGCTGAAAATATGTAGTGAAAGGGTTAAGTCGGCATGAAAGAATTCATTTCCACTTTAATGACCTAGCCTTGCTGGGTTAGGACGATGGGGAACATGCTGCTGACTTGTACTCCTATTGCCAATTAACACCTCCTATAACAGGTTGCCTCAGCTAGTCATTGAAGCAGAGGCAGTAGAAGTAGTTTACATGCAGCTTGTTTTTCACACTAGTTGTTTAATACTCACAAAATTAAACTATTAAAAGGTTCTTTCTTAGCTTACTGGGAAAGAAATAAAACATGATAGCAGTCGTTGTTTGCTTGTGTGTCCTGTGTTTGTGTTTAAATTGTTCCAGTTACAAAAATAAATAGAAGTAGTAATGATTCTTTTATTTTACACAGTAATATGTTGTTCGGTGCATTAAAGCTGAGCTGTGCTTTACAGCACTTAAGTTGACTGCCTTTGGGTTTTTATTACAGTTGCCCCTGCAAAACTGAGTTTCTTTGAAACAGCTATGATGTATTTCAAAATCATCTTTTGTGCTATTAGCATGAAACCAGAGCAGTGTTTAAGATCCATTTAAACAATGGAAAGTGTATCCATTTGTGGAATATTTCTCAGTTCCTTGTGTAATTAATCAAGTCCACTTTCTATACCTATTTGAATAAATCTAAAATAGTACAAATAAAGCGCAGTCCTCTAAAATGACACTTTAGCTCATATTTAATAATAAAATTGGCTAAATAATTGATATCAGTTCACACTAAGAGAAAGGTGAAGTAATATACCTAAAAGTGTTAACAAATTTGCTAAAAGGCCTGAGTAGGTAACACTTCAAGGCGTTAGTTTTTATTCTGTAAGAATGGCAAATGCCTTTAACACTTCATCAACAGGGGCTGCCCAAGTAAAGGACTGCTTTTTGTATTGGATCATCTCTTTAACTATTTGAAACAAAAATAGTAGCATGCATAATTTAATATTACAATGTAATTTTCTGTCCATAACTTGCATGTGGTACTTTTTCCCTTACAAGTCTTACCAAAAAAAAAATGTATTTTAATAGTGGTAATTTAATGTTATCAATTATTATTGAACTTGGAATTCTGCCATTCTAAATAAAAACAAACCTAGAGCTTGGTTGGGTTTTATGAGGTGGCCATCAGGCAGCTCATTTCACTGACTGAAAGCATAGAGTTGATTCAGAAGAAACATGAATTTTTCAGTAACACATAACTGTATTTTTTACAGCAGTTCTTTAAATAATTACTGTATCCAGCTAATACATGCATAGTTGAGAAAAAGAATGTTCAGTATTCTTTGCAGCTTCCAAATCTAATTTTTCTCTAATTCTCCAAGAAATAATCCAATAAACCTGTAGGTATGCAATATTCGCTGTTTGCAGTGAGATGGACAGTCTTCCAAAACTATGCAATGAGATAGCTGTCCTCTGAATACAATAATGGAACCAAAAATACCAGCAGCTCTTTTGCATTGCAGACACAAACGCTTTCTTGTCTGGGTTCCTGATACCAGTTAATTTAATTTGGTGCTCTGCTTTGTAAGGATGGTGCTTCTTTGTTAAAGTTGGCAGGCAGTGAAGTTTATGAACAGTGGTAATAGCACATGCTGTGGAGGGTCAGTGTAAAATATTTGCCTCCATGTAGAGATCAGCTAATAAAATCTTTCTTCTTCTTTGCTTGATGAAAGAAATGCATAAACTTTTGTGAAAGACTACCAGAAACAGGCCAAAGAGATCTCAAAACACGTAACTCGTAGCTGGCTCCCACATACTGTGTAACTAACACACAGAAGCTGGGGCTGTCACTCCAGGGCTGTGTTAGATTATCAGCCATTTGTGGAAAAGGAGGTGATCAGAGATGGAAGAAATTGGTTCCAGTTTCCAAATGTCTCTTTTTTCAAATCATCTAAAGTCAAGTAAACTACTTGGAAGACCCCAGTTCCATTTGGTTTTATCTGTTTAATCTTTAAAAGTTTTATGTTAAGAATTTGATGAACTTCGGTTTAGAATTTTCTGTAGAAATACACATGTGTGCTTATAGTATTTTATGTGGCAGTTTATCTTTGGTAGAAAAATAATGTGAAACTTGACCTATGGATCATTTCCTCCTCCAAATTCCTGAATTTCAGTACTCTTGAGCAGTTCGTTGTAATCAATATTCAAAACAAAGGAAGGAATATTAACATGAAAATTAATACGCATAATTGGTACGGTGCAATGAGGACTTTCATTTTCTCATAATTTAGCTAGTAATTAAAATCTATAAGAAGAACAGAGCAGACGGAAAGGAGATAGTGAGGTCACACAAAGAAGCATCAGTGACCAAGGAAATACTTGGTATGTGCTGTGTATTTATAAGATGACTGAGAATTAACAAACCTGCCTTGTGTACTACCATTAGCTAATTTTTACAAGTTCAGGTAAATTGGTTGAACGGCATGGTAAGAGTGGAAACTCATGCCTGATATTTTTACTATCTCTTGCATGTGCTTAAAATGAAGCAGTGAAGTATGCAGTTGATACCTCTTAATCCTTAATGTAGTAATTTTTATGTATATTTAAACACATTTAATATGTAAACTCCTTCGCAGTGAATACTGTGGCTTTAAAAAATAATAGCAAAAGCTAAGGAAGTTGGTTTACACCAATGAAAAATTCCTTTATGGATTACCAGTGTTTTGTACGCTGAAAATAAATTGTTGACTATGGGTGCTGGCAACAGGAATTCAACCTAAGTTTTGAAAACAAACTATTTTATCTCATAGAATGCCTAAAGATTTGATGAAGTATAATATTAAGTATCCCCTCTTCTGGACCATCATCAAGGTAAATGAGCATTTAGATGCTCCAAGGAGTATAGAAATCATAAGGAAATATTAGGAACACCCTGTCTTAATTCCTACCTTCACTTAAGCTGAAGGTGATTGATTTGCCTTATTACAGAAAGAAAATGTATTAATGTTTGTCTTTGTTTCCTCCCTGTAAGTGATGAATCTACTGACTGATCCTAAAATGAGAAAAATTTTGAAGAATAAACTCTTACAAGTTGAGAACACAGGCATCTATATAGAGGACAGAGCTGTGATTAATGCCTCAGCTGCAGGACAACTGTCAGTGTGATTTTAACAGACACTAGAAATTCCATAGAGAGCTGATTCAAGAGCCATAGTCTGTGGAGTAAACTTCAGTTCAAGCTCCTCATTTTTGAGAAGCTGTTCTCAGTCAAACATCAAGATTAGCCTTCCAGAAATCATGGAACTATTTGTGCTAATCTGGGGGAGATTTTTATTACACTATTTTTTATTTTAAAAATTACTGAATGGTGTAATGGGATGGTTGCTTACAATGAAATGTTAAACAAAATCTGGACCAAATGTGGAATGCGTTTGGTGATCATGGCATGGGTATTATGGTTCTGTCTAAAGCACAAGGTTACTATTTATTTTTGTCTTCCCTTCAGACCATCTGTGGTCTAGAACTGGTAGAAAATTGGGAAAGCTTTATGTATGAAAAAAGGGTTTTGTTAACAAACTAGTAAGTTACTTTCAAAATTAAAACTCAACTTATGTGGGCTTTTTTCTTAGCACTGATTAAGTGGAAACATGAGTCTTTGTGCTTTCCACATTCCAAGTGAACACTGCTAAGTGAATAGACTTAAAGCAGGAGAGATCCAGTTAAAGTAAACTGACATGTTTATGGAGAAAAAAACTTAGGAACAACATTACAAAATGATTGGGCATTTGAAGCTTTGCCAGTCAAACAATTTAATTGTAGAAAATTTGGTCTAAGTAATGCAGGTGCTCTGCCCGTTTTGTTCTGGGAAATGCTCTGAAGAGCTGCTCATAGAGTTTTTCAGCGTGAGTGCATGAAGAGCACTTCTCCACTGGAGCATCTCACTGTTGGACTAGGGCTAAGCCAGGGAAATACTTGGTGAAGGGGTGAGGTTGATGAAAAATGGACCTTTGGTGAGAATACTGTGGAAGGTGAAAAGCAGGGAAATCTGCTGGGAGATTGCTGATGAAAAGGCCAAAGGGACAGAAGAACTAGCAATGAGTAGTAAGAAGGGAGGAAGGGCAAATATCGAGAAATGATGGTCAGCAGTATCAAAGTTGGAAATAGAGGTTTGAAGCTGTTAGGAAGTGGGTATGGTTGACAGATCCATGCATATATGTGAGTTTCAAAATACAAAGATTGGGTTTATAATATAAAGATCGGATCTAGAACTGATAGATTCATTGTCTTTAGGGGGGGAAAAACCCACAACTGAATTTTCTTACTGTCTTTAAAGCTTTATTCTGAAGACTGATGTTTTTCTACGTGTGCAAAAATCAAAGTATGCAGAATGGACTATTCCAATACAAATGTAATGTGTTGATGACTTAAGTATCCGGTTTTATCTTCAGGAAGTAATGGCTTGTGTTGATTGCTATGTCTTGTTTGATGTCATGTTGGATGCATGTTGTGTTGAATTTTTTCACTTAAAGTGAAAAAATAAGAATTTATTAGAACCTCTTTTTCCCCCAATTTTGCTTATAACTGTGGAATCAAAGTTCTAAATCTGCAAAGTGTTTGTGTAAAGGCACCATTTTTCCTCTTTTAACTTGATGTGGAGTATCTTTTTTTTTTTTGCCATATCTCCACAGTTGCTTTGTTGCCCTTCTAAGTTTACATCACCTCATGCCAAAGTAAGCTGTGTCTTTTCAGTGGAAATTTGTTGTACACAATTTGGTAATAAAGTAATGAATGTGCTGTTAATTTGCTGTAATGAGGTATGCTGATATGGAATTCTGTATATAAGAGCAATATTTCTCTTGCTCCTCAAGAAAGGGACATTTAAACTGCTGCCTCCTATGTTTTTCAATTTCGATAGTACACAGAACCTGTTTCAACCAATCATTCACACCTGGGACAGTTGTGCTAATTTTTGAATAACTACTCATAAGGCAAAGAGCAAAGTATTTTGTTCACAGCTTTTCCACCTAGGGATCAGAGGTCCGTTTTTTCTCTCACTGTACCAGTGTATCTGCAAAGTACTCCCATAGCCTTTATCTGCAAGTCCTCTTTAGCTGAAAGCTGATGAAGCAAAGGGAAATTGCTGTTTGTGTTGGTGCCAGTTAATCATGCTAGCCCAGCAGCTTTTACATTCACACCACTGTAAGAAACACATAGTTAATTGGAGAACTGGCCATATTTTACAGCTGACAAAGGTTAGCATTGCAGCAAGGCTGACTAATGGAAACTTAGATCTGACTCTTAGCCTGAATGGCTTGTAACAGGTTTGTATCCAGTGTAATACTTGCCTGCTTTATATTTGACTGGTTCTGGTAAGATTGCTCTTTAGACTGTGTTGTTTGGGGTGGGGGGAGACAGGATGATGGCTAGGTGACCTATTACAAAATAGTGTTCGTGAAAGAAGGTGCTGTAAAGAAGGGTTTGGGGGTTGGGTGTGCATTTTTTTTAATTTTGTTTGTAACAACTGCATCTAACCCACAAAGTCACAATTACGTATGCATTTTTCTATAAGTTTTGTAATACGCAAAACAAAAGAAAATCTTTAGAAACTGCAGAATAACGATGATGGTGAAAATAATTGTTTATTCTTTTTATAGGGGCCACCAACAGATGCTCCTGCGGTCGATACAGCAGAACAGGTTTATATCTCTTCCCTTGCACTGCTGAAAGTAAGTGTTCTGTTTGCATACTATGTCTGAATATAATGCTGGAGATAGAGCACCTGGCAGTTGTCCAAAGTTATTGGACTTGTGTTGCCTAAGTGCTGGCCAGACTAATTTTAAGGATAAATTAATACTGATTGGAACCCTTAGAAACTTTAATTAGTTTTCTTTTGTTGGCTTTGTTTTTACTATTTTATAGTTTGTTACAGTTTCCAAAAGTGCTACAAGTTGCAAATTAGCTATAGATCAACAAAGGCTGAAAGAACTACCTCAAATCAAATTTGAACCTTCTGTTAAACATATGGTGTCATTTGGTCTTAATTCCAGATGTTGAAGCATGGTCGTGCTGGTGTCCCTATGGAAGTTATGGGTCTGATGCTTGGGGAATTTGTTGATGATTATACTGTGAGAGTGATTGATGTTTTTGCAATGCCACAGTCTGGAACGGTAAGTTCTTTGCATCTAGACCTTGAAAATTTTATTTGCTTGTTTGTTTTTTTCCTTTTGGTAAATTTATTTTTTAAAAGCTTTTTGTGCTTTACCTCATTGAAGCAATCTGAAGATATAAGCTGCAAGTTATAATACAAACAAGTCTAATGGTTAAAGGGTTTCAATAAAAAAAAATGTAGTCAAAACTTCTTTTTTAGCAAAGGCTAGTACTTAAGTGTGTCTATCAATATATGCAGATGTTATGTCCTTATGTATGTATAAATATATTAGTATAACATGGCTTATAAGACTTATAAATGGATAACTTTCAGAACTCATATACTATGAGCCAGCAGAAAGATTCAAAATGTAAAAGGTTTGATTAGAAGTGTAGCATGCCCTTAATTGTGATGGTTCTATAGATAAACTTCAAACTAGATATACTTCAAACTTGCTCTCTTTGACAGATCTTAGTTGCATGTCTCTTATGTGATACTTCTGTGATCTGAAAAAAATATGTATTTAAATTTTGAGTACGAATATCCATTTTATGAACAGATTAAAGAGATGAGTCAAGGGGCATAATTGGAATTTATGATGCTTTATTTTGTGTAACTAGAATGAAATGTTCTTAAAACAAGCATGGGATGATTCCTTTGTAATTCAGAGCTGCACTCCATAAAATTTTCAAATTCTTTTGTCCTGAGTTTATTCTATACATGTGCATAATATAAAAATCTGCAAAAAGCCAGTATGTGATATCTATCTTGAATAAAATGTGTAGTGCTGAACTTGGGAGAAACAACAGGCCACTGTGTGCAGACCAAACAGAGGAGAAAAATGTGAATTCCTATGCCTATTTAATCGTGTTTACTATGTTTACTCATAGTAAAGATTACTTAAATAGCAATTCAAAACAATCTTTTAGCATTTTAAAAATCACATTGAAAAATGTTTCTAAAACTTATATTTTGCGTTTAAAGGCGTTCTATCACGTAGTACTAAAGTATTCAGGTTGCCTTTTTAACAGATGCTTATGAATATTTTTGTTTGTGCAGAGTTACAAGTTAAAAGATAATATTGCTTCATGTACAACTACTATGATTTTTGTCTATCTTTTAAATTAGGGTGTCAGTGTGGAGGCAGTTGATCCTGTATTTCAAGCAAAAATGTTGGATATGCTGAAACAGACGGGAAGGTAAGTCACTGTAAAGAGGGCTGACAGTAACAAGTACTCCCTCCACGGTTTTTAGAAGAAACAGCTGGCTGCCTGCAAAACTAGTGATCTAAGGGCTATTAGTAATGTTTAAAAATAAAAAATTGCCCTAGAAATTAGGTGAGTAGCATAGCATGTAATTCAGTCCCCCTCATGCATTTCAGCTGTCAGGAGATTGTCACTCTTGTTAAACCTACAGCTTTGATTATCGCCCAGAAAGATTAGAATGCTGCTCAGTTTAGCATAGGCGATTACTACATAGTACCTGCTTAAAAGATTGATTTTTTTATTTAACCCTTTAAATAGGGTTTTAAAAATTTTTGAAGTTACAGCTTATTCATGAGCAATTTTAATGAAAAGAAAGGGAAAATAATTTTGTAAAAGATCCTAGTATTTAAACAAATTTTTATTTCACTCCTACCTCTCAACAGTTGTCGTCTGCTTGCTCAAATTCTTTTACTGTGGGAAAAACTTCAAAATTAATGTTAGCAAAAGGCTCAGCAGCTGAACAGAACAGTGCAAATTGCTTTTTGACTGAGTTCCTAGTTCTACTGCTGGTTTAATTGATATTTAATCCTTTCCCACCGTTGGTTCCCGTTGTCCGTGTCTGAAATGGACTTTCTGCCGTGAAAATTCAACCTTCGATGCCAAGGAGTTAAAGAGTGGATATTTACTCAAGTGCTGAAAGGGTAAAAACTGGTTCAGGGAAGGTGTGGTAACAGGGTGAAAAACTGAAAGCATGATCTACCACTGCTAATGTGTATCCCTTAATGATAGCCCTCTTTTGTCGCATTTATTCATGTCCATATTTTCACCATGCTATGGTGAGTAATTTAAATATTACTAATGGTGGTTTTTTCACAGCTTATCCTAATTTATGCCCTGATATGTTCCTATTTCTTCTTGTGATAGGTGTTTATATTTTTAAGAATCTCAATGTCCTTTTTGTTTCAGACCTGAGATGGTAGTTGGTTGGTATCATAGTCATCCTGGCTTTGGCTGTTGGTTGTCTGGTGTAGATATCAATACTCAGCAGAGCTTTGAAGCCTTATCAGAAAGAGCTGTTGCTGTGGTGGTGGATCCCATTCAGAGTGTAAAAGGAAAGGTATAGTATGCTTGCTTTTTGTTTTTAAGGTACTTCAGTAAGATTTAATATAGAAGCACTGTAAATACGTGTAAGTACTTGATTTTTGGAGGCCCATACTGTATTAAAAAAAGATTAAAACAAATATCTCATTGTAAATGAAAAGATTCCCAGTTTGTTCTGCATCTTACATTAGTAGTCCTTAAAGGCTGGAAGTCTTTTGCGTTGTCAGTACACGTAACCAGTCATAATCCTCTCGATGTTTTGCTATTCAGGTGTCACTCAACAGGTTTACAACTAATAATCGAAGCATACGTTGTTTTATATATTACATTTTAGCTACAAAATCTAAGATCAATTACTAACAGATTGGAATGAGTTCAGCCCCTTAACATAGATACTAAGAATGCATTGATTTGCAGGCATTGCATATGATGATTTGTATTAAAATTTCTATTCCAAATGTTTTGGGCAATAAAACTTTACAGAGAAGTTGATATTAAGCATTTGGATTTTTGAGAAGTGTGCAGATAAGATTAAGTACGTTAAATTATTATGAAAAGAGATTAACTTGCAAAGCATATTGGGTTATAGTTGTCCTTTGTTGAAATCTCTTTTGTTCTTGTTTAGTTCTCTTTTTATTTCTTTCTAGCCCCATATGCCATTTTCCTATTTCCTGCCTCATGACAGCAGGGAGCAGCTCTATTATCACCTTCACAGAGCTGTCTGCAAATGTGAGAGGCAATTCGATTTTGCTCAACCACAGGGAGAGTGGATTAGAAAAACTACAGAACGTACAGAAATTGGCTAGGTGGTTTACTGCTTTAAAATACTGCTGAGGTGTTTTGTTTGAGCATGCACTCCCATTGTATTGTAGAATAATTATTGAAATGCGTCATGGTATATATGGATGATATTCATGTAAATTTATAAATATTTTAAGTGTTCATCTTCTATAAAACTGTAGTATCATATTTCCTGTGAGACAGATCTTATTAAAGCTAGCAAACACTATGGGTTCTCTTAATTTCATAGCAGAATGTTCTGAAGCTACAGTTGCATTTTCCGTTGGGGTTGGTTTTTTTTTAATTCTGAATTTTATAGCAAATATGTTTATGTAACAGGCAATTGAAAAACTATTAGCTTCTGGTTGTTTGGAAGCGATTAATCATCTGTATAAATTTTGTTCCTTTTTAAATTGCATAAAGAGTAGAAGAAAATACAGGTAGTCCAGGGGGAGAAAAAAAGATGCAGTAGAACACTTAATTATTCCTGACTTATTTTTCCTAGAACTTTTATTTTACCACTCCAATAAAATGTTGAAATAGGATTCTTCTTATTTTTTCAAAATAAAATTGTCAAGACTGTTACTAGTAATTAATTTAGACCTCACTAGCTATTAAATCCATTAAGAAGAAAAGCCTCCCAATAAGTCACACTACTGTTACAACACACTTGCTGACTAAGTGCTTCTTTTTAAAATAATTTTATTGCCACTGTTGTTTGACATAGATGTCTATCTTTGAGATCTTTTGAGTTCTTCAATAGAGTAATCTTTGGCATATTTATTTTGAATGTGAATAAATTTTTGTCCATCTAAGCATTTCTCAGTTACAGCTGCTCTTATGGCATTGCTGCCAGTACTTGAGATTACTGGAAGTCTTGTAATGTTTGTTTTTCATACACATTTTTAGCTGCTACAGTCAGATTAAATTACGTTCTCAGGTTTCACATTAAAAAAAATTTACATCTGTCGTGTTTCTGGCAAGTGCATCCTTTAAAGCTTAGAAATAAAAAGAATCTCCCAAATTATGAATACCACTTGTAATTAACTTCTTGATTTGGAAGATGTGGAATATGTTTGACTTTCATGATCCTTGGTTGGCAAGATCACTTACACTAAAATGTGTTTGGATTTTAGATGAACTGAGAGAAGAACAGATACATGAGAGTTCAAGGGGGTTTCTTAGGTCAGGTTTCAGTGCTTCATGTGCCTGGCTAACTTATTATGGCAGCCAGAGCCTCTTCGTGTGCTGGAGGGCTCAAGCTCAGCCTATTTCAGGGAAGTATCTGCATTTGTCAGCACCAGCAAATGAAGAACCACTTGCAGAGGTAATTTTGCTGGTGTAGTAACCACTGTACTGGTGGGCTTTAGCTGCATGAGTCCAGGATCGTTACTCATTATACTTCATACTAGCATGACTGTCTGGCAAAAAAATAAAGTGAACATGTAGCATAGAAGGTTTTAATATGGTGTGTTTTGTCTGAGATTAGATGTATTTAAAAGCGAAGTCCAAAATAACACATCAGCTAATTTTAAACCTGCCTCAGGGCAGGTCCATGCCCACAGAAATTGCTATGGTTTATGGTCAGTGAAGCAGTCATGGTTGTGCTAGTGAAGAATAACTGGGGCAAAGGTTATTTTCATGTGTCAGAAAGTTGCAGTGAATTCTGATGAGGAACCTCAGGTTCACCTTGACTAGCTAAAACATTAAAAAACAGTTTGCCCTGTTACTGTAGAAAATGGAAACTTGTTAAGTTCTTTGTTAACTGCCTCATCTCCATACATGTTTTCTACATAGGACAGGGCTGTATGATTGCAGTTTTAAGATAAGTATACCTGTAATTCTCATTGGTTAAAAAAAACCAAACAAAGTCATTTTATGTTTTAAAGCCAATGAGCAAAAATAAAAAGTCACATAAAATCCTTATATAAAAATATACCCCTCATATAGATCTGTGGATTAAATGCCAACTGCTTTAATGACCATTTTAGGACTTGGGTTTTTTTGCATAAATATAGTAGGACACATGAAGGACAAGTAATTCTAAATACTGATCTTACTACTCTACATACATATTGCACACAAAGTATGATTTTTCATGACTGTGTACCATATTTGCAATATTTAGGCTAATAGTGCTCCAGTTGTCTGTAAAATAAACTTGCAGCAGATCAGTGAGCTTTAACTGAAGATCAGTGTTCTCAGAACCTAGAGAGGAAAAGCTTTGGTTTGACTTTTTTTTTTAAACTTGATTTCTTTGAATAAAGTCAAAGTAAACATGCTGAAATATGGCCAGTGGGGCAACCTGGCTAGCTGTTGTTTCATTTTATACTTACTAATAAACCTTTCTGTTATCCCCTCCAGTTTTCCAATCTGTGCAATGGAAGCTGTAATACATATTTAGAATATTTCACAGAAGCAGTAATTTCATTAAAGATCTGGAATAAAGCTAAATATTGACATTTCATATTTATTTCCAACATACACTTTGAAATGTCTGTACAGAGAACCATAAACCTTTGCCAAATGTTAAAAATAAGTGTGTTTTTTTGGACCTTAACTTAGCAGCTGTTCATCACCTCTTAAGGAAAATATAACTACATTAAACCCACTGTAACATAGTATCTTTAACTCCAAAAGCATTAACTTACTGTGTTGCACTCATGGTATTGTTAAATTAGAAAAAGGTGGTGTTTTCTTTTTTGAACTGTTTTAAACTTTAGATCTTTAGTATAACAAAGTCACCATTTTAAATTATTTGTTCTTCTGAGAGAGTTAACTGGTTTCCCTTGATTAATAATTGCTTGCACAAGAATTGGTAAAATATCCAAAATTGTCAGAAGTCCATTTTATACATCTCAGAAGCTCATTGGCACTTGTGGTGTTTAGCAGGATTGGTAGCAAAATCTCTTACTCATACAGCAAACTTCAATTTCTGTTAAGCCATATTTTTTCCTAGCAAGGCACTGTCAGAAGTATTTGTAGGAAGATCTGTTGGTTTATGGCAAAATTCTTGTTTTTAATTGTTTGCTGAGGAATATAGTTGTCTTTGCAATGGCTTTTTATAAATTCTCTTTCAGTCACCTCTGACAGGTAAAAACAGATATGCTATGCTTCTTGTGCTTAAACCAGATCCTGCCACTTTCATAAGAGGATTTTGCTGTGGTAGTTTATCCTTATCTTAAACTCATTCAGATGGTAAAAGAAAAAAAAATGCATACATTTGGGTAGCCTGGAAAATTAAAGTAATTCTAGTTGAGAGTGATCTCTGTAGATCATCTAGCCCAACTTTGTGTTGAGCACAGTGTCAACATTGAGTTCAGATCAGCTCACTTAGTGTTTTGTCCACTTGAGTCTGAAGATTCAACAGCTTCATGGCAATTCCTGTTCCAATATTTAATTTTTCTGCAGTTGTTTTTTTCCCCTTGTATACATATGGTCAGCAGCTCCTCTTTTCAGTTTACTGCTACTGTCTCCTGCCACATACATCATTGAAGAACCTTGTTCTGTGGCCCAAGCAAGCTCTTCTGGAACTGGAAGGTTTTTTACTTCAAAGAGTCGGAACGTGGGCTGTAGTCTGAAACCCTTTTGTGCATGCAGTTTCTTTTCATTGGTAGTTGAAAATTGCTTTCTTTTGTTCAACTATGAGATCTTTCGAATTTTCTTCTAAAAGGAGTAAAAAATGTGCTGAATTTTATCATTTGTTCTTTTACTAATTTTTGAAGTATGAAAAAAATCATGCTGGACGGAGAGAAAGATACATGCTGGCTTTATCCTCCTTGTACAAATGACGACCCTGAAGAGAGATGGAGGACTTGTTTTAGCAACTTCTTTCCCCTTTTTTGTCCATTGGTACTTGTAAATCTAGGTGACAGTTGTGTGTAATTAGTCATGTTTATGAGCATTACGGGTTTGTTAATACCTGATTTCAGTTTTTTACTCTTCAGAGTAATAGATGGTCATTTTGTTGAGTGCTTACCATAAAAACAGTGATTTGCAAGTAGTTTTGATCTCTTTTGCTACTTTTATGTTCCAGTTTAGATTAAATTGTCTGTATATTACACTGTTTCAGATTGGTGAGTTCCATTTTTATGCTGCAAATCTTCCCAGTTTATCAAGGCAAATATGTGTGTGAATGGTTTCATAATTTGGTAATTACTTGTTAATCTAAAACACTGAAACCAATAGCAGACAGCGATTTAACAATAATTTCCTGAATATTGGAATTACCATCTAGTTTCAACATTTTCTTCAGCTGTCTTACATGTCTTTCACTAGTTTTTTGAAAGATTGCATGGTTTTAAACCTCCACTCTTTTATCAAAGTGCTATTATTTTTCCTTTGAACTTATCTTTTTCTCTTTGCTTGAATTAACCACAGGATTTAGAGACTTTGTTTTTTAACAAGGCAGAAAAAGAGCAATCCTTAAAATGAGATGTGTGGAGACACTAGTGTACTGCCTGAAATTTAAAATAGCCCATTAAGAATTAAGTTTGTGAGAACTGTAAGCAGATTGGAGCCACCTAACAAGGCTTTTTTAATGTACCCACCTCCTCCACCCACTCCATGTGCATGTCTTGATCTTTGCCGTAGTAAGTCTTCCCTAGACACAAGTGAATTCAACAGCCTTTAGAGTACAGTTAAAAATTAGTAGCACAGTTGAAATTAGTAATTAAAACCAACAAAACAACAAATTGACTGTATTGTCACTGCTTTAGACAGTTTTTATTTGTCTGTTTATTGTGAATTATTATGCAGATAGCATTTAGAAGAAAATGTATTTTGAAACGTGATGCTTACAATTTCGTGTCAGAATCTTTTATACCTGGAACAACTTCCATTGTTAGAACTGGATTTGCTAATACTTTTCTATTGTAAAGGGAAAAATTCTGAAATGGATAACATAACTTTGCAGTATGTAATTTTGATTGGACTGTCAAGAATACTTTTCTGAACATTTTGCACAGTGTATAGTACATTTACATACTCTCACAGTACTATGCTATTTCTTACCATTGACTGGACAGAAACATCCTACTTTGATCTAGGCAAGAACTGAGTTTCAATAGGAAGGAGCTTGGTATGGAGAGTAAGGAAGTTGTATGTTTGTGCTGGGTTTGATCACTGTTGATTCAGTAAAGATTGGTGTTCTTTTTCCTGGAGAATCATCTTTGTAGGAGATTAATTGCATCTGCATCACGGTGTGGGCCACTTGGTGTTTTCAGTTCAGGCTGTGTAAACCTAGGCATAAACTACAAAGTTTTATTACTGCCAGTGCACCACTGTTCTGTTACATTTTCTAGAGTAGTTATACGTATCCAGATTAACATACTTTGCATATTTTACATCCTCTTTTTTTAAATGGAGTGCTGAAATTGTTAGTATCAATGCTAATGTTCTGAAATTTGTTACGTAATGTCCTTTGGACTTGTTGTGATTTAATTAAGTAATATATGTTTACCTACTAAACCATTCACATAGGTTACTTCAGTTCATGCCCTTCCCTAAAACAGAAAGTTCCAAGACTTTGTTGAAAAGTATTAAATGTTTAATTTCCTTTTGCTGTGGTGGATGTAGAATAGTCCATTTATCTTCATTAAGGCATATAGCTTTAAAACTTGTGGCTCAGCTACTTGAGAGTTATGGATGCATGCCCTCACTTGTCAAGATAAATGTATTATGCTGTAGTTTTCTTCCCTTTCCAGTATGGATATTGAAGTTGTACTGCAGATTTGACCACAAGTAAATAATTCTCCAAGGATAGAGAAGGAAAATGCACTTACTCCTAGGAATATGTTTTCCAGAGCTAAAATTGACATTTTATAAATAATTTCCATGTTGCAAACTTCAAACTCACAATCACAGCAGTTCAGTGATATGCATTTGGCATGAGTCAGTTTCAGTTCTTAGTGCTTTTCATTGGAAATGGCATAAAAAGTACGATTTCTTTGAATTTTTTATGTTGTGGGCTTGCAGGGGACAGAAGATGTTCTTCACTTGTAGTTGTCTAACAGTGCATGGCAGCATAAATAACGAAATGGTCATAAACCTGAGCTGCACTTCTCTGGTCACGTGTTCCATTTCATTTTTAAAGAATCTAGAAACAAACTAAGCAGTTGATAACAGGTCAGTTGCAGGTGATAAAAGAGATTTTAGATGGGACATTACTTCTTTTTCCACACCTGGCATAACCACACTCTCTCCTTTGCAGTTGTCTTTAAGCACTGGTATGTTTGTTCATAAACATATGGCATAAACAATACATCGCTATTTGAATTCCAAGGACACAATGGATTTTTAAAGATAGTCACCATATGCCATAGATTCTTCACTGGAAAAATATTGATGTTAGGGTTTTTTTTAATTTAAACAATATAGGCTGACTTACTCCTAACTGAAGTTTACCACTAAAATACAGTGGGACTTGAAAAACAGGACTGTTTCATTCAGTATTGTTTGGAAATTTATTATTGGAGGGATTTAAGAATCAAGTGTGTAAAGTAGTCTTGAATTAATCTTTTTTGTTGTTGTTGTTTTTTTAGTACCCCACGAAGTTATGAAGACTGTTTTAGAAAAACTGATTTTATATATATATAAAACATTCACATTTTAGTAGAAGCTAAAAGAAGTCTGGCTACTAAACATCCTAAATTTTAATCAAGACATTATTTTTAATAACTATGTGGAGACTATAAATAGAGGCCAGATTTTTATCTAGCTAGCAGTTGAAGTGTCCAGTGCTCATCTTAGATTGTGAGTAAATTTGAATCATATTAATTATAGCTGTCCTGAAATTTACCCAGAACAGAATTGTAAATTTTCTTTCTAAAAATACATTTCATGGACTCTAGTGTGGGCTGTTGACCCCAGGCAAATGCTAAAAAAATGCTATATAGTTATTGTTTTTTAGATTATTATGCATTTTGAAGCTAAGACAGATGTACAAAAAGATGTAGTTTTTATTTTGTATTGGCAGCTTCCAAATATTTAGTATCTATTTCCAAGAACTGCAATTAGTAAAGCATCCATGGTACTGAAATCCACACATCCCACAAGCTAATTATATTTGCAAGGTCAGATTGAATACATATTTTCAGAAAAATAAAGGGTTATATAAATGTGTCTTCTACTTGGCTGTTATATCACAGTTTGTTGATCTGGAGTATAATGTGTACAATTCACAAATTTGTCTGATAACAGAAAGTGGTGTGTGATTGTGTTTATTTTACTAACCAGTATATTCACAGCAATCACTTCCAAATATCTCTCCAGTAAAGATGTGTTAATTACAAAACAGACAAGGTCTTCTATTATATTAAAGCTACTAACAAGAAGACAGCAGGAATCACACATGTAAATAGCATCATCAACCCCTATTTTAGTCCTCTGTTTTGATCTGTGAGTTGCGCATAGACCAAAGGTGCTATTAAAGACTCAGTATATGAAATAGGCAGCATTATATGAACAAAATTTATTCAACAAGAAAACAGACCTTTAACATGAATTTAACAAGCCTGAGAAATTATAAACTCTCATATGCTGCAGATTCATGCAGTGATAATAAACAAAAAAGGAAAGTAAGAGGTTTCCTTAAGCTAGCCAAACTGCTAATGGTTTTGTTATAAGCTGTCTGCTGTTGAAATGACCTCTGAGAAGTCTGAAGACATTTACACAAGGGAAAATTAAATGGTCAGAGTGGTGAAAGAGTTGCACTATGGAAGTACATTTAAAAAAAAAAATTACCTTCAGATTTCTGGAAAACATCCCAATAGCATAGACTTCTGGTTAACTTTTTAATGTCTTTTTAGAAAAGGAATTTAGCATGAAGCTTGGAAACAAATTTTTACTAAAAGAGTACATGCTGCATTATATTATATAGGTAATTTAAGTACAATGAAAGCTTAAAATTTTTGGTTGGGAAATACTGACTTTTTACAACGAAAATCTAAGCAACTGAGTGGTGGTTTGTGCTGGGTTTAATTAATCCTTAGAGGTTCTTTGTTCAAAATACTGCGTCTAAAGTTTCCATCCTAGAATATGGGATGACCATGTTTCTGTCATCAGCCTGCATCATTCTGTACTTCGAAATACACAAACATAGAGGGGAGCTTCAGCTTGTACACACCTCCAAGTGCTCACTGGGGCTTTTTTCTTGGATCTTACTGTGGCATAATTAACACCTACTTCACCCATTGCTCATTAGTACACTGGACATTAATGAGTCTATTTATTTTTATGTAATCCTCTAAAGGCGGGACTGATTTATGCTCGCTGTGAAAAAAGCAGCTACATTTCATAGAAATGAATATGTAGGATTTATTGTTGTATTTATGTTTTTATTGTGTATTAGGTCTAAATTTAGCCTCCAGGTTGCTGAGCATGTTAGTTTCTTTAAGATGGTTGCTATAGTGATAGCAGCAAATTCCTTTAATCTTAGTGTAGTTAAAGTATTTAGTTACCATTGGTCATCAGAGTGCAACTAAGATGAAAAATAGCATTTGCACATGTACTTTTTGTACCCCTCTGAGATTGTAGGAATTGCAGTTTTATCCCTTTAAAAAGCATAATATTGTGATTTCAGTTTTTCATGCAGCTTTCTGTTAGATTTAAATTTTTTCTACTTAGGAAATACTTGCATGTCATTCCTTCAGGAGGACAGATAGAGAGTGCAATGTATTCCCATGCAGCTTGCACCTGAAACACAATGAAAGTTACTTCTGGTCAGAATTAAGATGTTTGAGCAATAGTCAGTATTGCTCATAAATAATTCAGCAACTTGTTCTCACGTTTTAATGTGAAATTTAACTAACCTGAAAACTCTAACCAAAATGTTGAATTTTCTTATTCAAACAAAGTTTAATAATTTTTTTTATTTTATGTGGCTCAAGTCCCAAAACAAATCCATGCTGCACAATGCCATTCTTTTTGGATAAGCTCAACACTGTCTAGTGAAGTTCTCAGTTAAATTCAGGTCTAGAAGCGTGGCTGTTAGTAAGCTATGAAGCAACTCCTTGTCATTATAGTATATTGTCAAGTTCATGTTTCTTGCTCCTCAGGGTCAATTTTTGCTTGCTTAGTTTTTTTCCATTATCTGGTTAGTCTCTGGAGAATCTGTGGTGTGTTTTTTTTTTTTTTTTTTTTCTTTGCTTGACTTTTTAATTTATACTGCCTGTTTGTTATGGTTGGGCATTTCCAGGTGTTGATAAATTAGAGCATCTGGTTAAAATGGAATACAAAGATACATACAAAAGCTTGTCACAAGTGTTCTGAGATAGAGGAAAATGGTAAAAAAGGAAAAGAAACCAATTACTTCTTACGCTATGAGAAAGAATGTGTAGATATATAGTAACTGTATTAGATATTTTTGAGAATTAAATTCTTCTAAATGTAATTCCTTTTTTTGTAGCATTGGTATCAGATAGCATACTTCTGCTGCATTCTGAATCTGAACTGTGGTTTTTTATTGTTTAGGAAAAAAAAAGTCACTGGTAGCTCACTTTAATTGGGTCACAACTGAACATTTTTAATAAAGAAGATCTTTTTTGGAAGGTTGCATGCAATTTGCATGCAATTGCATGCAATTTGAAGACATGGCATATGCAGGTGGATCTGGCCAGCAGCTGAGAGACCAAGCAATAGCCCTTAGTGGCACTCTCACTTGGGTCTCAAAAGTAAATACAACAGGTGATAAGTTTGTGGGTTTTTTCTGTTTACACCTGATGATAATTTTTATTATAAATACTTGCCAATTAATTTAATTTCCACATGAAGAACCTCAATATTTCTCTTGTAATCCTAAAAACTGCACATTATTTAGTTATTAATATTAGTGTAAATGGAGAGGAAAATGCTGGAACAAGGTAGGAGACTCAGTGTCACTTTCAATGCAGACTTCCAGTGACAGTGGTTAATTTCTTGTTTGTTCAATGTAAACAAGATTCAAGTCTAATTCCTCAAAATATCAAACCAGCCATGTAAATGCATCTGTTGTTGTCCAACTCATAGTGCGGAGAGGAACAGAATAAAAATTATTATAGAAAAGCTGTTAAAAGGAGATTTAAGTTAATAACTCTTCAAACATATGCAGACAAGATGCCTGCAAAGTCTGCCTGGTTGTTTTAGTGGGTGTGCAAGGCTGTACGTGCACTGGTCCAGTTAAAAGACTGGAACCTGAACAAGAATTCTTACCTTGCAGTTAAGAACCTGTGTTGGTCAGGACACATAAGAGTGGGTTTGAGTGTATTGTTGGTACGTTCCTAGGTCTGTTTCAGCTCCTATAGGTTTTGGATAGGGATGGGGGTTTTATTGAGTGGGACCAGGAATTTCTCTTTCCAAAAATTTTCATAGAGAAATTTAGCACAGGACAGAGTAAGAATCAGTGGTGGGTTTACATTATTTGCAATAAAATAGCACTGAATACTGCCTACCGTGTACCTTTAAATCATAAATGACCTTGGTTTTCTTTTACTCTATTTTTTACTCCTGAGCATGACACTGACAAGGACTTTTTAATCCATCAGACAGTTTATAGACCCTCTCGTAGTCACAAGAAGCAAAAAGCATCTGACTAGAAGGGAATACATGGGGCAAGTTCCTTGCTGGCTATAATTTTGTTGTCATTTCAAGTATCGTGGTAGTATAATTGATGTGACAGGACTGGGCTTTAGACTTGGTCCCATAGCTTGTGCTCACTTTCAGTTCTAGTCTCTCTCTGTCAGTCATTTTGATTGGATAAGATTTAGGTGACAAACATATGCATAGTTTTGAGGCTTAGAGTAAGTGTACATAAAATTCAATGTTATATGATGATATAATGTATATAAAACTTACAGTTCCGTGGAAAAGGTAATAATTGGTGTCACCTTACAGTACAAGGTAGTGTAGTGTGCTGATCACATAGCCAGCAGGAGGTTCTTTTTTATTAATATTATAATTAAATGATTTTCTGGATAAAGGCCAGAAACAGATGAGAGTTGATTGTGCCTTGTCCACTGTTGCTTGGCTCTATTAGTTGCATTTTCTAAAAAGAATTGACTTGACATCTTGTTTTTACAGGTTGTTATTGATGCCTTCAGATTGATCAATGCTAATATGATGGTCTTAGGACATGAACCAAGACAAACAACTTCAAATCTGGGTCACTTAAACAAGCCATCTATTCAGGTAAACCTAGTGCTGATAGTCCTGTAAATTGCAAGATTTATTCATCAATTTTTGCGAAAGGTATTTAAAACAGTAGGTTACAAATTATTTATTGTTGTCTCTATTGCATTTTTCTACATGCATTTATAATTGAGGTGATTCATCAGTAGAGATGTATATGTGAGGGGTTTAAAATTGAGCCCTAAATTAGCTACCTAAGTGTGAATGCACGTATTTAATGTGTACAGCAAAGATTCAAGTATAAATTTATGGAAATGCAAACTTCTAAAAGTGACAATTGATGACATAACATGGGATGCAAGACAGGTACTGTTTTCAGTCCTGCAGTTTAAAATCTGCTGCTTATCAGCATCTCAGCTTTCTTCAAAATAAGTTACTCTCAAGTGAATTATGGAAAAAGTTCTCTCTTTTCTTTTTACTCTAAATTTATAGAGGTTCTTTCTTATTATGTAATCCAGATTATACCTTGTATTGTGTCTTAAATAATTAATTTCTGGTTTTTATGTAATGCAGTAATTTGCAGAAAAAATGGTGGAGGAGAATATTCAATGGGTAAAATGGATGCCAGATTGGCTTCTGCTGTAATGTTTCTTTTGAATACACATTTGTGAAACTTAAATATTCAAAGTTTGATTTCTGAAGTTGACTTCCACTAGAAAGGCAGAAGTTTTGGTCTTCATTGAAGCAAGCCTTTATTTTGAGAAATAGCTTCTGTCCTGAAACAAGTATCCTCTGGAGTGATTAATGCTTTTATCCCTGTCGTTCTTCTGCCTCAATGTTTTTTTCCTTTAAAAAACTTTTCCCCCTTACTATGTGTTCTAAAAGGCATGTGTCCTTGAAAACATGAAGCCCAGTTCCTGCTTTTTGTTCCATTACTTGAACGATAGAAGTAATATTTGCTAGGTAAACATGCAATAAAAAGACCATCCACTAGTCAGAGCAGAACTGAAATAAGGGATGAACTTGTGCTCTGAGAGAGCCATCCTTTGGGAGGTACTAGACCACCATAGCCCTATCTTGCAAAAGATCAGCTGGTTTTTTGTTACTAATACATTGAAACCCTTTGCTGTTGATAAAAATGCTAGCAAAAAAGAGTCTTAAAATTAAAGAGTGTCTGCTTGAGGAGGCTGTGGTTTACTTTTGATTTTTGAATTGGTCAAAACTGCGAACAATAATGAGTATGAAATAAGCAGCTAATACTCTTGATTGGATGTAGGCAAGCCCATGCTTGCATGTTCCAGGGCTTTTCTAACTGCGCTATTCTAGACCATGTGTAATGCTCTCCCTTGGAAACCCCTGCAGTATTGTTCAGCTTCATTATTTTAAGATCACTGTCACTACAGCGTGGCATATTTTGGCCATGGGATTTTGGGTTTCTGTTGTTAAAATGGGTAGTTTTTGTTTGTGTTGATTTTTTGCAAGCTGGCAATGAGCTGTTGCAAATGTCACTGTTAAGATAAAAGTCATAGTTTTAAATAATACTCTGTTCTTAAAGCTGCAAGAGCTCTTGCAGTGTTGTTTTGTTTTTATTTTAAGCCATTAATAAAATTCTGACCCAGCTGAGCAAAGAAGCAAATTAAATACTGATTTCAGCTGGGCTAGAAGCAGGAATTTGAAGACATTACTTAAAATCTCAGGAAGAAGAATAATAGAATAGTATGTGCCTTGGCTTCATTCCCTTTTTTATGTGTGTGGTTTTTTCTTGTGTTCCCTTATCAACAGCTTTTTTACAGTTGTTTACTTTTTACATTTGCCCATTCTTTTAAAGGGTCGTTTTTGGAAGGGGAGAGGAAAGGGAGAGGATAGTGGGAGAACGCAAACCTGTTTGTCAAATTTTAAGAGCTTGAGAAAACTTCATAAATATCTACACCTGAGTTTATATACAAACACCAAAACCTCATATGCAATCATTTTGAGTGTGATAAGAAAATAGCAGTGGAAATTACTTACTGCTAATAGTTTCAGCTATAAATTCCTTTATTGATGATAAAACCTGTATTTTACAATTTTAATTAAAATAAGTTGCACAAGTAATGGTTTTCTTTAAGTGCTGGTTCTCATAACTTTTCAAGTAGTTTTGTGTCTTTGTATATGTGTTTCCAATAGAAATCTGTTTAAAATGTATGTATGAAACCATTTTCAGCTTTCATACAGATAATTTTGTAATGCTGAAATAGTAAGTTGCATGAGATGCAAATACACATTGATTTTGTATAGCTCTAAATATATATTTAAACAAATAGGTGGAATGCTTGAAACAGAAGAAGTATTTATCACTAATTAAGCATACTTTATGTATGATTTATTGCATCTTGTTTGTATATTGATATGTAAAATTTTATTTGAAAATAGACTCTTTCAGTTGTGATGAGGGTTGATCATAGAATTTTACCCCCCCAAATATTAATGCAACTCACCCTTAAGTCATAAATGTAAAAAGAAATATTTAATGCACATGAGCAAAATAGAAAATACATGCATACAGCTATCACTAAAACTAATGTCAGTTGATCAGATTGTATTTGCAGAGGGCATAATAATAGTGAAAAAGGTGGTTTGGTTTTTTTTTCGTTTCAAGTTAGAAAATAAAATTAGCTTTAATATCCAAAGTTAATTTGGTGCACATTGTCTAACTGAGGTTTTTACTTGCTTCGGTTACTCTCCCTTCATGTTGTACCCTGGAAAATGAACTTGGGAATGTTGACAGTGGTTACAAATAAATAGATAGCAAATAGTCTTTTGTTTGTAACAGAATATTTTAATAGGAGTGATAACCAAATTTATTGAGAGAGGAAGGATTTGAGAGAAATATGTTTGTGCGTATGTATCGGTCAAATGTTTGCAGGCAGTTACCATTTTTTCTTATTATAGTTGCTACTGTGTGAAAAAAAGCTGTGGTTTAGAAATAGAAAGCATAACTGTCAGTTAATGAACACAAAAAGAGAAATAGAACCAGGTATATTTACTTCATATTTCCTTATAGTCTCTGTATTCTTTTCTTTGTGTTTTTTCTTTCATTTGAGTGATGTTTAAAGATGTTTGTATTGAAATTAGCTTTCTCCTTCTGATATTTCTTTATTTCAGTGGTGGGTGATTTACTTCAGTTTCTCCCCTAAATTTTGCAGGCACTAATCCATGGACTAAACAGACATTACTATTCCATCACCATCAACTACAGGAAGAATGAACTAGAACAGAAGGTAAATGTTTCAGCTTTAATTCAGACTACAAGGAACATTATACAAACTATTTAAGATTTGTGGCAATATTCTGGTTTCAATGGCTGTTACTTTCGGTAGTTGTTTTAACTCTCCTGGAATAGGTGGCTTCTCTTCCAGAAAGCATTTGGATGTACAGTCGTGGTGATGAAACTTCCCAAAACCACAGTCTAATGATCATGTGAATAGTTTGACAACATTTTTGTCCACCTTATGGAAAGTTGCCATGCTGTTCTCTGCACTTAAGTTTGTCCAAAGTTTTGAGTTTTCAGTGATAAAGCTGAAAGACATACTAGCTGCCTTCAGTTTTCACGTGCTTGAATTCCTGGAGCTAGGAGAAGTTCTAATCATGTTTTCCAAAATGGAATATATAACCAAGGGATGTTGGGGTTTTTTTCGCTATAATGACTTTGACAGAAGGTACTTCCAGGTGGTATGATTGGAACTCCCCAAGACATCACTGAGTATCAGGAAGTAGTGATGTCCTGCATATATAGAAGAAATATTATGCAGTTACTGACAAAAAATGTTTTCTGTTACCTTTGCATCAAACTTAAAGTTACAAGCAAAATCTAGCTTGAGAGTCTCAACCAGGAAAACAAACAGGAAAAAAAAAAGCTTATTTATCATCTACAGAAGTTAATTCTTGAAAAAACAGACTCTGTCCTCTGTGTATGTTCTCTGATATGTCTGTGCATTTTCATGGCCTTGTAAGGGTTATAAATTGATCTCGGAGTTTATGATGAAATGGTCAGAATAGTTTTTTCACAGAATTCAGACTTGTAGAGAGGTACAAGTAATAAGAAAAAACCCCAGTTTCAAATAGTGGAGGAATATGTGTGCAAATTAGGGAGCTGGAAAGAATGTGTGAAATGCACAACCCTTTGTAGGGCAGTATCAGACTTCCAAGACCTCACTGTTACTGAAAAGAATAACTGATTCAACAAAACCAGCTCTCTCAGGAAATGTCCATGAGGTTTCCAGGGGGGTATTGTTTCCATTCAAATGCAACAATTTGGCAAATCCAGTCTTGTCTGAAGTTCCAAGTGTGTATTTTCAGCAATGGCTTTACATAAGTAAATTATTACCTTTGCAAGTAGGAGAATAATCTTGACCAAGTTAGGAAAACTTTAATCTGTGAGGCAACAACTATCTCTCACATCTTTCATAAGGCAGCTTCATACATATCTCAAACCCCCCTCGTGGTGGTGGTGATCTGTTATCTCCATCTGTAGTAAGAAGAGTACATGCTTCATGTATTAGATTAGGAGCTCATCACACCAAACCATAATTTTAAAATCAAGATAGCCTAGCTAAACTGTCCATATGCAGTTTGCCTACGACTCCTTCTGTCAGTAGCTAAGATCTTGCTAACACAAATTATGACACAAACTTTCAACTCAGTTCACGTGTTCCAAAGCCAGGTTTCTTTCGAAACTGTACCTAGGATGAAACAGGTACTTTAATTCAGGTGATAGCAATTACAGGGCTTACCCGTTCTCAAAAATGTCTAGTAAATGTTCACAAATTGAAGGCAAGATGAAACGGTTTGCTGAAAGGGTCCTCCCTACAGTCATCAAGTGTGCAGGAGATCTACAAAATACACTTTCTTTATTCATGAAAATAAAGAAATTGCTGTTATAGCTATTCCTTTACTCTTTCAAGAATGACATCAAAGTATCAAGTAAAACCTTTCAAATATTTGTAATAGTGCCTGCATTTATCACATCAAACCTCTGCACAATTTATCTTATGGTTTTTATGTTTGTTTATTTTGTATGAGGCAAAGACATACAAGTCATGCTTTGGTCACTTTCGAAGTTTATTATATCGTAACTGTCAGTTGCTTGCATACAGATCAGATCAGATAATCAGTGAAGCCTGTATAACTACTTTATTAATTTAATCCAAGCATTAAAATATTTTTCAACTTCATTAGAGGCCAAAAGCTTCAACTATTCCTCATATGGTGGCTAAAGTATTCAATTTTCTCTTAGCCCCACTACAAGGCAATTGTGCATTCTCAACCTGCAGCAAAAATAACAAATCACAGAAAACAAATCTACATATTTCTGTCAAAGTAAATGTGACCCATGTTTCCATGCCTCATTGACATATTTAGGATTCAAGAAGTATTGATCTTTAAAAAGTATGCAAGTCTATCATCTACTCTAGCAGAATAGTTGGTGATTGCATTTCCTCTGTTTAAGCATTGACATTGTAAGATCAATATTTTTTAATTATATTCTTCTTACTATAAATTGGTTTTCTGTCAAAGAGATCTTCATAGTATGCTGAAAGTATTTTATGATGAATGCTCTAAAGAGGTTTTGTTTTGCAGATGCTTCTAAATTTGCATAAGAAGAGTTGGATGGAAGGTTTGACACTTCAGGACTACAGTGAACATTGCAAACTCAATGAAACAGTAGTGAAGGAGATGTTAGAATTAGCTAAGAATTATAACAAGGTATTCGTATCCCATAATGATAGTAGCTGTGTTTATGAAGTGAAGAAGTTAGTTGCTTAATTTCCGAAGGAATTGATTATCACAAGCTTTGTTCAGAATGACTGTAGTTTGTACTAATCAACTACATATGGCTTCTGTGTGAAGTTGCCACATTAGCTCCTCAGGCATTGCCACCAGACTTTTTGCCCTAAACTGTCAAAGTGTTTTGTTACACGCTTTACTTTGAAATGTGAGTAATCACATCGATTTTGTATTTTTACTTAGTGACAAGAATATAAGATTTCTGTAGATCAAAATGAGCAGTTACTTGTATTTTTCAATCCTTCAGTCAAGGACTATTTGATCACTGTAGCAGAGTAAAGGTTCTCTATCTGTATCAGTCTAGTAGATAGGCTCTAAGTATTTAGAACACATTCCAGAGCCCAATTCAGTGTTCTCTTTAGATAAGAAAATTTTTATTGGTTATGTAAGTAAGAGGAATCACAGCTACTTGCACTGTTTTAATACTGATACACTTAGAAATATTTCTTACAAGTACGAGATCTCAACAAGCATTCTATGAGTAGTAATGATGTCAGTACTTCTTAACAAGTGTTATTTTTCGACTCCTTAGAAGTCCTTAGAACCAAAATTCAGTATTACATTCACTAGTTAAGTTAGTGGATGTACTTCATGAAGACGCTATATTTGAAGGCAACATAACAGTATCAAAATGTATTAGAATACTTTAAACAGTATAAAAATTTTTTGAGATCAAATCTCCAGTAGTTGAAACAGTATAGATAACGCTGGGATTGATTCTGCTTTACTATTCTAACTGTTTTTAACTATCTTTAACTATTGATACTGCTCATTTAAGATTTTTGCTTAATAACATTTTGGTGAATATCTGACAATAAAACCATTCATAAGTATTTGCCTTGATCTTTTGCACTGACACTCAGTAATTAAAACCACGTCTGCTGAAAAGCTGAAGTACCTTTCCTTTTGACTTTCTGAAATGTGTTGCTGTTTGATTTTTTTTTTTTTTAAGGAACAGAATTGTATTTTGAGAATCTGTGGCTTGGGGAAAAAGTAAACGAAATCTGAAACACTGACCTTTTCTGTGTTTCTTTCACAGGCTGTTGAAGAAGAAGATAAGATGACACCTGAACAGCTGGCAATAAAAAATGTTGGCAAGCAGGTGAGGTGTGATGAATTAGAGTGAGGTGGAATGATATGCTTCGTTCATTCTAAATACTAATTTTTTACATGTGCGTAGGTGATTTTAGTTCTACGTGCACGATATTCTCAATGCTTCAAATAATAAATTTATTTTTGATGGAAGTTGTGCAAGGAACGGGCCTTTGACTGTAGGTATTCAGCAGAGTATCTGCAAGCCATGTTCTACGTGTGGTTTTTTACATGCTGAGGAGCAGTGTTGAGATTTAGTAGTTTTCCCTTTTCCTTCTTCATTTGTTTTAACTTCTTCTAAGAGACATAAAGATATGCAAGTCTGTGTCAGAGAGACACAAACTGTGGAGATACTTAAAAAATGGTAATCATGGAAACAGAGGTGGGGGGAGGTGTTTGTACACTGTCATGGCTAAAGAGGCAGCTCACCCCTGTCCTCAGTTCATGAACACGCTGTCAGTGCTCAGACACACACAGGCAGGTAGGCTGAGTTCCTTTGTATTGGTGTTTGAGGCAAACTGTTCAGGACCACAGCTGAAACTGAAAACACCCACTCAATTCATTCCATCCCTTTGCAACGTCAGGATATAACGTCTTTATAAAGACTCAACAAAAAACTATTTCTACATTTGATTTCAACATAAAGGTTGAGGAAATGTGCTTTTGTGAGCAAGAGGAGAGCAAAGCAAATTTGTAAGAGCTTGTGTTCGAGAAGGGCAGTGGAAACAAGAAATAGCTTTTAAAATATCTAGTGTGTTCTTAAACAACCAGTACTTACTGTTTTGCTAGTAACAGTAGAAGAATTTAAAAGATTCTGGGTTGCTCTTATGTGTCAGCTTCTAGCAGCAATGTCATAACACATCTGCACTATTGTTCAGTCACTCATGTATTTCTGTAGCATTCAGAACAATGGAGTTTATGCACACCTACACATACATAAATATATACATATAAAATATGTAAGAAGGGTTGTATTTTAAGGGTTATGATGTCATCTCAAACAGAACTTGAGCTTCAGTAGTTGTTACGCATACGTGAAAAAAACTATTTTGATACAGTTCTTCAAAAAGAAAAGAATTTTTTTCCTGATAAAATTTTTAAGTTTTCTTTACATTTAAATAAATGGTTCAGTGAAGTAATTTTCAAGTGGGGCTTTTTATGCAACTTAGATAAAAACTTTGTAAACAAGCAGCCACTCACAATAAGGATATTATGTTATTAGGTGTATAATTTGTTAGGAACAGAAGGAATATTGGAGAACTGTCTGATCTTTGAAAATGAGTTATTTAAGAAGGTCAGCACACATGGATTCAGTAGCACTCTTCTATATAAATGTAGATGGGTACATTACATTTTTACAATAATTCCATTTTTTTAAAGAAGCTGCAATTCCCATGCTTGACTGTCTTCCATCTTTTAATTTCTTTACATACAAGAATTACTATAATAATACTAAAATAAAATTTAGACATGTTTTTGAGGTATGCCTGATATTTTTGCAGTATTTGGAGATTAATTATTTAGTATCAGTGGTGAAACTGAAGAAGTGCATGGGTATGATTTTTAGCCAGAAATAATCTCATTGTTGTATGTAGATGCCCACAAATGCCTACATCAATTGAGTAATAGTGGGTGGGGATATGTATTTTCAGAAAACTGCTCAGGCTTAACATTCAATTCCTAAGAGCATTTGAACAGGGCACTGTTCATGTTTCATGTTTTTATGGGTATAGATATGCTAATTTTCTTGTAGTCAACACAACTATTCAAAGACTGTGTTAGATGATGCTTGAATCTTTGCAGGATTGGAACACACATTTGTGCAAAGATCTGAAAACAAATTGCAATGTACCAGAACTAAGATTAAAATACTGGCCTTAGTGAGATGTATAGTAAAATTCGCATGTTGTGTGTTGTCCTTAAAACTAACTCACAGCTGCCATGGTTACTCTTGATACGCTGGATAGAAATTTACTTCCTAAACCTATCCTAAACTTAACTGTTAGTATGAATTAATAAAATTTTGTTCATGGAAACTCAGTCTTCCTAGAATAGAAAATTTAGGACCATTACTGGCCTGTGTTCATTAACTCACAGACATCTTAAATAGACTTGAAGTAAATGAAATCTTTCAGAGATGTGTTTCAGTCATTCCTCTCATGGCATCCTTTGTATTTCAGGACCCTAAACGTCATTTAGAAGAGCATGTGGATGTGCTGATGACCTCAAACATTGTGCAGTGTTTAGCTGCTATGTTGGATACAGTTGTATTTAAATAACCGATTTACCATTTGTGATGCTTTCTGTGTATATTTGTTTATTGTTTCTAATACTCACAAAACAGAGACTGTTGAGGCTCTATTTGATTAAATAGACATCTGACTTCATTTGCCATGTAAGTGCAGCACTATAACACCTCTCAGTCTCTAATTGTGCATTTGCTTCAGTTTCTTTATGTCAGGATCCTCACAGATTCCAAAACATTCAAGAACACAATGTGGGAAAAAATGTATTACATTTTCATTTAATATTTGGGGGAAAAAATCAGTAGTACATATATATTTTGATTGTTGCAACATAATAAAAATACATTTACAAATCTGTTTTAAGTTCTGGACAGTCTTTTTTGAGGAGGGACAGCGGGAATTAACAAACTAGAAAAAGTGTTAGTAAACATTTGTTTCTCCTCACTGTAAAACTACTGAGATACTAATTGCTGGGAAAGCAAAAATTCTCTACTGGAATTTGGCTCCCATTGATTACCAGTTACTCTCATGGAGATTAAAACAAAAAAAACCCATAGTGCTGAATTCTGAGGATGTACAAAACCAAAAGTGCTGAAAATGCCTCTGTCAGCTCCCTTAGAATGTTATTCAAACCCTAATATCTACAGAAGACAACTGACCTTAAGAAAATTAATTCAGTTGCTGCTAACTGAATCACAGAACTCTCACAAGTGGTGTCATAAGTAGCAGTATTCTGAGAATAAACATTAAAGTGACAGAGGCTGTTCTAGGTTACATGAACCCACCCTCCTGTGAAAGAGAACATACATGAGATATCCATATATATTAATATATGGAAAGAGTCCCAACTAGAATATGACATCTAAAACCCTTTCCACTGACTGGAGAGGGAAACACTTGCAGGAAGGCAGGTGGTTTGACTGCTTGGTTTGAAGCAGGCAAAGCCAAATAACTGGGTTTGGGGAGTGACTCTGGGTTTTGGGCAGGGACTGATTGGAATTTTTCATTAGGGTTCTTTTTTTCAAGTGTTGGATGTTGCTTAGGCTGATTTGATTCTTTTGTCTGGGCAGAAGTTTTCTTTTTATTATTTGTTTGGGATTTTTTAAAATAAACAGCAACAGTAGTGGCAGGCAAATATTGTAAAACTATCTACATCTCTTGTTGAAGATAATTTTTTAAAAATTTTCTTCTTACTTGCATACTAGAGAAATAACCCATAAAATGGTCTTATTTTCCAGTTTATGCCCGTATTTACTTACTCTTTACCATTCAAAGATTTTTCTTTTGTTTGAAATTTCTTATTTAGGCCTTTTAATTTACTATTTTAGACTAACTCTCTCTCAAAGTATATTTAGCGTGCACTTACTTCAGAGGGAAACATGCAGATTTTTGCAGCTGCCCTCCTTATGGCCTTCCCTCTGCCCCCACAGTAGGCAGTGGAATATCAGACTGGGAAAATGGAGACATACCAAACCATGTTTGCCTGTGTGTAGTTAAATGGAAGTTCTTCCTGGCGATTCCCACTGCAAACCTGCAGGTGGTTGAGGAGGGCTGCATTCAGGCCTCGCCGTTGCCGGGTGCGCACGCCCGGGGTGAGATGGGGCAGGAGCTGATCGTGGGACCTGCCCTGGGGCTCGTCTGCCAGGGGGGCTCTGCATCCCTGCTGCTCTCTACTCCCACACACACGTGTAACACCACGAGGGAGACAGAGTTTGGCAGGTCGTGGGTAACATGGCACTGCAGAACAGGAGAGGAGCTAGCGCAGTGCTGCAGTGTATACATGCGTGAGAGGCTGGTGTAAGCAGGGAGACAAACCAGTGAGTCTTACATATTCTAAATTAATTTTGACAAATGTACATCTTGCAGAGGGTAGCTGAAGGGAGTCTGTTGGAGACGCAGATCTCCCGTAGTATAAGCATTTGCTGTGGTACCCTGCTTTCTATTCACTCCTCAGTTTAACTTGGAGGCACAATTTTCCATTTACCAAGATGTTACATGAATAATAAAAACGCGTTTTTTTGGGGCATCCTTCCTTATTTTTGTCCAGTGCTTTAGGAGCTACACAGAGGATTTGGAAGAACGTGTGTATGCCGTAACCTGAAAAGCAGCAGCCCGTATACCATGTTGGAGGAAGAAAGACATTTTCAAGCAGCCACCTTCTGAGCCTCCAGCCGCAATGGAGCAGACCTTCATTAGCAGCGTGACCCCTTGTCACCTGTCAGCGCGAAGGACGGGCATATTGTATTAGCAAACCTCACTCCATTCTATGACGATTCTGTAACACCACCTGCCATTGCATATCCCCCCTATTATACCAGTTTAGGAGTTGTGCACTGAAGATTTTTGGCATATATTAGCACTTCCGTGTGATTGGCAGTATACCACTGAATTCATTGCAGCTCCGCATCTATATGGGTGTAGCTCTGTAATTCAGGGCAGCATTTCTGAGGGTTTATCTGCATTTCGGTCCATCTCCTCCGTATTTAAGTCTATTACCATTCTGTTGTTTCAAACAGGGAAAGGGAAGGGTGAGCACCGGTGAAACAAGTGTCGGAATCATTAGTTAGAACTGATAATAATGAAACTGTTCTCTTAACACTGAAAGAAGGTGGTTTAGGGAAAGTTGCATGCGCTGAACCACTCGAGTAGAACAGTGAACTGCTTGCTTTTTGCTTCATAAATTATCTTATTAGAATAATTTCCTTGCAGAGAGTGTGTGTATGTCGGCATCTATGAAATACCAAGTAAGTAGCTCATGGTTAAGCAACAGAAAAATAAATGGCCACGGGATTTGTGAGCGTTGAAATACACATTCTGACAAGTCATCCTGGTTCTAGTCTTCTCTGGATTTGAGTTTGCAAAGTTTGAGATTTGAGTCTGGCTTCAGGCAGTTACACGGTGGGTCGGTTTTATTATGCAGTGGTTCAGGCTGCATTATCTGTCAGTGGAATTTGAAGCCGGCTGCTGATGTCACCTGGGAAGAGATGTGGTCTGTAAAATACCCGAAGTCCAAACCTCTAAGGGGACAACACTAAGAAAAATGGAACAGGAGAGCTCCTCCCCGGGCAAAAAAACCCAAACCCACAAAACCCAAAAAACAAACCCCGTGTTTTTAACTCTCAGGCTTCCTTAGGAAGAGAAATTGAGACTGGTACTTGGCAAAGGCGGGGTGGCGAGCGGGCCCTTTGGACTCTTCAGGCGCATCTTCACGCCTTGGAGGGTCCCGCTTTCAGTAGCCCGAGGCTCGGCCGGGCACAGCGCGGGACCCCCCCGGCCGGTCCCTCCGGTCACTGGGGGTCCCCGCAGGCCCCCGCCCGCCGGCAGCGCAGCCCGGGCCGCGGCTCCCGCGGAGACCCCCGCGGGCAGAGGGTGCCGGCGGCTCCTGCCGCAGCACCGTCGTGGTTTGGGTTTCTCAGCTCCGATCGACCCCGCGGCCGGGGCGGGCCGCGGCCCCTGGCAAAGGTGCTACCAAAAATCTGCCCCTCCCGAGAGCTGCCCGCGGGACTGAGTCACTGAGGGAAAGCGGGCACCGAGAGGAAAGAAATCCGGAGCCGGATGGGGAGGTGGACGCCTTCCGCGCTGTTTTGCTGATAATCTCCGGCATTACGGCTCCCAGATAAAATATTTATTTACTAAAGAACCCGTAAACATCGCGGCAAATACATTAGGGCACTTCGGCTGCGGGGCTTATGATTATTTCAGAAGTTAAAAGAGATGATACGCGGCCTCTGTCAGCGGGGACGGAGGGTGTATTTTCCCCCGCGAACAGGCACGGGTGGGAAGGGAGGGGGCGATGCGCCGGGGATCGCCCAGAAGAGCTGGGGAGAGGGGCTGCGCCCCGCTGGGGACAAACCGCGGGGGTGAGCTGAGGGCAGCGGCCGCCCAGCCCCGCGCTTCCCTCACAATCGCTCCCCAAAGCGCCCAGGACCCGCTCTCCTCCCTGACGCACAAAGGTGGGGTACACGCGCGCAATATTTGGGGAATCGCAGGGTTTGGATTTATTTTCCAGCCGTAGTCCAA
>VWZW01006397.1:205093-283885 GCA_013397115.1 Edolisoma coerulescens | reverse complement strand
TAATTCCAAATGGGCCTTGGCCTCCCTTGTCTCATCTCTCCTTACTCTGACAACCTCTCTATATTAATTCCAAGAGGCCTGACCCCGCTTCCATCTCCTGTGTATTTCCTGCTTATGCTTGAGCAATGACAGGAGTTCTTCATTCATCCATGCAGGTCTCTTGACCCTTCTGTCTGACTTCTTGTTTATTGGGATGCATTGTTCTTGAGCCTGGAGGAAGTAATCCTTGAATATCAACCTTCCCTGCAGGACCTCTTCCCATGGGATTCTGTCAAGATCCCTAAAGAGGCTAAAATTAGCTGTCCTGAAGCCCATGGTTACAATCTTACTTGCTCACAGGCTGGCCCCAATCTTCGCACCTCCAACAGAGCCTTTCCTGTTTGTTAGGATGAGGTCAAGCAGCACACCCATTCCTTGTGGGATCCTCCACCACCTGTGACAGGAAGTTGTCATCAGTGCTTTCCAGGAACCTCCTGGATTGTTTGTGCTTTGCTGTGTAGGTTCTCCAGAAGATGTCAGGGTAGTTAAAGTCCCCCACAAGAACCAGGGCCTGTGACTTTCAGGCTGCTTCAAGCTGCCTGTAGAAGGCCTCATCCACCTCTTGATCAGGCATCCTGTAGCACACACCCACAAGTGTCACCATTACCAGTCTGCCCTTTTATCCTATCCCATAAGCTCTCTACTCGTTCATCATCTACCCCAAGACAGAGCTTGATACATTCCAAGTACTCTTCCTCTTTTCTAGATGAGTTATATCACATTCACCATGAACTCCTGGCTACCAAAACAAAGTTGAAGGAGAAAAATTTGTTTTTACTGTCAGGGTGGTAAAACACATATTACCCAAAGAGGCTGTGGAATATCCAGACTTGGAGTTATTTAGATCCTAGTGGGCAGAGCGCTAAGAAGCCTGCTCTACTTTGAACCAAAATGTCGGTCTAGACTAGCCACAGGCATGACTACCAGACTCAAGAGATTGTGTTCATATGGTTCCATGAAAACAAAAATGTAATAAACCACAAATAAATGCATTATGACCCCTCGTACAACTCCAAGAATTCAGAGCTCTTGGAGATTGTTAAGAAAGATTTTTGAAATGCTTCATTCACACTAAGTATTAGCCGTAAGTCCATACAAAACTAAAATCCACATAAAGAACGAAATGCTTTCTAAAAAATACAGCAACTTTCAGCTCACTTAATTAAACTCCTGCCAATTCCAGTATCTGCTTCTGAATTCCTTTTATATGTACAGTTGAAATCTAGGTCCCACTGCAATCAAGGTGTCAGACACTGACACAATAATTAATTCTGGAAAATAATTCCTACTATAGCTAAGGTAATACACTGAAGTCTCTACATACAGTTTATTGCTGCTGATTCTGTTGAGCTGAGCTCCAGATTCAGCAGTGACTTGAGTAATTAAACTGGCAACCTGGCAGGATGAACTACCTTGAAGTCTGTTTTCTTGTCAGTGCCTTAAATTGGACGCAATCAACTTTGGGTGCAAACAGCTGCCCTCACTTCCATACAGTGCTGAGCTCAGCTTGGCTCATTCTCCAAAGTAGCTCTAAGAGAATGAATGGGTGTCTGAACACAAAACGACAAAGCTCATGGCTGTGGCAACTGCCTGTACTCCACTCTCAGGAGAAAGAAGGTCTGAACTCCACCTCTTCCATGCCTATGGACTCCTCTACTCTGGTGAGGAATCAGCAGTGCACCTCACATGCTCAAGGACCATTCACTTTCTGCCAGCAGGTCTCGACAACAACACACACTGTAGAGGACAGGGATTTATCAACCTCAACTACGCGGTGGCTATGTTTATGGAAAGTCTAAGGGGCTTTTGCCTCAGCATTCTAATCCTGAAGGGCAGGAGTCATACAGAGTACTGGGGATGCCCATTTCTGTGAGGAATTTAGGTGCCTAACTTCAGTCATCTGAATTCACTCAGGGTACATATCCTGAATAGACTTGGTATCATCATGCTCTTACTTACCTGATGAATGTGCAAGTTACTTATATGTATTCCTTGGGGAAAAGAAGTAATGTGGTCCCTAAAAAAAATTCTTTTAATTTTACAGAAAGTGCATACACTTCATAAATAGCTAATCTTCAGTAGTATGCAGACCCGTAACATAAACTGATCAGAAACAAAAAAAATGCACATTTTGACCACCTTTCTTTGTTTATCTAATTCCTGAGTGTGCTTCTGATAGTAGCCAGCACCAGATGCTTCTGAAAAAGATGCAAGTAGCATAATCCTATTAGGGAATAGCCACAACACGTGGAAAGCTTCTTCCAAGCTCTGTCAGTTTTCAATTGGTTTATGGCAAATTAGGAGCAGAGATTACATCCATAATACTGAATTATCTTGTTTGAAGTACTTGTGACATATGTTTATCCACATAATATTATTATCTTTTCATAGGAGTCCTTCCAGCATGCTAAGGAAACCTGAAATCTTGAATATCCTGACCACATTTCATGATCTGCGCTTAGATCATTCATATATATACTTGTTTCCAAAAGTGCTATATGAATAACTCCAGATGTGTGGTTATGAAGATCTGCAAACATACAGATTATCTTCTCTTTAGAAAGACAAAAAAAAAAGGCTGGTAGTTCATGTGGAAACTCTGGTAAGTATCAGTGAAGAAGAGAAAGGTCTGCAGAAGCTGGAAACAGCAAAGCTGGTTGGTTCTGTATTGAGAAAGTACTGGTGAGTGCAACAAAAACTCCATCTGAATATGGGAAGTGTAACTTATCACAGTTCTAGAAATAAAAATGATGTGGGATAGGAAACAATCACAAAGAGCCTAAATTTGCAGGGGGTTTTGTTTCGATAATGCTGGCACCAAGATATTTAATATGATTTTTGTTTCTTCCTTTCTTTACAGATGTAAGACTGTTTTTGCCATATTTTCAGTATGTCACACAGGTTATCATTTCTACTCACTGAATCTAAAGTGACTTATGCATCTCTTACTTATCAGAACTCAATATTAACATTTTGGGAAGCCTGAATGGGAAGTCTTTACAACAAACATATTAGTTCAAGTATTAAGAGATAATCCATGAAGAAAAAAAAAATTTACTTTGTACTTTTTTTTACTTGGCAAATTTACCTTGTAAATGGAAAATTTACTTTGCAATTAAAAAAAACAAAATGAAAAAAAGAAATTTACATAATACAACTTGTTACCAAAAGTTCCCTAAATGAATAAGTAAGTCTAACAGGTATATTCCTAAAAGTCAGAGAAGAATGTCTGTATAATGTACCACCAGCATTACATTATGTGTCTGCATGTGATGACCTGCAGAGCTAGGCAGGACCATTTCAATAAGTAACTAATTTCATACAGCTTTATCTCAAACACTCTCTAGTGATATTCTTTCCTGTTCTTTAAACTCTGATGTTCAAATACTTATTCCTTTATATGCTACAGCTGCCCTAGGCACTGTTCAGTTCCAGATGACCTGCAAGCTTTTCGCAGTCACATACTTTGCTGACAACTAGAAGAAAGCTCTTCCAATTAAAATACCCCATTTATCCAAGTGAAGAACCACACTTTCAAACAACTTGGGCAAAGATGCCACAGAGGGTATATCTTTAAGCCAAAGTTTTAAAGCTTTAAGAATAGGTATAAACAAACAACAAAAAAAAGCATTTACTCTATTTCATCCAAATACTAAGAGGTATTTGACAGCTAATATAGCCTACGACAATATTAGGCACCTGTGCCTCCATTTGTGACATAAAATTTCAAGTGCGTATCTGGTAATACCTTCTTTCCGAACAAAACATTCCCTTCTGAAGTTGTGCACAGAGCCCTTGTCTACACAAGTAAATAGCACACCACTCTGGAATGGTGCTGGATGTTGTCAATCCGAACTTCATCAAGACTGTTGATGCTGTCTCTCATGATGACCTCATAGCCAAGCTCAGGAAGTGGATGGTGAGGTGGATTAAGAACTGGCTGAATGGCAGAGCTCAGAGGGTTGGGATCAGTGGCAAAGGCCTATTTGGATGCCTGTTGCTAGCAGTGTCCCCCCAAGGTTCAATATTTTGCCCAATCTTACTTAATTTATAATCAGACATGGAATACTTCCGGAGCAAGTTCACTGATGACACAAAGCGGGGAGGAGTGGCCAATACTCCTAAGTGCCGTGCAGCCCTTCAGAAGGACCTTGACAAGCAGGAGAGATGGGCAGAGAGGAACCTTCTGAAATTCAACAAGAGCAAATGTAGGATCCTGCACCTGGGGAGGAATAACCCCAGGCCTCAGCATAAGATGTCTATGAGCCAGCCATGGCTACCCTTGTAGCCAAGAAGGCCGATGATATCCTGGGGTCCATCAGGAAGAGCACTGCCCGCAGCTCGAGGGAGGTGATCCTGCCTCTCTACTCAGCCCTGGGGAGGCACATCTGGAGTGCTGTGTCCAGCTCTGGGCTCCTCAGTACCACAGAGACATGGAGCTCCTGGAGGAAGCAGGTCCTGTGGATGGCTATGAACATGATTAGGGGATTGGAGCACTTCCCTTATGAGGAAAAGGCTGACAGTTGGATTCGATGACCTTCGAGGTCTTTTCCAACCCAAAAAATGCCACAATTCTGTGGAAGGCTGAGGGAGCTAGCCCTGTTCCGTGTCAAGAAGAGACAACTGAGAGGGGACCTTATCAAGGTATTAAGTATCTGAGGGGAAGATGTCAAGAGGATACAGTCAGGCTCTTTGTGGTACAGAGCAATAGGATGAAAAGCAAAGGACCAATGCTGGAATGCAGGAAGTTCCACCTAAACATGAGGAAGAATTTCTTTCCTGTGAGTGTGACTGAGCATAGGAGCAGATTTTTAGAGAGACTTGAGTTCCCTTCTCTGGAGATATTCAAAAGACATCGATACACAATCCTGAGTAATGTGCTCAAGGGAACCCTGCTGGAGCAGGGAAGTTGGATTAGACAACTTCCACTGGTCTCTCCCAACCTTACCCATTCTGTGGTCCTGTGTGGAGTCAGAAAATTGGTGTAGCATAACTCATGCTGTTTTTTAAGATCATGAAATGAAAAGTGCTATGCAAACATTTGGTAAGAATTTACTTAAGAATTTTATATTTCCTGTTCTTCAATTATGTCACTGTTTTAAAATGTATACCTTCCAGAAACGCTTTCCCTACCTTTATAATGCTCTGACATGTTGAGAGTGGTAAACCAACCAAGCTGGTCCCATTGATTGACATGATCTGGTCCCCTATGTTCAGCTTCCCAGACTTCTCTGCTGGTCCTCCATGCATCATGTTGGCTATGATAACTGTAGGCAAAATGGATCCCCAGCCAGACTCCACAATCACCACACCTAGGATTTCTCCCTTTTGCTTTTCAATGTAAACCTGTATAGTAAGAAAAAGTGTTTAAAAAAAGTTTCTTTCACACCCATGGAACTGATTAGCATCACCCCCCTCCGAACATTCACAAATTCAACAAACATAGCCCTCTTTGTTTGCAACCTGCCTTCCTATTTCAAAGGCAAAACAAAATAGGTACATGTTTTACAACCTTTCATTTGTATTCAAACATTAAATGATCAACACTACACAATATAGACTTAGTGCAAAACACCCCTCAGAAGTCATTTCTGTATATGAGCAGAAGAAATTGCAGTGAAGGAAATCCTGGTGCCATGGGCTTTAGTGGACAAAGCTAAACAGGAAGAGAGTGCAAGGAGTGTGGACTGGAAAACCATCACTTGTGTGTTCCAGCTGCCCACTGGTTCATATCTATTAAGCAAGATGCAAAGCCTTCTGGCACATACAAATATTTAAAACCTGGAATCAGTTGCTTTCAAAAGCATCAATGCCTCTATAAATTTTATATTGTTTACTGTATTTTTTTTCATTGTATTAATCTGTTAATCTGCTTTAAGTCACTTTAAAACATGCCTGAAAATTGTTTGGCAAAAAGAACACAAACAGATGGTAAATCACTTGACTGCTGATTAATTTGGGGTTCACTGTTTGCCTTTGAAACAGAACTGATGACAGAGTGTCCTTTTAGGGAGGATATTCTAGACTAACTGAGATAATTTATAGGAAGTATTAATGGTTTTTGATTTCTGCCAACAGAGGCCTGCAACTGATAAAGAGCAGCTTAATACTGTTGTGGAAAAAAAATGAGACATACATCTTTGCAATTTTCAGATTTGGAGAAGTGAATCAGGTCATCATTGTACATGTCCTGGGTATTAAGCAAGTCGCTATATTCCTTCTGGCTAAGGTCTTCTGGGTTGATTCCATTTGCCCTCAGAAATTCTTGGTAGGCCACACTAAATGCTTGACCTATGGACTGTGCAATCAGCTGCGCCTGTAGCAGTTCCCACAGAAGGGAAAAGAAAAGAAAAAAGTGAAACATTCTGATGATCATGTCCACTGACACTTTTTGTTACAATCACACTGTAAAATGGATCATCCAATTGATGAACCTACAAGTTACTGCAATCCAGTCTAAAAAATATTTGTGCCTTACAAATTAATTCAGAAGACCCACAAAATGTCAACATATTCACCTCTGCCATGAATCTAGCCCAGTAAGCAATTATAAATTACAAATACGAGAAAGAAAGCCATCCTTTCACAGGTAAGAACTGCTAATATAAGTGTAAAGGTATAGCCACTACAGTGACTGTGGCTTGCACCTACAATTCTTCCCACACATGCAGCTCCCAGATGGCTCTCCCTTCCATGGAGATGCCATTCTCTGACAAGCCAGCAGTGAAAATGGAAGGGTAAAAAAGGTATTTCTGACTTTTCTTACCATCCTTTAGAACCATCACATTGATAGTGACTACTCCCACCTCAGCCTCAGACAAAAAAGGAAAAGGGCAAGAACTAGCGACCAGAACAAACCCTTGAAGTAACTGGAAATGGTCGTATGCTTCTCCTTCTTCACCCCGCCACCCCCTTCAGCCTTTCTGCCCTACACTTATTTCCCTCCTTCCAACTCGCATGATCCTGCCAGTTCTCTACATCTTTCCTACTCATTCTGTCCTTTGCAGGCACCCTCTTGCACCTGCAGCTTTCCATAGTCTTCTCTGCACCCAAAGCCACCAAATTCACCATCACTACACACTGCATTGCTCCCACTGTGAGCTGTTTCACTTCTGCAGCTGTGGGAGAGAAACTGGGCAGCAGGCAGATGTGGGGAAAGCTGGGTGCCAAGCAAGGCCAGAGGGATGCCTGCCTTTGAGACAGTGATCATGGTTAGGCAGGTAATGGGCAGGAGAGGAAAGCACAGCATGGTGCAGAATACTGCTGTGTACAGGTGGAGCAATTCGTGCAGTGAGCACTGTGTAGTGCACAGGAGTTGGCTGTGACGTGCGCTGAAACACAGTGCTGGCTGTGGCAAAGGCAGGGAAGAGACAGAGAGCTCCACAGCTGACAAGGGAGGCCTGGCAGAGTGCTGGTAATGAATGAATGCTGCTCAGGTGTACTTTTCGCAGTCTGACGGACATATTTAAAGTCCAGTTTGGTCCCTAATAAATGAAAGATTCCCAACCCTGAAATAAAAATTTTATTGTATCTTAAACAGCCCAAACTAGCACCAAACCTGCTGATGAGAACAGTGAGATTGCTGGTACTGAGAAGACCAGTATGTAGACTGGCAGTATACTACCAAAACTCAGATGAACCTAATCTTGACAGCAAGAAAATGGGAAAACTGCACCTCCATAACTCAGTAACCTAAGTGAGGAAGGCAGACTTTACATTCATACACATGTATCTTCGCTCCAGGAACAAGATCAGCTCCCATTCAGACATCCAGCATTTGGACACATCACTAAGGTTCACCTAATTTAAAGGTACTGCTCTAAATACAGTTGAAAATCTGGTGCTGTCCTCCTTAGACAAAGACTCATCCAAGCAGACATGTTCTGGCCAACACCCACTCGCAGGCTTACAGCTTCTCTCACTTACTGTGTAGATTCTGTCAAGTACCCAGCTGTCCCAGAGGAAGAAAAGACAAGTTTTATAATATAAACAGGCTGCATTACTTCACTGGAGGAACAAAATCTTTGAAGCTGACATTTCCTTGCTGCTAACAAGGTGCTACAGTGCTTCCATTCTGACTGTTAGTCATTTGGGTATTTGAGATACATTTTGCAAGTTATCTGTGAGCTACACACCATGACTAAGGAGAGTTGATATAACCTGCAGTTTCTCAGCATATTTTCCCCATCAATGAGCAATGCTTTTGTTGGATCTAGAGGCATTTTACAGGCCAGTTGGATCTACAGGTATAGAGATGATAACGTATGACACAAATATGGGCTGATCAAAACAAACCAGAGACTGGGAAGCTCAAAATTTAGCTAGCCAAAGTATCAACAGAAGCCTAGGAAATAGATCCAGGAAGTATGGATCATACAAGGGGTCAGACCACCCCATGGTGAAGGAAAACAAGCCCCAGACTCTGGGACTTGACAGTTTGATATTTGCTTTTTCAACTGGCAGTAAAAGAGCAAGTAGTGTCCAAACTTGTGACGAGAAATACAGGAACAGCAGCCTCAATGCAGGCAGCATGTCAAATGGTATTAAGCAAAAAATACACTGGCTACTCTTATTTCACAGCAGATTCTTAAAAGGCTTTCCAAAACAGGTTTACATGTTATTTTGTGGAAATAATCCACAATTTTTATACCCTGTCAATTTTGGTACAGGATTACTTCTATCAGTGCTCATCCTCACTTTTTAACCTCAGCAATGGGGCATGTATTCATCTGCAATCAGATAATATATTCAGACATTGGTTTAGAACAGATTACATAAAATAAAATCTTTACATAAAATCAGTTCCTTATTCAAGATAACCTTCCCATCTTGAAGTCCTTGCTGTAGATTGGAAGATATGTGAGTATTTTATAAGAAACCGGTATTTTCACTTACTTCTCTTGAGTATTTTAGTTTCCCAAATTATTAGGGCTAACTTGACTGTGATCCTGAGAACTATGTATCTAACCACTTCAATCTGGTATGTTTGATTTTACTTTCCAGTTACTGAAAGTTACTTTTAAAAAGTGCATAAAATTGGCAAGTTATGCACATTGATTGTGAAGACAGAATATCAAGTCCTGTGTAAGGTAACTTAGTAACATGCACCATAGATTAAAATTTATGTCATTTGTGCCTCTATTCAGCATATTTTGGGATTGCTGAAATTACCAACTTTCTTTGCTGGCTTTTTGATATGAAGACAGCAACTACACCCCCAACAAAAACCTCCTGAAAAACAAAAATCACCTTTCTGGTATGTATCAGTGATTGATCCTCAATGCAAGATTTGGGATTAGAATTGCCCTGCGAAAAAAACCATCTCTGACAGACTTTCCCTCTCTTATGCAGAATTTGAGCTGGTATTTGTAATCTGCAGCAACTGGACCCTCCCATCACAGTCACTGGAAGGCGCTCAAGAAGCTTAAAAATGGTAAGCATTTCTATAAACACCAATTTCCTGTGACATATCAGGTCCAAACATACAAATGGCAAGCAAGTTCCTCTGCTTAGATGAAATATTGGTTGCAGGTAAAAAAGCAAACAGGACCACTCACAATGGACTTCAGGCCTATCAAAATGTGCTTACTTTTCCACTCCTAGAAAATTACAAGACAGTGTAATTGCTTACATCCTCAGACTCAAAGACATGACAAATCATTTTGTACTGCCTCTTTCCATCTTGAGAGGGGTGAGATGCTTCCACATTATCCTGGGAGTTAGAGCGTGGCATTCGCCTACGAGCCATCAAAACAACTATATTTCCTATATCAGCGATGTAAGAAATGGTCCGCAGGGGATGATCCATCATGGTTTCCTGGAGAATAAGAAAACCAACATAAGCAGCTGCTTCAACTAAGTTCTTATTGCACATCTAGTATTATCAGGATACACAAATAGCTGTAAGACCTCTGTCAAGTGAAGTCTGTAATACCTGTTACGCATGAAGGGAGATACCAATAGAAACCAAGAGCTTCACTTTCCCAAAATAAAACAAAGAGAAAGTTTTTTTTTTCTGTGCAAAAGCACATGAAGACCTCAACTGCAGAACCTCCATATGCTGGGCATGTATGTGTAGAGGACTATAAACAAATTATTGCAGCTAAACATTTTGGGCTACTCTGGGCACAATCAATACTTGATGCATTATGGCTCATAAGACATTAGCTGACTGCAATTATCTTACTCACAAATTCCAATTATTTCTACAGTCAGACACATCAGAGTAATTGCCTGTATGACATGGTTCTTGACCATGGATTTCTGACTAGAGGGAAATACAAGAGCCAGCATATTTTGAAGACAAATTTTAACATGTAGGTGAAAGTCTATGCCAGTAGTCTACTCTGACAATACTGAAAAAGGTGTCTGAGTCTATACCTGGGTGTCTGCGTTCAGTACTTTTATTCTCTGTGTAGAAATGAAGAGGTCCACTTCAGTCACAGGTTGAGATTCACCTTCTGGAGCCTGCAAATAAATGGATTAGAGTCAAACTAACACATTAGGTAACACACTTACTAATAATGATGTTAGTTCACGAACAGGGGTGCACTAAGACACAGTCACCAGAACAGCAATGCAGGATAGAGTATTAGACTGCAGAAGCAAAAGATAAACACAAAGATGTGGAAACTATATCATATATGTGAAAGTGAATTGGGTATTGTTAGAAAAAAAATTTAACCTCATAAAAGCTTGCCTGACATTTTTCCTGATTCAGTAAAATTATACCTGACTGCAACATGAACTATATAAAAATTTATTGAAAAGCAGTATGATTCTACCATTTTCTGCACACTATGAATCCCACTTCAAAGAAGGTTTTTGTACAAGCCATAGAAAGGCCTAACAGAATCTCTTGCCTGAAGAATTTCTATATGGACTAGCAGTGGCTGCCAAGACCAATGGAAAAACCTGTACCACAGGAGGTACTGTTTGAGCTGTTCATAATGCAGTTCTGGTAAGAAGACCTTCACAGTCATACAACATACTTTTCAAGCAGTAACCCACTTTAGAAGTTGGATTTTGTTAATAGAAAGCAAACACTTGTAATATTTTTAAAATTACATTTGTTAAAAGATAATTGAAAGCTCCACAAACAAAACTTATTACAAAGATGAGTCAATCTCAGTATATTACTGTAAGTATAGACATAAACTTTTTTTTTTTGCATCCAGCAATTTGACACCTCTGTGAGTCAAACCAAGCACTCTTACAGAAAGATAAAATAAAAAGAAGTAAAAAACCCCCAAAAAACCACACTTCATTTTAATCCATCATTTTACAAAGTTAAAACCTTTGCCATGTCAGTCCTGATTCTTTAATATGCATTTTGGGTACTCCCTGTAACCATTTGATAAATCCAATCTTTATTCTATTTCTAACATGAAATGGCTAATGATAAGCAACAAAAAATGGCCAATCAGGCAACTGATTTCTGAGATATGTCAACTTGTATGGTGGCTCAGAAATAAATCTGAAAAAACCTTGCTGGATGCAGAAAATAAAACCACAAAATAAAAAGAAAGGAAAAAACCCTCCCAGAAAACAAAAGAACAAGCATAACATCAAGCTGATGGAGTTTGTACTGCACCTTCTTCCTGCTTTTGGCTAATTTCTGGGCCATCTGCTTAGCATGGAACAAACAGAGACAGGAGAATGGTTAGAGAAGAACTTACAGAGACTCCAAGTCAAGCAGGAATCTACACACTAATGTCAGGGCTCACAGACTACCAGCTGTCTAAATTAGTCCCTGCTTATATTAATTTCCTCCTTTTCTTTTTAGCTTAAAAAATTATAAAATGTCATGTTTAGCACAATTAATTTCAGAAATGGAAAGAAACAGCACCAAAAGAGTCAGGAAGAACACAAAAGGACTTTTTTTCTCACTTAAGATGTTACTTGCAACAAACAAAGTTATTTTCTGTGCATTTGTTTTTGAGGTTTTAGGGGGGGGTTTAAGAAACAGGACAGAGCTTCCCCTCACTTACAGCAGTGCAAACCATGAGGTTATTTCTCTTGAAGGCACACCAATGTAAAAGGTGAGAGAAAAATTTTAAGCCTTATTATTCCAGCTTTTTCAGACCTCATACTTCAATAGACTTCAAAAAAATAACCACCCTAACACTATGCTACTTTCTCCTGGAAAAACAGAATGACAGAAGGTAACTGTCACCTTCATTTTCTCCTCCTTCTGAGCAAATAAATACATACCAATGTTCACACAGTATCTCTGGTCAACAAATTTTCCTGTGACACCTACACAAAGATATGTCCACACTACCCCATGTTTTGAAGGAAGCAGTGGAGCATCTATTTCAGCTCCAGAAACACCTTAAAAGAGGTTTCTACTAACAACCTAAAAAAATGTAATTTTTACAGTCTTGCAATCATGAATTCAACCCAATGGTGAACTGAACTTACAGACCTGCTCACTGAAGGAATGCAATACTCACCAGGCTGGTAGTTATCCCTTTACTTCCAACAATAACAACATCTTTGCTAATTAAATTTACACGTGTGCTTGTGGTGGGAAGGAGGCTTGTTATAAGCTCCATACAGATTCGGCACTAACTACTCTTACAAAGAGCAAATAGGAGGCCTGAACCACAAGACACATCAAACATTTTATACTGATCTGTCAGGTTTTATCTAAACAAACCTGGAAGCAGCTACTTAAAGTTTAGGCCATGCTGCTTATTTATAAATAGAAACATTCTTAAACCAGCTTTTAGCCATCCTTTTCAAACTAAAGAAGTATTTTATAGCCTGATAGGTTATTTTGCAATAGGTGATTGCGAACTATTACAAAAGTAATTAAAACTGCCTTACATGGCAGGCTCTTCATTACATTACAATCAATTTAAGTTAATACTCAGAAATAATATACTTATCTTGAATAACAGCTTCCTGTCATACACTGGGCAAGGAGGAGACACTCCTGAGATAGAGCATTTAAATCGCTTTCCAAAATCAAGCTTTTCTTTCTCACCCTCCCCAAACTTTAGAGTGATGGACCTCCCAAAAGAAGAAAAGCACAGGCCAAAACGAAGAAAAAGGGGGGAAAAAAAAAATCCTTGAACTACAGCTTTACAATGTAGAATCAACAATTTATCAAAATACACTATGATTCGATTTATTGAAAATTCTGTTCTTCAAATGGAAGCATATTGAAGAACTACTTTCAAATATTTCATAAAAGTAAGGCAATGATAAGGAACAAACACTTTTAATAAGTGATTTAACACTGCACAGAAATGTCACAAAAGAAGTTATGGTCCAAGAACAACAAAAAAATTAGGATAATTCTATGCAAGAATATTTTATTAGACAAATTCTCTTTATCATCACATTATTTTGCTAACTCAAATCAAAGATTCTCTCTGTACTCCTAGAAGAAAAAAACAAATGGAAAATACCTAATCTACACAATTTTTTTTTTTAACATACAGAAATCAGAATTTTAATTTAAGGTAAATGAAATGTAATTATTTATATAGACACAATTTCCAAAATTACAAAACATTAAAACCCAACAAGCGTTTGCTACAGAGATGTCCTAAGTTTATTCAGTCCATTTAGTCTCTACAAAAATGTTCTGCAACTCAGTGAGCATTGAGAGGATACCGAGAGTGTGAAAATGTGTGAAATACTAAACTAAATATCCACATATGGGTTCTATCTTAAATTACACTCAGAAATTAAACCAAGTATTACCTAGAAATGTTCAAATCTGCCACATCGCAAGCTAAAAGTGCCTCCTACTGAAATATTCCTAACTACATTCAATGAATACCTTCAAAGCAGTGCATCTGTTTTAACTTAGTTGGACTTCACAGAGATGAAGTCCAAGCAAGAAAACACCCAACTCTTGTACTTTTAACAGCAAAGATACTTCTTTAAAGAAGAAGCATGGAGAATTGTTTTCAAAGTCTGTTCATATTCCAAATGAACGAATATGTGGTCTGAAGGCTCTGCTAAAAGGAAGCACTACAGGGATTATTAAATTCAAAAGGTATACACTTATGTGAAGGTATGTGTACATAGCAGGGCTTAAACAAAGCTCTTAACCCCTTCTTAATACTCAGCTTCAAGTCTGCGTATTTTAAAAGCTCATTCTTAATTCATAGGCTTTGTTGTCTTTAACCACGGAGAAATGCAACAAGTATGGCACTCTGTAAACAAACATGAGTCGGGCACAACCCTCTTAGTCACTGTGCAAGCCATAATTTACACATCTGGGATAAAGAGTATCTGATGCACTGATGAATCTGGCAGCAGGAAATCCACCTGTCATAATGAATTTCTCTCTGAAAACATGTAGCTTTAATGGCAACCAGCAACGAATCAGCCAAAATCAACCCTAGTAAGCCAAAGACCCTAAGGCGCAGGGAGGTTGTCTGAGCTTCACTTAGAAGCAGAAAGCAGTAACTGTCCAAAAAATGTTCAAAGGTATTGTTTACAATACAATACAAGCCAATAATTTTCTGAAACACACCAAGCTTCAGAAAATTAAATATACCAGCTAGGGTTTTACCAGGTCAACAATGCAATCACTGGGCCTCAAGCCTGAGACAAATATACAGTAAGCAAGGATATGCATGCCTGCTGATTTATACAGATGCATAAATTATGGGGCTTACAGGTAGAACGCATTAAACAGATCTCTTCTGTTTTGAGGCACAGAAGTGCTGAGGCATAACAGAATTCTCGGAAGGAATGGTATTTTGTTAATGAATTTCTACAAAATACATTTAGTATCAGAGAAAGATTCTTACATCTCACAGGCCCAGTTTGAATCAATTCTGATTCATTTTTCTCTACCATATGCCTTCAATCTTTTTCTAATATGTATTTCTACATAAGCTTTACCTTCTAGGTGCAAACTCCCAGTGCGACCCCAGGTTCAAGTTCCACTTCTGATACCTATTTCCTATGATAGCTGATGCTAATCTTTACTTTCACCCTCCAGTGATGTGTCCCTCCTAGATCCAGCCTCACCAAAGCCCCTGTTCCTCTCCCTTCTCTTCCTTACCTGTAGTTTCCTGTCCATTCAAATCAGACAAGTTTTCTAATACACAGCCAAGCATCAGGAAGGAACACAAAGTGACTACTAAACAGAAGGGCACAGCCTTATTTGCCAAGAGCAGGAAAAAAACAGACTCTCTAAGAAAAACTCTTCACTGCAGGTTTGGGGAGAACCCACCAAGACCTGCCATGGTTGAAAAAGCTGCCAAATATTTTTAGAGAATGTCACTGAATCCAGAGTCTCCAATGAACAAAGATATAATTCTTTTGCAAAAGGCTCAGTAGTTGAAGTTAGTGAAGACTTCTACAGAAATGATGGAGGACAATCTCTAACAGGAAGGCTACATTCCTGCCTCTTCTAAAACATGAGAGTGTTAATGATTTTCAGAGACAAGGTTACAAGAATTTATGCATTTGAACACCAGCAAAATTACAATTTTTGGAAGTTGTCTCAATGATTCTAGATGGAGCTTCTATGTCAAAGTTACATACAGAGGCTAAACTGAACACCCGCCATGGAAAGCATTGGAAGGAATAATAAGAGCATGAAGCATCAGCCGACCTTAACAGACAATATTACTGGCCTTGCTGATAACCTTCTCTCCTCTTCCTCTCTCTTTTATGTAATTGCACACCAAATCTGAGTTAAAACCCCAAATAAACTACACAAAAGAAGAACACACAGATATTAAACTAAGAAAAATTCCCAGAGTAGGTTGTGTTGATTAGCTGAATCAGCAGAAGATGAAGCTGGGTGCCTACTAGCCAGTCATGCATGGGTAGCGGGAATGTTGCAGCATCCTGTACAACCATGCAATACTTCATCCACACACCTTAATTTCAGCTGGCAATGTCAAAATTGTAACTTACAACGCAGCAGAACTCCCACTGCTTGGCATGGCCTGTACAGAAACCAGCTGGCATTTCTCTTTTTCGAAACAAAATTTGTCAGATTCCAGGACAAATTATTTTTCCATACATCTCTGTACATCTCTGTACCATCACAGGCTTTTTTTTTAAAATCAGCTCACAGCTGTTATGTGTGGAGAAACAAGTATCCACAGCAGGGTCAAAAATAACTGCAGTCATTACCGCACGAGCAGTTCCATTGAGTGCCAAGACAGAAGCAGCTGCAATACTCATTAGTCATTCCCTTAACCTGTTTTCCCTCCACATCCAGATAATATATAACTTTGACCACCACTCACTTCAGATTCTGGTTTAGTGTACATGGCACAAGTATTACCACAGGGAATTAAAATGACCTGGTAACTTCCCCTTATCAGTCTTGCTCCAAAAGAAGCATTACATATACAATTTACTCGGCAGAAAGAAAGGTGAGGCACTTTTCATTCTGAAACTACAGATAATCCCATCTGAAAAAATTACTGCACAAGTAAGAAATTTATACCCACAACCATAGAGCAGCTGTAGAAGAAGCAGCAGGAATTATTCCTCACCTTGATCCTGCTAACAGCTTCCTGAGCCTGCATCATTCTCACATTCTTGGACGGAGTTTTATCAGAAAGGAGTTGAGTTGAACCAAGGTAATTGGCAGCAAAAATGATTCCATCAATTAAGTCTTCAGGATCACAAGGTCCAGGAACTGTAATACAGGAAAGCAATCATTGAAGACATTCATGGGGAAACACAGCAAAACAGCAGAACTCTTGGCAATTTGAGCCTGCATGATGGCTGCAAATCCTCCTCCGAAACACTTCAGTTTAGCATGACAAAAAGGCAGCCAGTACTTTCAAAGGCACAAAACATCAAACAAATGATCTCAAAATCTGTGGTGGGCTGACCGTTCCCACCAAAGCCCTCCTCCGAAACACTTCAGTTTAGCATGACAAAAAGGCAGCCAGTACTTTCAAAGGCACAAAACATCAAACAAATGATCTCAAAATCTGTGGTGGGCTGACCGTTCCCACCAAAGCCCTTCTATCACTCCCCTCCTCAGAAGGCCAGGGGAGAGAAAATGTAACGAAAGTCTCATGGGTTAAGACAAGGACAGGGAGAGATCACTCATCAGTTACTGTCACGGGCAAAACACACTCCACTTGAGGAATTTTGTTTAATCTATTACTAATGAAGTCAGAGCAGAATAAAGAAAAACCAAAACACCTTCCCCCATCCCTCCCTTCTTCCTGGACTCACTTTTAGTCTCAATTTTCTCTATCTCCTCCACCCAGAGGCACAGGGGAATGGGGGCTGTGGTCAGTTCATCACATGCTGTCTCTGATGCTCCTTCTTCCTCATAGGGAAAAGATCTCACATTCTTCCTCTGTTCCAGAATGGGATACCTCCCATGGGAGACAATCCTTCAGAACAGACTGCTCTGGTGTGGGCTCCCTATGGGGTCACAAGTCCTGCTAGAAAACCTTCTCCAGGTGTGCTCCTTTCTCCACATACCCTGAAAGGAGCCTGCTCCAGCCTGGGGTCATAGCCTGCTTTTTTTGGGCATCCACATGATCTGGCATGGGGTCCTCCAGGGGCTGCTTGTGGGTATGTGTTCCACTGTGGACCTCCATTGGCTGCAGGAGAACAACTGTGTCACCATGGTCTTCACGATGGGCTGCATNTCAGTTCATCACATGCTGTCTCTGATGCTCCTTCTTCCTCATAGGGAAAAGATCTCACATTCTTCCTCTGTTCCAGAATGGGATACCTCCCATGGGAGACAATCCTTCAGAACAGACTGCTCTGGTGTGGGCTCCCTATGGGGTCACAAGTCCTGCTAGAAAACCTTCTCCAGGTGTGCTCCTTTCTCCACATACCCTGAAAGGAGCCTGCTCCAGCCTGGGGTCATAGCCTGCTTTTTTTGGGCATCCACATGATCTGGCATGGGGTCCTCCAGGGGCTGCTTGTGGGTATGTGTTCCACTGTGGACCTCCATTGGCTGCAGGAGAACAACTGTGTCACCATGGTCTTCACGATGGGCTGCATGGGACTCTCTGCTCTGGCACCAGGAGCACCTCTGGTCCTTCCTACTCCACTGACCTTTCTTTTACACATTCCCTGAGATCTTTCTTTTACACATTCCCTGCCCTTTCTTCTCTGGCTGCAGTTGCTATGGTGCAGTTACTTTCCCCTTCTTAAATATAAAATCCCAGAGGCGCTGTCACTGATGGGCTCAGCCTTGGCCAGTGATGGGTCTGTCTTGGAGCCGGCTGGCACTGACTCTGTTGGACAGGCAGGAAACTTCCAGCTGCTACTCACAGAAGACACCCTTGTAGCCACCCCACTACCAACACCCTGCTACGCAAACCCAGTACAACATCTCTCCAGCAAAAGCTACAATTGTTAATCCAGCCTGTTTCTCACAATAGCTCATTCTTTTGTGAGGAGGGATCAGCTTGGAGCAAAATAAGCTGTGGTTTTTTCACTGTGATAAAGGGACAGACAGTTACTCAGCTTGCTCCTCACCCACCAAACCCAGCCCTGCAATTCTAAGACCTACAGTCACAACCAGAAAGAGGAAAGGTGCAGTTTGATAGCAGTCATCAGCCTCTTTCTTGCTTGCACATTAACCACACTTGGTGCAACAGGCAGAACAACCTTCCTGGGAATGCTCTACGCATACCACATGTCTCCCCTTAACAAGAAGACAGATTACCTAATTAAGTAAAATATTTTTATGCCACAGACCTTTAAAAATAGTAGTCCTAACAAGGATATTGTGGTAAAGTACTGAGTTAAATAAAAATGTTGTTAAATACACAGAGCACGGGCTCTCTTGATGGCAAAGTAACTCTCTTAGTCCACAGATTCTTAGAGATCTGACACCCATCAGCCTCTGTAGAAAGTGATAAGGTGTAAAGTGTTCATTACCTAGCAATGCAAATCCTTACAAAGCAGCATTTATGATTTGTAAAATTTTTGGTGTTTAGCAACTGTATCTAAAAATTTTATACATGAAAATGTTCAATTTTGACACCATGTTAAAATTGTCAAGATCCAAAAGGGAGGCTGGTTAGCTTAGAAACTTCTTGTTCTTAGAAGTAAGGAGAAACAATTGTTGTTCAAGACAAGTGAGAATACAAATAATATTAAAGAATGCTCATGGTAAACATGTTCACATTTTATCACAAAACACCCCTGTGTTTATATCTGTCTTTCTTTTTTCCTCTAAAAATCAAGGGGTATCTTGAGCTATAAGGTGATGGGGCTTTAAGTTTCAAATTACTCAGAATGCCGATTTTGTTCTAATGATAAGATATGAGACTAAGAACCCCTCAGAATGAGCATGGGTAGCTCTGGCCCCAAGGAAAAGCAAGTCATTATTATGATTAAAATAACAAAGACAGAACTGAAGATAAATATCGCACTGAAACTATACACATGGACAGAAGCAGATGTACAAATCTTGTGAGCAGGCTTGTCTTCTTTATCATTTCTTTAAACACAAAAATCTATGACTAGAAATTTTAAGATGCTTATCTCCAATGTGCAGAGTTTGCTCAAGCAGTATGTATCTGGAAAATTCTCAAAATGAACAAGTCACTTGCAAGCACATGACCTAAAGAAATTTAGTTATTTCCTTAGGGAAATTCCTGCATCTGGAAGTACTACATATTTACACACTTTTCCAGTCCAGAAATCATACAGCATTTTAAGTGTTGCTATTTATCACTCTAAACATCAAGGCCTTTTCACCACTTCCACCACTTTAGTATAAAGGGTGCAAAACCTTTTTTAGTACAATTTCTGATCAAAAAGAAAAAAAAAAATAGATGTGCAAAGGTGAAGGTAAGACTCCAAGAAAAAAGCACATTGAACCCAAAAAAGGTATGTGGTCCAATTGATCAGAGGTGAACACACAGAAAAAGCATTGCTTTTTAGAAGACCTCCTTCATTTATTATCTCTGACAACAACACTATTACCTCAATGAAAGCATAGCATAGGTGCTGGCAAATTTTTCCTTGGACTGCTGGTGCATGAAAATGGAACATTTGCAATTTTAAGGAATTTTGTGCTGGACCAAGAACCAAGACAATTTTAGTTTACAATTTAATTTTTTTCCTAAGGAGGAGACGATTATTTTTAAAAGCCCTTGATAGACAGGACTACCAATAGGAGATGAATTTAAACTCTAAGAGAGATCCTTCACTGTTGCAAAATTCCAATGCTTAGCTATGGACTAAGTGACATTCTGGCCAGAGACTCCAAAGCATGTAGCTTATACTCTGAAGACTAAAACAATTATCAATTTGCAGCCTAAACAAAATGATAACATAATCAATTAAACACAGCACACTGTAAAGCAATCCAAGGAGTTACAAGGCAGTCCAAATAAAGTATTACACCAACTGTATTTCTAACATTTCACCAAGCACATGGAACAACCACCATCAGGGGAAAAGTAAAACAAACAAATGAAACCTCTATTTTTTGCTTCTGTTGTAACTGCATACAACCTGCGTTCTTCCTGCAGGATACACAGGATGCAGACTCATACAAAAGCTAACAGCAGTTCATGTGGCAGGTGACTTGCTTTTTCACATTGTTCTGAAAAAGTTCAGCACTACTGCAACCTTAACTCTAAGATGGGAAGCAGTATTTAATTAGAGGAAAGTAGCTGTTAATCAAAACAGATTTTCACTGGCAGGCCTGCCAATAAATCCAACTGAGATTGGATTGAGCCTGCCAATTGAAATCAATGCTGGACAGAGCACTACAGTCTTCTTGATTAGTCTGTTTTCCTTATCCACATACATTGTGATATGTTGTGTAAATACCATTAAAAAGTAGTGTTTTAAGTGATATCGAGAAAAATAACAGCAGAACTGACCTAGAAACTATGAATGAAACACTAAAAAACTAAAAGCTCCATGTCTCCAAATTTCTGAAAGAGCATAGTAGGATTTAGCTCAGGTTCAAAATTAGACACAATTTAATTTAAATCATTACACCCAACCCTAGTAACTTTTCTCTTCAGCAAATAAAAATAAAATTTTATACATTAAAAACACAGGGGGTTTCTTGATATGAAAAAACATTTAGAAATTGTAGAACTATCTTACCTTCAACGTACGTTGGAAATGAAGCCAAGCTTTTTCTGGACTGTAATTAAGACAAAAAGGATTTCAAACAGAACATAGCATGCACAAATATGCATTAAAAAGTTCTCTGTGCCAAAAAAACCCCAAACTTAAATCAGCCACAGTTATTAGGAAAGGCAGAACACCACTTATTATTATTTATATTTAGTATTTTCAAGATCTAAGCACCTAGTAGAGTAAATTCAATGTATTCCATTTGTGTCTATCTAGTAGAGAATATGCTAAGACCAGACTTCACTTACTTGTTCGTGTTCACTAGTGCATTAATTGTCTACCAATAGGTGCTCTACTTCTAATAATCAAGAAAAATGCAGGAAAGTACATAATACCTCAAAGATACTGCATCTTCCAACTACAAATAAATACATGCAGGAATATAAAAATTGCACTATACTGTTATAATTCATGACTGAAACCATCATTAACAAAATGCAGTTATTCATTAGGAATGGTTTTAGATGTATCCCTCACATTAAGAGAGCTTACAAAAAGCCTTCTACATTTTAACAGGTTAGGGAGCAACCTGTATTCTGTGGGATAACCGAATTCAACATGACCTCACCATCAACTGTGCTTACACTGCATCGAGCACGAAAATACATTTGGTAGCTCCAATTACACAAATAGTGAAGAAATAAATAGAATCTTGACTTGTGTGTGTAAATACACACACTAAAGTAATACCATACATCCTACCGGTATTTTCTGCGAAAGGCTATGAGACTAACCCTTCAGACATCTGAAAACTACAACTTTCAGCGAGTAAGATTCACCACTTTGTTCTAATCAATAACGTAAACGACATACAAAAATTTATCAAACAAAATTCTGGGTGACACTATATAACTGGTAATGGATATATTGAAATACCTGCTGCTATCACAGGCAGGTAAGACTTCTGGATAGTTAATGAATCTATAAAGGATTGTAGTAGCAGTAACTCCTCCAATGACTGCTTAATATAATTCTATTAAAAGAAAATCTATACACATGATCAGAATAATGCATAAAATCTTCAATAATTTTCAGTATATTTCCAAATTATATACATGGAAATATATGCCAAATTATTTTTCTTTATGACAGGCAACTTACCAGGGTCTGTGTATTAGTGGAAAAAACAGGTAAAACTAGAAAGGTAAGAGTTATGTAACAGGTTGACTAACTAACCCCAAGGAGTCTTTTTCTTTGTATGAAATGGAAAATTGATGTAACAAGTAATATTTTTCAATATACGATGCATGTCTTGCTATAAAATAAAATGTGTGAATTAAAAACAAAAGGCATGTGACAGACAGCTGAGCCTGTGCAGCTGTAAGTTCTTCTCACTCCCTATGAAAACTGCTAAGCTGTATTGCACCAAGAATCCTGTTCATCAGATACTGTACTAGCATCAATAAAGATGTCAATAATCAATGATCTGCTACTGCGAACGCATTTAAGCTGCTGTGAGGACACTGATGTGCCTTTTCACATCTGTAGCTCTTTCACCTCTTCAGACGAATGCTCCTACCAAACCACCTATCCATATAGACTCCAACAACTGTTTGCAATAGTTGCTGACGTAGCGCTAAAGGGGAGATTCCAACACTGGGCTCTGACAGGCACAGAGGACAAATCCCCTACACACCAGAGGCAGCTCACATTTATAGGTACTTTATGAAGTATTTATTTCTTTTTAAGCAGTGAACAAAGTCTATGATACTGATTTAGCAACTATTCAGCAATCTAACTAGCAACTTATTTTCAGGTTAGACAGGTGAAAACCATCATCATATATGTCTTTATTCTCACTCACAAATTTCATTTTTCTTGTTCATTACTGAGGTAGAAAGGCATTCTACTAAGACCACTAGAATAGTAAAGTAACAGGTAAAGTTACCAATAGGTGGAAACCTACACCTTTTAATTTTACATACCCATGAATAATGAAACATCAAGGTCATTAATATTTTATTACTTTCAATAATCTCGTTGCCATCCAGTATTATAAATTTATATTTAATAAAAAGGTTTCTCTAAGACCTAAAAATCAAAAAATTATGAGGCTGTTTTATCACTTTTATTCTTGCATTAGAAGTAGTAAAGCAGGAATTAATCCCCATCTGAGGGAAACTAATAGCCCAACACATCCTACAGTGAAAACTGGTTTACCACCTCTGCCACTATGTGTAAGCACCTCCTAACAACTGAAATCAGCAGTGTTTCATTTGTTTTCTTCCTTTGGGTAAGTTTCTTGCATCTAAAAATAGCTAAAATATAGAATATATAGTGACAAAGTTTGTAGTGAAGAATGCTTAAGGCTTTAATAAGCTAACAGTAAAGCAGATGAAAACTTAAAGGCATGATTTATAGTTGAAAACTTCAGAACATGAAAAATTATGGGTTTCTTCAGTCTTCTGAAATTTTTCATTATTTTCTAACTGTAAATACAGACTGACACAACTACGTACATGTTGCAAGCTTTCTTATCCCTTGATAATTGCAAAAGTAAAAAGGAAAGAATAGATTATTTAATTAGTATTTCAATTTTAATCCAGATTTTTAATTCTGGAAGATAACTCATGCACTGCTATCAGTAACAAAATGATATTTTGTTATGGTAGTTTCTAGATTGTTTTCAAGTTTATAAAAAAAAAGAAGCAAATAAAATATTTGCAGATTTTTCTGTTTACAGAACCTGCCATTCTATACTAATCCAAATACTTCTTATGTCAAATGATTTTCTTTCCACACTACAGGCAGTTCTATACACACTTTATTTTGTTTTGGTGGAACTACTGCAGTCTAAAGCACTACCAGGTGAGGAGAAAAAACCCCAAAGTACGTAGCTTTATTCTGAGGAGTCTGGAGTCAGGAATTGAATCCTGACTTTGAATCACTTGCAGGCCAGTTTCTACAATGACAAAATATTTAGCAGTGTAATTTATTATGTAATTAATTTAATTTAAGCACTTTTTCATCTAGCTGAGAAATACGCTTTCTTTGTGGGGGTAAAAAGGGAAAGGGCTTCTTTGTTTTGTCTCTGCTACAGTGCAGATGTCGGCTGTTTGGTAAATCAGTACCTTGCAGCCTGTTAGATAAATTTAGTGACAGCTGAACAGAGTCAGAAATGCCATGACAAAGAGTCTTCAGTATGTTAGCAATTCAGTCAGATAGCCAGCCAAGCAAAAGGTGAAGAAGCATAACGAAAAAAAAGAAGAAGAAAAGGGATTGCACAGGTACAAAAGAGCAAGGAAAATTAAAAGGCATAAGCAGCATGAACAAGACTGTGGCTTTTAAAAAGATTTAACTCTACCTCTTTATTAGTGGAAGCCTCTGCTGTACTGCAGACCTCCTGGTGATGTTGCCTACTTGACGATTCAGCACCTCGAGGTGAAGAGGAATCTGGAGATGGAGACTAGACATGACAAGAAAATCAAATAATATTGTGAGTGCCTGATGTACAAATTATTCTTTCATATTCTACATCCTATGCTCTGACATTCTAAGAAAGAAAAGGCAAAGCCACTTGGGAGTAAGCTGTGATGGGAGACAAGTGGATTGACCTTAAGCAGGACATGGGGATTCAGCTAAAGTTTATTTAGTTGTCAAATTGGAAAAAGTGAAAAAAAGACTGAAATTTCCCCATAAGCACACATGCCCTCAGGTATAATTAACCTGAGGTGCTAAAGTAATCTAATCTGAGCAGAGGAAGGCTGCAGTGGTTGTCCATAAACGTTATTCCATCATCATAGAAAAAAACTTTTATAAACTGTGCAGAGTAATAGTGATGTATTCAAGAATTTATTAATATATTCAACAACAATTCAATACCAGTGTCATCAAGGACTGGGATTCCTCATTCTAGATACAGTAAAAACTTGGAAGACATTCAACAGTTCATGCTATGAGCTTGCTATATGCTCTTTAGATCAGATTTCCTCATTCTTCTCCTTTTTCCATAAACAATTCAGTGGAGCAATTGTCTATGTAATTCATCAGCAAGTATCTTGATAAAGGGGAAGAATGCTCTGGGAAAGGCTGTTCTACTCATAGACAATTCCTAATGAACACTGGTGATGCTAAAAAGCTGTAGCAAGGTATCTGAAGTACAGAGCAGGGGCCCTGGTACGAGGGTGTGACACAAGAACACAGAATGTGGAATTAATGAAGGTGACCAAAATGAGAGAGAGTACAAAGCTTTAACCCAGCAGGTATTTTTAGAGGCAGGTTTTAAGGAGATACCTACAAAACATGTCTGCACAAGCTAAAATGTGAATCCTCAAAAGGGAAGTTTAAAATTTATGTACAGCTGGGTATTTAGCCCAATAGTCCTGGCATTCTATAGTCTCTTTTGACACAGGAAGAGAGCAGCCCTAGCTCTGACAGCTCAACAGTTCATCACCGATAGCGAAACAGTCAAATGCTATTCTTATCTTTTCATAAGCCATATGACATAGCTTTTCTCTGAGCCAATGAGTCATACCAGTGGTCTGAGCTGGCAGCAGGCTCCACCCTCATGCTCTGCACCTACTGCAGCTGAAAAATTGAGTTTTATGAAACAGTCTACAAAAAACCCACAAAACCAAAACCAAACCAAGGACAACTGAAAAACCAAATGTCTAAGCTTCTCTTAGCTTCCCTTAAATATGAAATGAAACACGAAAACAGAACTCCTTTCTCCACTTCTATCTCTTTACACTCATTCCTCTATCTCAGATAGTAACTAAGTATTAAAATTATAGTTAACTAATAAAGGCTTCCAAAGAGTAAAGAAGCAATTCTTTACAGGTATCTCCTGGGTTAAAGAGCAGTCCCTGCATCTCCCTGTATTTTGAATCACAACTGCAAGACAAAAGAAGATGCAGCTGTGAAACAACCCCTAGAATGCTGGCATGTGGTTGCACCACCAGACTGAAGAACTGCTCGCTGCAGAGAGCATGAGAGCACGGTCTGTGGGAGATATACAGGCTCCCTTTACTTGCTGGCTAAGTACCAGTCAATAGTGCCACAGTGATGCAACTGCACACATGGCAACTCCTATTTATGTAAGAAGAGTTTTCATAGTGCTCACGTTCTTATAGTTATGCAGTATTTCTGTATTAGGAATAAATTTAGAAGGTACATAATACTATCAAACCCAATAATGATATCTAGACATCATAGAATTGAGCTTTAAACAACAGACAAAGAAATCAATTTAGGCATCAAATGTGTACGTGCACACACAAAAAAGCGCTCCTTACGATGGCTGAAAATTCTCATATTCACATATTTAAGGATAAAGATTAATGATTTCATTTAAACCAGGCATTTAGCATTTAGAAATTTTGCATCATTTGAAATGTACTAACAGTTCCTCCATTAGCACTATAAGTGCCTTTATTCAGGTATTTTCATCTATGAAGTATCAGAACTAAATTATTACACGGCTTTCTGTGTGCTCTGTTTGAATGTCTGCTCAAATATTTTGGGGGAGAAAACCCCCTAACAACAACAACAACCAAACAAACCAACCCCCCAAAAAACCAAACCAAGAACCAAAACTACCAAACCCAAATACCAAACATCTTACAAAGTCTGTTGCCTGACATGAAAACTGTCCTTGAAAACATTTGTCCAGGAAAGTTCAGTCTTTGAAGAATTAACAACTCAGTTCTCTTGGACATCAAAATGCATTTTCAGAGATACCATATATAATGTACAAAGAAAGAATGCAGTCACAGCAATATAAATATTTTGATGCATCATAGTGGATAGATAATTTGCATAGCTGCTCTAAAGAAAGTCTAAAATGAAGACTTAGTGACTGTTTCACTGTCATTTGTCACCAACAAAACAAGTTTTAGAAGCCTAACAAAGTTGTTGTCAGAACAAACACAGTAAGGTCACATGAAGCATGCTGTTATTAGGTACAGAGGTCTATCAAAAGAATGAGAATTTTTTTTTTTTTTTGTGCAGCAACAAAAAAGTGATAGCTACCCCTTTTTTTCTCAAATATCTACTTACATTTTTCTTACGATACTCGACCTGGTACATCCAAAAATTCTCCATCTCAATTTTGGCGTTGTTTGACTCTAACTAACATGCAACCCACTCCACCTGAGAAACGTTCTTTGCCCTTGTGCAGAGGGATTTAGTAACAGAACTTGTAAAAGGAGAGGATTGTGTTGCATCTAACCTACCCAGGTCAATCCAGCTGTTTCCTATACATGAAGAGACATGTAACTGACACTGAAATACCTTCAAATACAATCACTTGCTCTTGCTTTATAAAAGCAGTGTTGTTTTATATGCTTTTAGCAGCAGATCATTTGAAGGGAGTATAGCTTGTAGGTCACAGTCACACCAAGGCTAGGACAGAGGGGATGAAATCATAGGATCATAGAGTCATAGAATCTTTTATGTTGGAAGAGACCTTAAAGATGATCTAAATTTTACTGCCCCTGCCATGGACAGGGACACTTTCCACTAGACTGGGCTGCCCAAAGCCCCACCCAGCCTGGCCTTGAACACTTCCAGGGATGTGGCACCTGGGCAAACTGCACCAGGGCCTCACTACCCCCACAGTAAAGAATTTTTTCCTTGCATCTAATCTAAACCTACTCTCTGTCAATTTGAAGCTGTTCCCCCTTGTCCTCTCACTACACGCCCTTGTAAAAAGTTTTTCACTGACCAGTATCCTCAAGTCCTTATCGGCAGAGCTGCTCTCAATGAGTTCTTCTGTCAGTTTGTGTTTGGGATTGCCCTGGTCCATGTGCAGGACCTTGCCTTGACTTGGCCTTGTTGAATTTCATGAGGTTCTCACAGGTCAGGTCCCCTTCTCAAGCCCACCCAGGTCTCTCTGGATGGCAACCCTTCCCTCCAGCATGTTGGCCACACCACTCAGCTCGGTGGTGTTGGCAAACTTGCCAAGGGTTTGCACTCAGTCAACTGTCCACGTTGCTGACAAAAGATGTTAAACAGCATTGGTCATTTTTTGTTTTAAACAAGGTAGTTTATTCAGAGCTTTTTTATAGTATCATATGTGTGGACATACCAATAAATGCTGCAGCAATTCAAGATTAACTTAGACAATACGGCATTACCTATTTGACACTAATGTCTACCTACAGATATTGTGGCAGAGGAAGGGCAAAGTCTCCTTGTACATTAGCTCAGGAAACAATTGGGTAAAGCAAGGCTTTTTTTTTTTTTTCTTTTTTTATTTTAGAGATAGTCTTCTGAAAAGAGCCCATACACATTAGGAAAAGATCAGAGCACTATGGAATCTTCAGATCCAACATGCAAGTATAGTCAGATGCATTCTATCACAAGAACTGCCCTTATCAGCACAACTCTGGCAGTATGCCTGGTTTTAGGGCAACTATGTGATGGCAGTATCCTCTGTCATTTGTACAGCTCAAATTCTGTTCACTAAAACATAGACTAAGACCATAGGTTTTAGTTGGCATAAATATCCATAAAGAATGAAACTGAAAGCTAATGATTATTGGTTGTCTTTGTTGAAAATTTGTTTTAAGTATAGTGCTAAAAATGATGGGCTTGAAAAAAATAATACCAACTTAGCACTTCACACATACTTGCACACTGTGGCACCATCTACGCAATTTAATTTATAATTCTGACATACAGATGAAACTTAACTTTCTACTGTAGTTCTAGTATAACTGCCTCTGCACATACCCCGAGCACTTACCCATCAGTTTGCTGGGTGGTCCAGGACCTGCCCCCCGTCAGGTTGTGCATACATGACAGGACAAGGTGACCTGAGACAAGGTTACTGACTGAACTGCTCATTCAGAATAACACATTTGATTAACTGCTATAGGACTTCACCAAACAGGAATTTCAGGCAGCCTAAAGAGATTCCCCCAAAAGGCTCCTCCTGTGCCCAAGACAACTGATAAGTATCATTTATCATTTTAACTACCACCCTGGGTAGTTAACACCTGAAGTGAGGAGCTCTGTCAACAGGCAGCTGTGGGGTCAGGACTCTGACTGATCCAAGAGCTGACTCGTGCAGTTGCTGCCGCAGAAACGACCAATTAGCTTATGGGTAAGACACCTGCTGGTAGACAACAGAAATGATTGCTGCCTATGCAGGGAAGGTCACGTACAACAGACTTATGTACACATTTAACATAGGCGGTGTTTTGTACGTAGCTTAAGATAACCAACAGCAATGGATCGCACGTGCTGGAGTGATCACATAGGATCACAGATCAACCGTATCTAAGAACAAATGCACTTTGGGAAGTCTTGGCTTGGCGAATTTCCCCTGATCCAGATAATGACGTCCCGCAAAGACAGAGCCTCCTGTCACTTGCTACCATCTGGATAACGACAAACAATCCCATTTGAGAGATCTGACTCAGTGCTGGCTGGCTGCTTCTCTGAGTATGGATTTCCTTAGCCACACTTTCACTTCAACTTCCAATAAAAATGCAGTTTTATCTGTTAGTCTGAAAAAATCACCGTGGATTCCTCCTGTGTGTTCAAAAGATTTTAACTATAGAGAGGGCTGTTTTAGTTTTCAACAGCACAGAGAAATCACTTGAAGTGACTTCCATCTTTCAATAATTTAAAAATGTAACCAAACAAAAAAAGTATTCAAGGGATTATGTATTCAGTGCTCACCATAATTTAAAAGCCAGTAACTCTTCTGGGAGTGTTTGTCTTCAAGCAGATGAATTGCTAAATTTAAGCTTTCTTCTGTGTGATTGATGAATAAAATGCTTTTTGCTTTGGTTGGTTCTTTAGTGATTTTTGGTTTGGGGCATTTGGGGCTTTTTCTTCCTGTGTAAACTTAAGTCTACAGTCTCTCATAAATGATGGAAAACTGACCTACAGTCCGTGAGCCCAACCAACAGTTTTAAAAGATCTGCTCAGAAAAAAACTCATCAATATACTATCAATAAAAACTTATCTTTATTTTAATTATTTCCTTTCTCTCTTTCCCCCCCCTAGTTCATTTATTACTGAAGCCTGCTTAATTATTTAAAAGACTTCTCTATTGCCTTTTAATAAAACATTACTCCTGCTGTGGAAAAAGTGAAGCAAATTCATCTCCATGAAAACACTGAGGTATCAGAATTGAGAAAATCCTGCAACTGAGAATGCAAGGGTTGAAATAAAATATACATAACCGCAAACAACAGAGAAGCGAAACAATGCAGCTCAGTTCTCTTCCACCTGAAGACTTGTCTTCAGCTCTGAATTTCTACTTCACAAATCTAAACCACCCATATATGTGGATTTACTTTATATTAGGGTTTATTCTAACATCACACCACCTCAAATGTCTGCAGAGGAATAGAGACTATAAACACCAGTGACAGAGCTTTCCAAAACTAAAGTCTTGGCATGCAGGAATAAACCATGTCCTGCAGGTCAACAAAACCTGGCTATCAGATCTATAACCCCATGGAAAACTCAACAGACTCAGAAAAAAGTCATGGTAATTAGTTCTTAAATGGAGAATGTCTACCTCAAAACCATTGTTTCCTCCTGATTATGGCAGAATTGAAGCAGGCAGTCTGCTTCTATGCTGTTTAATTCACGGCCCAAAAAATTCTACTTGACTTTTTGAGCCTTTCAGTGCTTTCCTCAGTAGGTTTTTGAACTTCCACAACTAAGCAAGCCACTCTTCTCAAAGCTCTGTAACAAAGATAGGTTTTTTTCCATACAGTTTAAACACCAGAATATTTCACTGCATTTTGAATTATCTACTACACAAAACTATTATCCTCTCCGCTCGAACATGTGGATGAACGTTCATCCTCAAATCCAGACCCATGTGCCGCATGTCTTATATTCAGACCTTTAAACACAACGATTTCTGTGCTTGGTTAGGCACATTCACAGCAGGTTTCCAGTGGAGAATCTGACAGGGAAGAATGGTGAGCAAGAGCTACCTAAATGGGATATGGGCCTATCCTTCCAGTGAGTCAACTGTTTGCATCTAGAACATACTTTCCTAAAGGGTCTCCCATTCCACTACTCTTGGGCTCAGGTGTATCACAAGGTCAATCCTTAAACTTTTTCATAGCTCCAGCTACCAACTTTATTCAGTATGACGGAAAGGCTGAGAGAATTTGGATTTTTCAGCCTGGAAAAGAGAAGGCCTTGGGTGACCTAACAGCAGCCTTCCAGTATCTGAGGGGTGCCTAAAGGAAAGCTGGAGAGAGACTATGTACAAGAGGATGTAGTGACAGGACAAGGAGGAATGGCTTCAAACTCAAAGAGGGCAGGTTTAGATCAGATCTCAGGAAGAAATTCTTTACTGCTGATGGTGGTCAGGCACTGGAACAGGTTGCCCACAGAAGCTGTGGGTGCCTCATCCCTGGAAGTGTTCCAGGCCAGGCTGGATGGGGTTCTGAGCAACCTGGTCTAGTGGGAGGTGTCCCTGCCCATGGCAGGGGGGTTGGAATGAGAGGATTTTTAAGGTCCTTTCCAACCCAAGCCATTCTGTGATTCCATGATTTTATGGGTGAACAAAATCTCTCCACTTCACACTCAGAAAACACAATCTAACTGCAATTCCACAGACTTTTTCCATCAAGGGTCAGTTTCCTGATGCCACACTTCTTGCTGCAGCTCTAACTGCTATTGTATTTGAAAAAGAGATCTTCACAAGACCGTATCTAAGTGATGGTCTGCTTTGGTTTAAAACATTTTCTGATAAACAGACTTCGGAAATATGTGTCACTTGTACAGATCTCATATGTGTGGCAAATGTTAAAAAAGACTCCTACTGCCTTTATTCAAAAGACACTGAGGATTTTTCAGCTTTTATCAAATACACAAGTACAACACCTTCCCCACAAACTCACTGTCCAGACCACCTCTGATTCAAGTGAAAGCATGCATCACTAAACCGGGCTGCACAAGGCACAGGGCAGCTAATAGTCTCCAATATTAAATATTAAACAGGTACCTCTTTAAACTATTTATTTATTCACAGAAGTCTGCTGCCTGCCTCCTACATCACAGGGCTACCAGAGTTTATTACAGCAGAATCGTCCATGGGCAGTGAGCAATTTGCTTTTCTCATATACCTTACCAAACACTTCTTTTGAGGAGAAATACCCAGGAACGACTGATAATCCTGGTAGATTAACCTGTGAATAAAATTGGAATCAGGACATCTTAAGTACACACAGATACAGTGATCTGTATCTTTCTTACCATCACAGCCATTGCAAGGCTTTCCTAACAGTCCCAAACTATACCCAGCTGCAGGCTGGCGGAATACTTCTGAATTGTTAGCTCCTTAAATAGTCTCTGGACACTTCCAAATGGCATCCTACCAAGCATTCTGCTGTAAATGTATTACCCAAATGCTCAGCACTGGGGAGTAACAGTCACCTTCTTGTGAAAAAAGGCAAAGGAGGCTGCTGTATTTAATGAGTCTCAACCACAAATCATTCTTCTGGCTTCACTGGTCTGCAGTGGACAGCTTCTAGCTACATAAAAGTGACTTGTTTGTATCTTAAGAAGTCTTATGAGTTTCAATACCACATGATTAAGAACACAATATTATTGCAAATATTTTCAGGTAAGTTCTATCTCTAAAAAAATTTTTTTTTGTTAAAAAACAACTTGAGGATAATTTTCAAAACAGACCTGCAAAATAACTGAAGGCAAAAAAAGCACCGAAGTTGCATTATTTATCTGCAGCGACTTGATACTTCTGGGGCAAGAAAATGGTGTCTGCCTGAAGGTAAAAAACCTCTTATTTCCAGGTCAATGCTATAAATCGGACTGAAAAACATCTCTGGCATATACTAGTTAGACTTAAAAGCCCCCATGTGAGATCTTGCTTCCTTCTTGAGGGAGACAGAAGAACAATTTACATGAATGGGCTTCAACTATATTTTTATTACATTGACCACTTCTGGTCACTTAGTCAACACAAGCTACTTTTGCACAATTTATAGCTGAGCAATTCTAGGAATGCTTCATTAAAGAAAGCAGACAGTTTTTGAGTTGCTATCTAAATTGAAGAAACCAGTAAAGCAAATACATACATTTTCTTCAGGGAAAACCAAAATTCCTACTCAGTCCCAAGTCCCTTCTACAATAAGTCTTCTCCTCAGTCTACTGTACATCTTCTAAATTATTTGTGTAATTTACTTCTTCCTTCCAAGAACACAGACTGTTTGTACATCTATAACCATCACTGATCTCTTCACTGAACTATACTAACTGTCATTATAAATCACCATTTCAATTTCAGCCAGCCCTGAAAATTTCAGTCAGGTTCTTATCTGACATGGTAACAAAAATATTGAATGAGAAATTAAATTTTGGTGCAAAATGGGAACCTCTATGTACTTCAATATCTAATATATACAGAGATCAATAAAAACACTTGCTTTGTTCACTATATGAGCACACCAGGCTGAGTTATATCAGCACATCTCAGGAAAGTTCAATTCTGCAAGATGCACCTGCATTTCGGAGAGCAGGTGAAGCACCTTCAGGAAGAACGTGGTGCTCTCAGGATCTGCAACCTAATGTCACCAAGACCATCATGGTACTCAGTGTTATAATCAGTCAGGAAGTTCTTTGATCCTCCAAGCAATAACAGCATTTACAGAAAATATGGTAAACAAAATGTGTAGCAAAAGAGTAATGTGGTCTATTTAAAAATGGGGACAGAAATAATTTCAATTCTGTAAATGTTCAAAGTTAAGTTAAAAATAATTGTTTCCCACATAAAATAATCTGGGAAGATTTCTTCAGCCCTCATGTGACTGAAAAATCAACTCTGTAACAGACAATTTTTGAAATATTTGTAGAAGTAACTTTTGCAAGATAGTTGTTTGGGCTCTTTTTAAGGTTCAATTAGATTTTCTATAAAGAATCAAGAAAAAACTCACACATACTCATCACTGTGTTTCCAACAGTTTTGCAGGAAAAATAAAATCTGGAAGCTATATGTCTCAATCAGCTTGCATGTTTTTTCAGCATCTCAAACATCATGCTCCAAAAATCTCTTCCCATTTGTAGAATACTAGCCTTCCTCATTTTGAAGGCAGATAAACAAATCAGAAGCCTGGCATAGATCTACATGGCATGTGATCTTTTTTCACCATTTGAATTCCCTTTGCAGTCGCTGAGGTGTCTTGAATAGTTCTGATACATTCCTAGAACCTTACAATTCAGTTTAAAATACCAAGATAACACACAAGAAGTTCTACTTCTGCTGTTCTTCAAGAAAAAAACCCAAAGAAAAGGTCACAAAAAACATTCCACAGCAATAAAGAGGATGGAGCAAATGTTTGCAGAGACTTGCCGTTGAAGTAGTAACACAGGAACATGTAATAGATTATTTTTGGTCAGTAAATTTATCCTACCAGCTCTTTTCATAGCAGGCATAAATTCAACCCATTTAACAGCTGTTTATGAGTTTATTTTATAAAATAATGCAGAAAACTCATAAAACTTGAAGTAAATATTATCTTAGAGACAGCTGGAACCACAACCTGGTAGACATTCCCAATCCAAGTTAAACCTCATGCTAAAAGTACAGAATTTCAGAAATGCTGATGCTGTAAATCTGAACAACTGCCTTCAATACTCAGGTTGCTGTAAATACACTTTACAGTAATAATATAATACACTGAGGTTCATAACATATTTCTAGAGACTTCAAGTTGACATGCAACTTTTCTTGAATATGAATCTGATCTCTGATACCATCATAAAGAGTATTAACAGATTTCTGACACAATTGTTGGGATTGTTACGTGACAGAAAATGAAACATAGAAACTTAAGAGTTAACAAAAGCAAACAAAGATAGTAGAAAAGTGTTTGGCCGCTATTCTAAAATATATTATGGCAGTAAAAAATATAACAGCATTTGTTTCAGAAAGACAAGTAAAGAGCTTCATGTGACAAATGCTTGTACAGCATACCTGGGGTCAGCAGTGTTTAATAAAGAAAAAGTTGGCTACCTGATAATGCATGTTTACTTCTCTTATGCTGTCTGGAGTACAATTTAAAACAAAGCACTTTTTCAAGAATGAGACACAGAAGAGGTAAAATGCACTCCTCCTTCACTGCCATACATGTCACAAAGGAATGAGACATAGATAGCCTGGGAGATGAAAGCTTTGTGTACTCACGTCTCCATCTAGTGGCCTCTGGTCGTCAGAATCCCTGGATGGACTGATGTCTTGCCGCATCACCCAGATAGGCTCCTTAGGTTCATCAGGGGTGTAGGGAGAACGGATGGTCCTTGTCTTCACTTCCTCAATAGCCTCTTTAATATCCTTGATGGCCAGTGAAATTGCATCTCTTTTTTCCTTGCTGTATCTCTGTACAGATTCTCCCGAGGTGGATGTAACTCGAGAACCAGATGTAAGCTGGCCATTACTTTCATGCCCACCACTGACAAGAGCCTGACCATGCTCCAAACTCTGTTCTGACTCTGGCATGTCTTCAGCTGCCTTGTCTAAGCTCTGAGAGCTCATGCTCTGCTTCACCTCTGCTACAATCTGATCAATGTCCTCCTCTTGTTCGTAACTATCCATTCTCGGGTAAGGTGCAAACTCTGCTTCCTTTTCAGGGCTGTCAGACTCTCCATCAGACCGTTCATCATAATGGTGAAGGCGGGCACCAAGTGCCTCCTTGCGGTAATTGTCAGCTTCCTCCCTCTCCCGCTCATACTGCTGGATGCCCTCCCTGACATCGAGGTCTGGTGTGTCTCCTATTTCCTCATACACATGCTCCTGCAGTCCATAGTCAGCGTAAGCCTCAGCATACTGTTCATCCTCTCCTCGGTGGAAGAGGCGATGCGTGTAGACATAACCCGAGTAGGCTGCATTCATGGCTTCCTCGTGCTCGATGGAATGGAAATGCAAGTGATTGGGCAATGTTCGGTTGTGAATGGCCTCACCATGCTCAGCCTCGGCATTCTCCGTGTACTCCTCAGACTCAGGCCTGTACTGCACTGCATACGCGCTCTCATCCTCGTTTTCCTGCACTCTCTCGATGTCGTAACTGTCCTCCACTGTGGCTATCACATCCCCTTCCGCAGTATCTGTGTGATTGTGGAAACCACTCTCAGTGCTGGCTGATCGAGCTAACATGCCTTCCTCCTCCTGCCCAGACAGACCCACGTGGCTGCTGCTGGTATGCCTTGGGTAGCGAGCCGCATACCTCTGTTCCTCTTCCACCTCTGAGTGCTCTAGGTCAGCCTCCACTGACTCATTCACTGCTCCATTCGCTGGCTCTTCACTGACCTCCCCCTCAGGTGGTCCAACCAAATGGCTCATGGCAAGTTTTGGAGAGTAGGTCACTTATTCTGTTGACATTTTGTCTATCACAGCTGCAAAGAAATAAAAAAAAACCTCTGACATTACTCCCAATAAAAAAAAAAGTGGAGTCAATAAAGAGAAGCAACAAAATGCACCCTTCCTTCCCAGCAGACAAACATTTGACTCAGCTCTGCAGTCAGGTTATAGACAGCACAACAGTATGATCTCCCATGCAAATGATCTCCAACAGCAGCAACCAACAACACCACCCTTGGGGACTGCACTTCTCACTTCCATGGACAAATTCTTTGTGGAAGAATCATTTCCAAACAACCCCTTGGAGATGCTTGTATGAACTGCAGTGGCATTGCAATGATGCTGGCCTATTAGAAAAGCTAATTTTTGCCACGAGCTGAACCAGGGCAGAGATAACAGAAATATTTCACCTTTGCTCCAGCACTCTCCTACAGCTCACTAACTCGGAGCAAAGGAAGGATGCTGTAATGTAAACCAGCAGATTTAGCCCTATCACAGCAGTCTCCAGTTGCTCAGATACACGACAGCCATGCATTCAACACTTTTTCAGTATGGCATCTTCAGGTGGGCTAGTCACCTTATGCACTGTTAAAAAATGAGTAGAAATGAAAGTGCACTCTCAGGGTGCAGTACATCTGAAGCACCTGCTTCTTCTCCCTAGAGAAGCACAAGACAACTAGACACAGTTATCTTTCTGGAATCTATCTACAATCAGTTAAGACGGCTTCTTTCCTAAAACATCGAGAAGACATTACTAATATTCATAATCCTGACCACATTGAGACTAGCAGCACATCTCAGCCTTGCTGACTTCGAGTAAAAAAATCTCAAAAGATTACATAATTACTAGAAAAGTCTGCCAATAATAAAAAAATGCAGGGAACAGAAACAGGCCTATCTAGCTCATGAGATTTCATTTTTACAGAACAGCTTCAGCTATTTGGAACCCTGCCCTATGCTTTTAAGATGCACTGTCATAAAGAGGACACGTAATGTCCTTTTAGGTACCTAAATCCAGCCACACATCCATAAATAAAATACAGCTCCAGCTTGTGACTTATCGGTAAGTACTAAAAGAAGGTACCTATTGGAAAACTGCTAGCTTGAAGGATCTATAAAAGCATGGGTAAATTACTAACTAAAAAAATTAATGCGATTGTGAAATATAACTTGGATCACATCTAGTAAACTGAGGCAGGGAGGTTCAAGTGGCACTTTGCTGACTAAATGAGCTCTGTGCAGAAGAGCACTGGGAATAACTTCCTGTGATGAGAAAGCAACAGCAATTTCAGTCGCTCTCTATTAGAAAAGTTGTCAGGCAGGCAAGTCAAGGTGTGAGTCACTTGTACTGTATTTCCACAGGAAATCCAGAGGGTGCACCTTCCAGCTCAGTGAACACTCCTTTTTTTGTTACACCTAATGTTTTAGCCTTTTGAACACAGGAGTCCTTAAAAAAAAATTACAGTTGTAAAATAATAGCTAATAAATCATATTAGCTGGACCTATAAGGATGTTGTACACAAATTAATCTCTTTTCAAAATAACTACGAAAAAACTCAGTTTGTTTTTTCCAGCTAAGAAAGATGTGTTAGTAAGGCTTCAGTGACAAGAGAAGGTTTTTTCCAGCTAAGACTTCCAAGCCATAAGGAAAGAATGGGCAGAGTACAGGTGTACATGCTGGTGTGCACCAGAACTAAAACACCAAACACTCTCCCCCCACACAGCATATGATACGTTAAGTAAGCAAGAAGATTGAAGAGCTTTCCGCTTTAGCCCACAAAAAGGGTGAAAATGCCAAGGCGCTGTTGCACCTTGAAAAGTCCTTCCCAAGGAGGATTACAGCAGAGGAACACATTCTGTGCAGGTAGCTTGGTTTGCAGCCTGCAGTGTGAGCTGCAGATTGAGCTCTGGGTGGCTGGAGACCCAGGCAAGAGGCTGGGAAGTGCCAACTCTTCGCATAACACAGGACGCAAGGATGCTGGCAATGGCCAGGTGGATGGACAGGATGAACAGGATGGACACTGAGACACGGCTGGAGCCACAGACTGGGGAGGGAAAGCAAGACTTTGGAGCACTTGGACTGTAAGGGGATAAAAGCCCAGGGGTTCCTTTGTTCAGGCTCCCTCCTAGGAGACTCAGAGCTCGAGCTGTTTCTGTGTTACCACACTGTGACTAAATGGCTTTATGGAAAGAGACATCCAAGCCTCTGCTGTGGGAACCCTGGGATCAAACTGGCCAGGAAACCTGGGCTGGCCCCGTGAGAATGTGTAGGAGTCAGGTGGGGCCCCGTCAGGTCACTGGAGTGGCCACCGTGAAGGGGCTTCCGTCCCAGCAGTGACAGTCTCCAGCGGTGGGAGTGTGACTGCCAGAGTCTCATGAATGGTCAGGCTGGGAAGATTCTTTAATATTGCCTGCTTTCATTGAAGTCGATTATAAAATTTCCACTCTTTTTCACACAGACAGAATTAGGCTAAAACAGAGGGCTGGTTAAAAAAATCTACCTTAAATTTGTTGCGTTCAAAGTAGCCCCTGACTTGCAGCTAAGTGTCATTGGTTACCCCCAGAAAAAGGGTAGTGCTAGTCAAAAGAAATGAAGTTACACATAAACACAGGATAATGACCAACCTTCTGAAATTTTATCACATGCAACCTGATGCATCTTTAACTTAATTATGTTTTTAGAAAAGAAGGCAAAATATCAGCTACATGAAGATTACTCAAGTCAAGTAAGGTATCAAATGCCACAATGTTTACGACAGTAAAAGTTCTGATAATTGCTGAAAATATGTTATCCTGTTTTAGAAGTCTTAATACATGCTAGTAACATAACAAATTTTATGGACAGACAGCATCACTGACATGTCTTAGCAGTGAGAAACAAATTGCAGAGATTATAAACCATAAAAAATATGGCTAAAAAACACCTGAGAGACCCAACATTTTCCTTTGACAAAGCTAAAGTTTCCAAAGTTCCCCTTGGGAAATATTTCTCATTCAAAGAATTCTCTTAGCTTAACTTCAACTACTGATATTCCAAATGTTTCAAGGTTGTGTATTTTGAAGGGATGAGGAGGAAATGTTAAGCTTTACTGAAAGTTTTTTACTGAAAAATGCTCTTCTGTTTGCCTTTCCTCCTATAAATTAAATTTATCTTTTTAATTTTGAAAACAATAAATTATCATTTATTTTGAAACCCAAAAAAAATGTAATTGTTTGAAAATAAGTTAACTTAGAAGTCTGATCTGAATGAATGTCCTTAGGTCGCCTCAGACGCAGTAACCTTCAACAGAAAGTAAGCTTCTGAGTCAAGAACATTTATTTTACCGTTTAACAATCAGTCTTTAGGATAGTGAATTAAAGAACCCCCATTAAGACTGGGGGTTAGAAGTTACTAAATGCCTTTTCTCACATGGTAGCTGGAAGACAAATAAATCCCACACTTTTTATTCTTAGCAGCATTTTCCTCAAGCAAATACAACGTCTGCCCGATCTTTCCCACCAGACCTGCAAAAAACACTTTATTTCCTGCAAGCAAACAAAAATCAATAACCTACATAAAACGTCATAGACAGAAGAGAATATAAGCAAGAGAGGTTATCTGACCTAGGAAATACAGACACAGCACCCATCTGAATGATAATAGTCTCATATTAATTACCCAGAACAGCAGCTGTGCTCTGGTAATCAAACATATATGGGAAAGTGCTCTGTAAGCGCTCTTAGCTTTGCACACAGGACTTGATGGGTGAATCTGCCTCCACAATAGAGAAATCAGAGGTTGATTACTACTGCAACTAACTCTTTGCTGAAGGTTAAACTACCTTCCTGTCTGTAAAGAAGAAAAAAATTAATATAACCACATATTTCTCAAACAACACAAAGTTGAAAGTTTGAGAATTTTTCTCTACGACTGTAAAGCACCACCAAAGGGCAACCTATCATTTCAGAGCAGGACCACAACATGAATGCCAAGTTCCTCTCAGCAAAAGATATGCAGTAAGAAAAGGGGAAAGTGTGAGTATTCAGATTCCAATTTGGTTTGTTATTTCTTACCCAAGTCCAGATGAATTCTTGTTTGATTTCTTGTATAAGCAGGCAGAAATCATTATTATTATTATTACTATTATTATTATTAATACTATTATTATTATTCCTCCAAATATTACTTAAGGAGTTTATTTTATAAGAGCGTTATGCATTGGATTTCCACAATTTAATCTTGACTTGAATAAAAGCTCACACTCTTGATACATCTGTATACTACAGTTACTGTTTCAAAACAAAGCTGTGTGCTACATGGAACCAAGACTACACATACACATAAACACACAGGTTTTTCTGTCACATAGAAGACAACAGCATAACTCAGGAAGGGACCACAGGAGGTCTCCAGTCGAACCCTGTCCAAAGCCAGCTTTGAGCTAAGACCAAGTTTCTCAGGGCCTTATCCAGTTGGGGTTTGATAACCTCCACAACTGGTGATGGCAACAGCTTGTCTGGGCCCCAACTTCAGAGCTGGACTGTCCTTGAGGGTCAAATGTTCCTTATAGTCAGTTTCAATTTCCCCTGTTTCAGCATGTTCCAGCTGCCTCCAACTCTAGCTCCCACCACACGCTACTACTGTGAGGAGCCTGGCTGCATCTTCCCCTTCCCCTGGTATGTTGACATGGAAGCCATCCCTCCTCCCAGCTGAAACAGCCCTAGTCCCGCAGCCTCTCCTGTGTCTCCATGGCTTCCCATCATTTCCCACCAGTATCAGGGACTCAAAAGGGAGGCAGTACCCAGGTGGGTTCTGGCAGGCTCTGAGCAGAGGGGACGGTTCCTGCCCTACCCTGGCTCTCAGGATCATGTCTGTCTCACACTGCCCTAGGTGCTGCTCACCCTTATTCTGCCGTCCAGGTCTTGTCCCAGAACTGCTACTTGTCCCCACCAGTCCCAGCCTGTGTTGTCACAAGGGGTATTTACATATATACATATTATTTTAAATTAAATATTAATTTTAATTAAATATTTCATTTATAAGATGCATAACTGTTTCCTCTTATTTTGCAGTTGAGTGTGTGAAAAATAGTTTTGTCTTCCTTAAAATACTTCAGCCACATTTACCTATGTTTTCCATGACAAAAAGCTATTCTTCGAACATACTTACACATAACTCCAAATCACCCTAGGAATACAGAGACCTCTGACTGAATTTTCAAAGGCATCCCACCTCAAGTGCAAGTCTTCTTGGCACACTCTCAGAGGAATTTCGTAAAGCACCTCTGTTTTACCTGACGTCAGCAATACACCAATGTTTCACTTGTACAGATCTCGGTAAGACATATGAACACAACCTCTCAAGAAAATAACATAGCCTTATAGCAAATATATGTCTTTGAGAACCATCTTATCTTTTTTTTTCCTTTAAAGAGCCCCTGTGGTAGGAAATTTCTGAGAATTTAACATATGCCATGCCCAATTTGAGGGAGTTCTCCTCCTGTGTTAGATAACTCTCTTTTCTGAACTGCAACCTGCTTGGGAAACCTCATTGCTTTTGCTGCCATGTGCTAAGTAAGCTCATCCAAAACAGCTTTAAATAAAAAAGCTGTGAAACTTTTATTTCTTGCCAGTCAGCAAAAGCAGCACCTGGAAAGTGACATTAACATCCCACCACATGCACACACACATACTGGCTCACGATAACGAGACTGAACAACTGTGAACACTTACAGTAACTGTAAAGCAGAAAAGCTGCGTGCACAATATTGCACACAAGAATCCACAACTTTTGTTAATAGTAGACAGACCTAGAATTACCAGCATTAAGAGCACTCAAAACATGTTAAACTTTTCTCCCCTTCCAATTCACATCTTATTCAAAGCTAAAATATACTCCTGAGCAAGAAACACCATTCAGTAATCATCAGTGCAGACAGTCCAGATCTCATAAACACTTTAGGGCACAGGAGATGGGGAGCACTCGGATTAGAAAAGGAAGAGATCCTTCTCATCACCTAACATTGAAGTCCAGCCTGCATAAGAAATAGAGGCAACACACGGATGGAAGCCATCCATCCGCTGCCAGAAGGCGGCTACCAGGTATTATGGCCCAAACAGAAGACATTAACCAACAGCAGTAGAGAAAAATCTTGACAAGGAACCACAGGCAAGCTCTGCAGTGAAGTACAACAATTAGACACACAAGACCAAAAACACTTTAAAAAATAAATCACAAATTCCAGATCATAATTGGCTAAGGGAATAAAACTGACTATTGTCACCACCAAAATGATTAAGCTTCCTAAGTAGAAGTCCTATTAACAGGTAAACTGAGGAAATATGGGGTTCTCTTTCACTCTGGTGTCATTTTCTGACAGGTCACTGCTGGGTTTATTCCTTGGTATTAGGTATTGCATTTTTAATAAGCAGGCATATAATCTCAAACTCTGAATGCTGGAATTGTTACTCGTGTATTCAAATCACAGTTACAAATAACATCAATTTTCAAAGGAGAATGAAAAATTAAAATAGTACATAAGCAATGTAAGAGTATCACAGCATTTAAAATCAGTATTACAATGTGAAACTAGCGTCAATCTCTGTTAGGGTGCAACTATGAAAAGCGAATCTATACTAAATCTAAGCTCATGGTTGTTCGTAATTAACCATTTTTTCTCCTCTATGTAAAAGGGCAGAACTGTCCCAGAGAATACAGTGGCAAATGCTGACTCCCCAGTGATGAATTCTGAACTCAAATTATGTCATCTTTACACTAGTGACATTTTTATAGCAATGAAGACTATTTTTTTCTCTCAATTTAAACAAAAAGGGATTAGATCTAACCTACCAAAATGAAAAAAGAAAAAATCACCCCAGCAAGCCCAATACCCTTTCCATCCTTTTAAGAGTCATTAATACTGCAATATAGAATAAATGCAGACAGAATTAAATTATATGATCCAGTGAACTGCAGGGCATGGCTACACTCAGGGTGAATAAGAAGGCCTCAAGACTAATTTACACAGTAAGAACACATATGTCAAAAAAACCCTTGGATTTTCCTCCTCTGGCTACACATAAATGATCCAACCTTTCTAGCTGTCTTAATCAGCTGCATTCTTGGCCAGTGTTGCACAGTCTTGATACAACTATCATGGATACAAGCAAGACAGAGGAGTCACTGAGTTACCCCTCAACTTTCCCTCCTCAAAATACCCATTTTGTTACAGGAAGCAAAGGTTTCAAGTGAGTTAAACTCTAGCTTTTTGAATTCTTTTATGCAATCAATCCACAGGTGTGGTGGATTGGTTAGGTACACAGAAACGTTTGGATGGTGTTGAGACCACTTCAAGAACAGATGAAGGGTTTGCTAGAATGCAACAGAAGGCTTTTCAGCAAATACGGAGCTTTAAGGAATACCAAACTAAACAAAAGACAGTGAAGTCCAGCTACTCAGTCTGTCAGCCTCATCACCTTCTTTCAGCTGAGACGAGTGAGTCAAAGAACACTGTTTCAACTCACGGAAATGGTACAGAAATAGTGCTGAAACCGTAGTAACTTCTGTCTCACAATCAGTAAATGCATTTGTTCTGAGACTCATTATTACCTGCGAATTTCGAGCTAAGGATATTCCCTAGTGAAAAGCAATCATGGTTCAGACAGCATAGAATTAAAAGATCTGATTGTCCTTTAATTCATTTCATTTCACAAGTTCCAAAGGAGCAATACTTGACTTAAAGGGAAAAATTTGGATAGACAGGATTCAGAACTTGCTTGCCTTTGATGTACTTAAAAATGTACCACTGCCTGGCAACTGTAACACACAGCTACCAACAACACTAGGTTATACAATCCCCCCCAATCCTAACCCTCCACCCTATCTTTATAGTGAGAAAAGGAAACACCTCAAAATAGACAACTACTATTTCAATTTTTATTTTTATTAGACTTACACTTTACTACGTGGTTTTTTGACAATGACTTTTTCAAGCCTTCCTCTGAGAAAGTCATTGTCAAAGACAATATGTAGGATGCAGAGGTATTATTCAGACTGGGGAAGTATGAGCCAGACAGAGAAATGAGATAACTAAAATTCCCAACTATTTGGTCATGAACATGCAAGTTCCTTTCCATTCAGTTCTTGCCAATCAAAACAACTGAGCTAATACTTTCTATCTACCATATAATAGGCTTCTTTTCAAGGACGTGACACATATCTGGACCGCATTATTGAGAAGAGGGTTTTAAGTACCAGTTAGTTTGTCTCTTATTACTTATTTCTGAGTGACAGCAAGACATCAGGTATCTGCTTCCAGTCCCAGAAATCAGGTAAGCAAGAGCATGTAAGGGCTGCGGGCTAGCAAAAACACACAAAGGAACGGTGAAATCCCACTAACAAAGGTATCTCATTTAAAGGTTATAGTCACGACTGAAGTTACAAAAAAAAGAAAAAAAAAAAGAAACCAAACCTTAGTGGTTTCAAACCGCAATATTCCTGGAATTAAATGCTACTTCAATAGATTCAGTCTTGTAGGTATAAAGCAGGGAAAAAAAACCCCTCACAAGAAACAAGAACTATGGCACAAAATAACAGATGCAAAGGAGGAGGAAGTAGGAACGCACACATGTAGGTTACAGGAGATTAAAATTAACTTTTTTCTCCTCCCTACATGGACAGCCTTCTCTTCTACTCTATTTTCTGTTACCATTTTAGCCCACGTAATAAGCCCAATCTCATCTCTAACCATCAACTTCTACTAACACTTGCAGATCATTTTACTACTTCTATTTCAAGGAGAAGCTGCTGATTCAGTCCACATTAAAAAAAGAAAATCAAAGCTACACAGTCCAGCTCACAAATTTCCAAAGGCTGGAAGGAAATCTGATCTGCCACTTGTATTTTCTCACAGACTGGCAGCTGTGTTACAGTGTCCTACCGTACAGACAGCCCCATAGCCATCTCCAAAACCATACAGGAAGATGTCATACATTTACTTCCAAGCATAGTCCTGAGTGATGAGGTAAAAAACTCTCAAGCACATCTTCCACTGTTACAACCTTTCTGAAATGCTGTGGCCACTTGTCAGCACTAAAGCAGACGCATCACGAGCAGATGCACACAGCAGATTTTCATTAGCAGGAGGCCTGTGTGGCTAGACCAGCACCTACTTGAATTAGGCTAGCCTCACCAGACATGTCTGCCCGCTCCAGTCTCCCCAAACAAATTTTTTTGCTAGCTCATAACATTAGCGATTTCTGTGCCTTCCATGAGTTTCAAAGCAAGATACAGCCTGTGCTACGCCCCAGAGCTGACCAGAGAAAGGTTACTCATCCGAACAGGGAGGACATCAACGTCACTCGTTTCTCTGAACTGAGGAAGATCTTGACTGAGACCTACTTTTTCAGCACAAGCACATTCCTGTTACTGGAAATAGCTGCTCCAAGGAGACTACACATGAAATCTGTTCCCCAGACATAATTAAACCCTAATGAAGGCTGGCATTTCTCCATATCTGCAGCTCACAACAGAACTTGAGGAGTATTAGCAATTGCACCGTACACAGCTCAGGGTACTCAGATGTGCAGCTTGCTCAGAAATTACAGTCTGAGCAGGGAAATGGGAGCGATGCCTGGTTGCAGCCACTGGGGTCCCATCAGGTTAAAGAAAAAAAATAACTGTTGATGCTAATCAAGTTAACTAGATCACACACACTACAGCCAGATCATGCAAATCAAAAGCAGATGCATGCTGTAAAAGGCACAGCGCTTCCCATACATCTGCCAGTCTACCTGCTAAGGAAACAAACAGAGCAGAACACAGCTACACAGGAGAGAGTTTGGAAGAAAACAAAGAAAATTGAGGGGAGTCACCCAAGCACACTTTTCACATCTCTATGCAGTATTTACAGCTAGAACCTCCACACAGACCAGTCCCAGTCAAGACATACAGACAACAGGCAAAAGGACAGTGTAACAGCATTTAAAGATGGAGTCACAGGCAAAACAGAACATAAATTAAAAATTTTCTAAACACACATAATGTGGCAGCTGCTTAGTTTTACAAATTATTTGTATCCTGCCCCACAGTGCTTTTGTCTACCTTCCAAAGAGAAACGACACCCAAAAGAATTCAGATGGCTCACATTTCTGTAAAAGTATGTTATTTTTTCTTCTCTTTTTACATAGCAATACTTAGATTTTAGTAGAAGCGTATATTCCATTTATTATGCATTCTCAACATTATAAAAACCTTTTATATTATTAGGACATCCAACCAGTGGAATCACAGTAGAAAAAAGTGGCAGCTAGAAAGGGTGATTCTAAGGTAAAACATATTTAACATGAATAAAATTAAAGGAAGAACAATCCTGAATTGTTACAACACTTGAAGTACTTATTTAGTTATTCATTGGTTAGTATTTTTCTCCTTTTTGATTGCAGTCTGACTGTCAATGGCTCCTTTCACTTATCCTCAGAAGTTATTATTAAGGCAATGTATTTCAAAGGCACCCATAACCCTTTCTCTACAGGAAATAGAAGCCCTAATTATTTTGCCTTATTATATTTTATAAAGAGACGATAAGGTATCTCTTAAATGTTCCATTAAACCTAGGTAAGGGGGATCCTATAATTCCAGGGAACAGTATATTTGAAATTATTCTGGGTTTGTTTTTTTTTTTTATTCCTTTTCAAGGAAGGACCATTCCTCCTACAACAGAATGTCTTTCTTGTCTGAGATCCAAGCTTAACTGGTATTCTAGGCTCTACTCTTTGGTGGTATTTAACTCAAATTAAAATGCATGCCCTGGTCTCTGTTATCCATCAGGCAAAGGAATGGTTTGACCTCTCTTCAAGTATCTGAGATTCACATAAGTGACATTATAAGAATGCACATGCTAATTTGCCTTTTCTTTGCTATACTACAGCATTCTTTCATTTTTAATTTCTTAAATTCAAGACAAAAAGTACTGAGGATATGATCTCTCTCATGGAAACATGCTTTAAAATGAAGGTAGGAAGTCACTGAATTAAGTTTAAACATGGAAGTAGATCTTAAAAGCAACAAAAATAAAAAAGAACTATGTATTTCTCATAGCTTTGTAGGTTGCTACAGATTATTTTAAGATTACCGCTTTACTACAGAATTCAACACTGTGCTTCAAATCAGGCAGGCAGGTGGCTACTGTCAGTATTAAGTTACATGAACTTCTCTGGACAAGTAAACTTTTAGCTCTATAGAAGTTGTAAACCCTATGATGATCAGTAAATCCAGCCTCCTAAAAGCACAAACCATTATGATCCCCTAAGTTCTTGCTTGCTTGAACAGCAGCATACACCATTAAAAAGGCCTATAATTTTCAAAGTTTGTCAACCCACAACATCCATTCCATGTCCATAGAGGACTTATATTAAGCTACCATGCTACAAGTATTACATCACTTCACTTTTTAAAATATTAACACAACATACTCTTCCTTACAGTCTTCCAAAACTCTGGCATAAGGGTTACTAAAAACTAAGAGTCCAAAATGCTCTTCCTGCCACACACTTCTAAACACGTTTTATCAGTCACCTGAATAGAACAACTTTTATGTACAAATGCAGCTGGTCAACAGTAGGAATTTTACACAACCAAGTTTTAAGACTCTCAAAAGTTTAGGCCAGTTTTCAAACTGCTGACAGGTGCTTGTGCATATCTTGAGCTCAAATACACATCATCCAAGCTCTGGAACTAAAAGGGAGTCACTACAAGCTGAATGTTTCAAAAATTTGTTAAAACCATGATTAAAAAAAATTTAAATTAGTCCTGGGAAAACCATTATGGCTCTTTCAGGCCTATGACCTGGGGTTCTGCTTTTCTGAAAGTCTCTGAACTTCTCTCATCAGTTCTAGGGGAAAAAAAAGTCTGAAAAAAAGGAAACAGGAAGGTGAGGAGCACAGAAAAAAAAAATCTGCAGTTCGCAAGAGTGAATAGATTGTCTTTTACACTTGTCAGAGACAGCTTCTCAGAGTGGGTTTACCTGTGTGTTTTAGCTTGGACCTGAAGTACACTTTTGAAGGCAATTTCTAATGGTCCCCACAGACTGCACTTCAGTACACGCCGTGGAGTAGACTTGGAGATCACGTAAGAGATTTCTTCCTAACAACCATCAATTGGCAGAAGAGAGGTTTTGAGCTAAGAAATGCACATGAATAGATGCAAAACAGATAAATCTAACCTAACAGCAAAACCTGAACAGAAAAAAAAATCACTGTAGCGACAGAAAAACCAATACATTATTGAACAAAAACCAAATATAGAATATGCCTTTCCTCCCTGAAGGTTCAAATAAAACCCAACCCAATCCAACCAAACAGAAAAAAACCACCCAAACCCCAAGAAAAAACCCTAAAACCAACCAAATAGTTCTTTGTTCTTTGTTACTTAATTCTACATGGTTTGAGAATCAAAATAACAATCATAGTTCAGCTAACAAAGCAAATTTAGAAGCCACATACAATTTATTTTACAGCTTATAGGAGTAACAGTATGCAAACAAATATTTAGAGGGCTCATCCAGGAAACCTGAATATTACACTGAAAAGAAAATGAAAAAAAAACAGCAAAAGGAGATATTCAAGTCAAGGTGCAACAAAGAAGAGTCAACAAGCTAAAAATCAGTAATCCATACCTCCTGCAAAGAACTAAGCCACCAAAAAACATTAAAGGAAAATAAGCAAGCAGAGTTTGTTGGTACCCCACAACAGCAGAACAACAGCACCTGAGGGACTACAAAACAGAGCAGCCAAAGGCTGCTGAGCAGCAATGACATGTCCCTCGGCTCCCAGCCATGGCAATGGCAGTCAAGTGCCATCCCCACACATTTCCTGTGTCCCAGAGAGACTGGCCTCTGTACCATCACAGTCCAGGTTTTCCTCACCTCAGACTCATTTCTGCTTAATAGAAGATGCAGCTGTGGCTCTAACTCTTTGCAATCTGTTTTGCCTGGTGGAATTTGAACTCCCCAAAACAACAGACTTAAAGAAATACGGAAAAAAACTGTTTCTGTTCCCACTTGCCCCCTCCCCACAAATAACTCTTTTGGTCATATGCCGGGCAATTCCTCCTATGCATGTACATGTATGGGGGAAGATGAGTCCCTTCTATGAGAGCTTACCTGGCAGTGGGGACAGCAGAAGTCCATGTCTGGACCAAGACTTGAAGCACCAGCTGGTGCTGGGGCTTTGCCAACCACAGACCCAAGCACTCGGATGACGGTATCGAAGGACCATCTGCAAGCACATTAGCTTCCCTAGATTTCCTACCAAGGTGGGGGACTTGTTTTAATTTTTCCAATAAATGACACTTTTTACCGATTTGGTCCCAAAGCCTGCATTTCTCCTGTCACCTCACAAAAAGACCCTGCCCAGAGTCACAGGCAGTCGCACTGGTCTCTTCTGCAAAACCCCAAAACCTACCATTCTGCATCCCCTAAGCAAACCCAAGGCTACCCAGAGCTCTTCAGCTGCGCACTGGCATAACTGATTCTAGGCTCTAAGCGTCCCAGTACACTTGCCAAATATGAGTCACAATTTAAGAAGAAACTACCTCACTTTTCCCTCCTGAGCTGCAGCTGCTCTATCTGGGGTGCAGTGCAGGGGTGGAGTGCAGTGCCCTCCCCCAGGAAGGAGGAGGTGGAAGAGTCAGAAATGAAGGAGTAAAGGTGAGCATGGAAAAAGGTGAGGGGAGAGAGCAAGGAGAGTGGTTTTATGTTCTGTCCTTGTTTCTCACCATGCAACTCTATTTTTATTTGCAATAAATTAATTTTTCCCAAATCGAATCTACTTTGCCCATGACAGCAACTGGAAATCCCCCTCTTTATCTCAATTTACAAGCCTTTCCATCTTATTTTCTCCCCAGTATCCTATTGAAGAGAGGGAGTGAGAGAGATGCAGGGGGATGGCAGCCAGCCAAAGTCAATCCACAACAAGCTCACTGAAAGAAAAGAATTGTAATGAAAATACTACTGATATATATTCAACTCTCTTTAATTTAATGCAAATATGGGAAAAACTGGCTTCACATGTGTAGATAGAAAGATTTACCCTGGGAGGGTTTGCAGCCATCTTTCTTCCCTTTGCCTGCTGGGCAGCGCCATGCTGGGGGAGAGAGCTGGTGCCATTTTCCCGTTGTCTCCCTGTGGCAGGCGCCGTCTTGGAAGGGGTATTTCCGCCATTTCGGGTTTCTCTTTGCTCTCAGGGAGTTCATGAAATTTAGCAATTCTGCATCTTGTGATTATTTACTGTCATTTTTCTGCCCGTTGCAGTTTTGCTTGTTAATAAACTGTTATTTTTTGACTCCCATCAATCTACTCGTATTTCTCCTTATTGGTGGAAAGGGATTCGTTGAAACTAAGGGAGGTAACTCATTTTAGAGTGTCCACCTCTTTAAATTTTCTTAAACCACGACAGACAGACAGACATATTGTTGGTCTTTGCAATCCTCCAACTGTCTTGGCACTGAAAAGCCTATATTACAGACCACTCTGCAGCAATAAATAAAAAAACCCTCTGAAATCACCTTGCCTGGCTTATTACCACAACAACAGCAGTGATTTAAATCCCCAAAATTCTTATCTACACTCTTGTCTATTTTACTAAGTGTTCTCTTAAATAAAATGTAAACGGAGAACCCTTTGCTCATACTTTTGTAGACTTTAAGCTGTAAAGACAGTTTCTGTCACAAGACACTCAAACATTACAAGTCACACCTTTCTATCTAATCTACGACTATGGAATAGGCAAAACCATTGTGCCTTCAATAAGTAATATATTAAAAAACAGCATAGACAAGCCACCATAAACTCTTGTGGTTTTCACAAGTTTCGTGATCACAACTATATAGGATACTTTGCATTTTTTAAAAGAAAGTTTCTCTAGATTTTTTTGATGCAGCAGAACACAAATACCATGATCTTCAGTACTCCCAAAATCTTTTAGAGCTGCTCTACGGTACTCGTTACCTTCAGCTGCCTTGGAGGACAAGGTGTTACCCTAATAGAATTACAAAAAGAGGTCCAATTCTACCTTAATAGAATTACAAAGAAGTCCAAAGTCAGAATTAACTTTCAGAATTCAAAATCAAATACTTTACTTTATCCTTTCCTTCTATGAGATTTGCAACATTTCATATAAGTTAAGGAAACTGCTGAACTGCAGGCTTTACATTGTGCTAAAAATAGATATCATAAGCACTATAGGTAATATAATACTTACTAACAATAATATAATATATAATAATTATCTTATTAATTATAGCTACTGTTATTATTACAATATCAATCCTTATTATAATAATTATTATATACATATATAATTATCAATCCTTAATATGATAATTATCTTTATTTAATATACATTTATATAGTTTAAAAATATAATAAAGTAACACTTACTACTTTTTACTGATAGGATTTTTTAAAAATAGACTGTATTACTGAGAATACCTGGCTGCATCACGGATAATATTACAGACATTATTTCTGTCCCAAGAGGATAACACTGATAAAACTAACAACTTACATTGAGGTTAACGTACTAACTGCTGCGTAAAAGCTTCTTGACACGCTCTGGAGCTAGGCAGAAAATTCCACGTAAGTCAAAAATCCTGACTTCAGTTCACCTTTTCTTGTACGGAACATCACGCTATTAAAAATGCTAAGCTGCTGTCTATATCTGATAAATTATTCAACAATTTCTCAGTTAAACTAAAAAATGTATTTTATCTGACTTCTGTTAGGAAAAAAAATCTTTTTTTTACAAACCAATTTACAGTTTCAAAAGGCCAACAAGTTTATTAAGAATTATTTCTATGGAAGTTGTTAGGTTATGCTTGGAGTGTCCTTTCATTAATGGGATAAAGAATCACTGGTGCTACTTGCAAATCATTGATATATTCATGCAACTGGAGCAAACTAACAATCTTCTTGACTAAAATCCACAGACTTGTTCTTATTCCAATATGCGGTACCTGGTGCACCAAGGTTAAGCCACTATACTAAATTTTCTGAAATAAATGTTGCCCAGTTTGCAAGAGGAAATCAGCTTCTCCTTCAAATCCATTCCTAAACAGTTCAATGATTCTGCATTTCTTTAAACAACAAGAGGGAATTATTTTGTGACTATGCATTAATTCAGAAAAAGGAACATCAAATAACAAAACCAATCAACCAAAGCACTTCGTAAAAGCTTCTGTTGGTAAAAAATAGTTTCTAGTACGCCTCAGAGCAGCATGTCAGTAACCCTTGCTCCAAATAGGCTGACAGATCCAGGCAAACGATTCTGTCTGCAAATATATCATTACAGAAATGTGTCTCAAGTCTCTGCAATCCAAGGAGGTGGACAAAAAAACCCTCAAAAACCACAGTAATCACCCAATTAGATCCACATCTATAAAAACCTTTTGGCCCTATACTTTCATGCTGGTGATTTGCAGATTTCACAGAAACAAGCTTTTCTTGCTTATTAAAAAATTTATAGGCATCTGTACAGCAAGAAAACCAAGCATTTCAGCTCTTTATCTTTCACTGAGATACCACATTATTTCCTAGCAAATTGAACAAAAAGACTTCTGTAGGAAATGGATGGTATGAAAAGGAAATTGTGAGTAAGAAGTTAATGTAGAGTACACAGCCTCACAATAGCTGAGGCCCTAGTAAGGACCCATGACAGCCCACAGCAGAAGTGTGAAAAACAGGGTACCCTGCTGCTCTGGCACACACTCCAGCACAGACGGTAAGAATCTCATCATGAGGAATTTGATCTAGGTAGAGAACTAAAAGAGAAAAATTCTGTGCAGGAATTGAAAAATGTAAGCCAAATCCAAGCACTCTAAGATGGCAATAATGCATGAATGCTGCCAAGCCACCCATACTGAGGCAATCCTGTTGATAATACTGCATAAGGCTTACGTTGCCCATAGAACAACATGAATTATGAAATCTGAGTATGGATGCAGCAAAACTGGGACCAGTGACAAAAAGACAATTATGAGGGGGCTGTTCTCTTGTGAAAAGTTTTGGCAGAGACAAGGAGTTACAAGGTTAATGAAAAGCTAAGCCCAAACTCAGAAAAAAACAAGAGACTAACGCAGCAAATAAAGAATAAAAAGCCAAATCAAGGGGAGAAAAAGGAACGCAGGTCTTCCACTGGTAAGTGTGTGCATGCCTCTAGACAGTAGTCATTCTGACATGTGAATTCAAGTCCTCAAGGAGGATGGAAGAAACCCCTTCAGATGACATACTGGACTTTCAATCAGGTTTTTGTTCTTAACATGGTTCGTTCCAATTTTCTTTTTTTTGGGGGGGTCGGAGGAGAAGGGCACCTGTGGAGGCAAGAAATGGATTTACATCTCAGTACCTAGAAAAATGTAATTTAGTAGTAATCACATATGTGATTCCTCAGAATCTGCACTCTGTATCATTATGGAATTGTAAACCTGTATATTTGATTGCACAGATTACAGATTATTTTGCACAGACTATTTTGCTGCTCTACCGGTTCACTCTTTGAGTGTTCATTAACCAATAAACATCTTAATAGCTCGCGCCAGCTAAGTCTCAAGTCTCCCTTCTAAAGATGGGAGTATCAAATTTTGGCAGTAACAGAAAAGTATTCACATAGCAATTTTTTTGATGTTCTTCTAGTATGTATGAGTGAGGTTGTGTGATAAAATCTGAGGGTCATAAAGCAGCAGCAGGCTCACCTTCCTCAGACAGCCTGATTCATCATGATCTATTTTCCTCTAAAAATGTAGTATTAAACCAAAGAAACCTGATATGCAAGCAGCGCACTGTTCTCCTACCAAGCTAAATCAAAATCAGGTTGACTAATATTACTACAAGTTAAAAAATTAATAAGTAAAAAACATATGAACAAATAGGGAGCAATGTAAGAATCCAATTTTCTCCAGTAAGACCAACGAAGAAATAGGTAGCCGCATTGCTTAAGAGATTTCTATTATAAAGTTTGTGCCACTGCTTCAAGTTTGTACTGAGGCAGAAAGAGATGCTTCAAGAACATAGACAGTAGTCAGAAATTCTTGATTTCTATCTAATTCCTTCCTTCCTGACAGTGTGCAAGTCACTGAAAAATCTCTCCTTTGTGCAAAGAACATGACTCAAAAACTTACCAGGCTACTAGACTGCAGTAAAAATTAATCAGTGCTTATTTATAGTGAATTCTGAAAATGAAAAAGACAGCTTGAACCAGGCAAGGAATTCTAAAACAACACAGCAATGGCAGCATGAAATACAGTGGGAAGAGGAAGAGAGAATTTTTTTTTAAATACAGTTTCTATAAACATAGGGAACAGTTACTCTCTATTTCCTTCATCTACTTTATTTTTGTAGCAGGGACAAAAATAAGCTTAAAACAAGGTCAGTCTTCTTAAAACACTGAGTTTATAAATACAGAAACTATGTCATCCTGAACCAAATCTCCTGAGGATAATCATCTGGGAGAATTTATGAGAAATGTGTACTTAGTACATAAAGGCACACAACAGCAGTAATTAAATTAAACATATCTCTCAAGCATGTTAATTATATGTGATGTGAATTTTTCATTTCAAGTTAAATCAGGTATACCACAGCAGTCTGAGATTTAAGTATACATAAATATAGATTATGAATTTAACTATAAAATGTATTACCAAGTTCTCTCCACACCCTAAGGGAAATGCAGGAAGCTAGGAATAGAATTAATTTATTGTCTTCAAATCAAACTGGGTAGCACTTGAAATAAGGTATGCTTATAAGAGACTGAAGAGATATCAAATGGAGGGAGTTGAGTTACTCTTTGTGATGCAAGATCGTAATGTCCCCCAAGCATTAAAAAGCTGGTGGCAAGCTGAGTAGTGCATGTCTTTGTTTGAAATTGATGCTAATTTTTTCAGCAAAAGTACAGAAATTCTCAGTTTATATGTTTAGGACTACTTGGGCAGTTCTATTTGCTGCAGTCTTGCCGAAGCAAATGGGCATCAGGAAGAAGTCATGCTCCTTGTAAATGTTTCTACATATTACAGGAAGCACATCTAACGGCAGAGATCAATCCAGCAGTTTCACAGCACAGCTGTTCCACTCACTGCAGATCCAGATTCTTTTGAGAAGGATCACAGACCAAAATACAGACTGATACCTTTAATCCATGTATGCTGCTTATCTAATCCTCGAACTACCTTGCAAGGAAATTGGCAGTGGCTTCAACAAGAACTCCAGGAGCAGCCACAGCCTTTGTCATCTGCTACAAAGTATTTAATAACCCAGTTCTTTTTCCCTCAAAAAAATGCTTGAAAAATTTACTTGAAAGTGGCAAATCCTTCTTCTGGTAGAATTCAATAATGGCATTTTATTAAGTACACTCAACTCAGCGGAGTGAGGTACCTATAGGAAACGCTGAAACATTTCCAAACATAAGTTTTGCATAAACAATGCCATCTTGCAACTCATTTAAAAAGACTACATAGTTTTTGAGACACAGGATTAAAAAAACCCCTACCATCTCCCAGACACCGGCCTCAAAATAATAGCTAAATTCAACTTTGTTGATTTTTACCAGGGATTACATTTACCTGCTGTAAGCAACTTATTTTCTTATTCCATAGCCAGCTGGGGAGGCAAGCTTCCAGGAGAGTTTGCGCCTGGAAAAAAGGATCAGATCTTTCCCTCTGAATAATAATCACAGAAATCAGTCCCAGCTTCTCAGCTAGCCATGTAATCCCAAGGGGTTGCCCTTGGGTGGAACCATAATGGGCAGCACACCAGTTGGCTTCCTGAAACACAGAGTGCTATTTCATAAGGCAAACTTGTGTACTGTCCCCAGAGATGGCACATGACTATCCAAGGTACAAACAACAGGCTGTCATGCACACATCTGCTTTCTCAGTAGACAGCCCCAAACCTGAATGCATACGGAGACATGAAATGCAGCCTATATTTTAACTATTAAGGATCGAAAGCTGCTGCCACACTGGCAGGTAGCATGACCACGGTGCGCAGACAACCATGCTGTACGGAAAAGTCCATCCATTCCACATTTCTCAAATGCTGCCGAGTGACAAAATTCTTGGATCTACAAACTCCCCAGTGACATCAGCCATGCAAGTGGACCTCCATGTATGCATGGAGGGATCTGCTCTTGTAGTCCTTCCTTTGATCCAAGAGTCCAACAAGCCACGAACCTTACATTGCACAGCATCTAGCTCTACACAAGACAAATACAAACACACTGGCAAAAACAAGTTGGGGGTTTTTCAGCTAATTTTAAACACACCTTCACAACGTACTTTTCACAGGTGTCCTGGGGAGACTCAAAAGGTACTTTAATACCAGCGGTTTAGTCTGAAATACTTTCAGTGTGAAGCAGTTTAAATACAGCACTGTGAAAAAATGCTGTCAAAGTTCCTTGTTTTCTCCTCCTTGGCTCTCACATCAGAAATACACTGAGGACTGTTTTTCTGAATGCAGTGTTTTACCATTCTGTTCTATATTTTATGTACAAATTCAGCATTGAGCACAAATCCCCAAAGGATCAAAACTGAAATTTCAGATAAAGGTTACAAGGCACAAAGAGAAGTACAGAATTTGCAAAAGAATTAATGAAACATGAAAACCTGTAAGGACCCATAAGGGTAGGACAATCATGATAAAGATACAACTTAGAGGAATGAAATACCTACCTGCATAGATTTCATTATTTTGGCTTGTTTTCTGTATATTTTAAAATACCTTTGATGCCCTCTAGACTAGTGCATCTTGGAATTTACTGCTTAAGAACTAGGCATCGGTTTTAAATGCTGTAAACACATCTTCATGGACAACAAGGGCAGAAAATACACTCTGCTTCATGTTAGTCAAAGGGAAATAGCTACACGTATTTAGTATTGAAGGCTCTATCAGTCTATGTAACCCAACTTGAACAAGAATAATTACTGATCCCTTATTTTTAGCAGTTGTTTTCTTTGTGCTATTTAACATCTTATTGGTTTGCTTTTGTACTCTTGAAAGAAACTTAATTCCAATTTGAAACCTTTCATAAATTTAACTACACTGTTCCACCTGAAAGCCCTACAAACATTATACCACACCAAGCAGCCAGATGTACCAAGGTACAATCTGGATGGAAATTCAACAAACAGAAATGCTGAAATAAGACTGATTACATTAGCCATTTGTTTATACTGAGACCCCCTGTAATACCACAGAGAGGCACAGTGTAAGAACCAGAGCAGAACAGATTTGTGTATTATATTAGTACCCAACATGTCGCAGTTCACTCTCCCCGCATAAGCAATTTCCATTTTTGCTCTCCCAGGCACACCATGCTATTTGTGTCATGAATCAAATTATATTGCTATTCTCAATTACTTAGATGTAGGAGAGTGTTTTGCACCAAACCAATCTCCTTCAAATTTCTTCACTTCCTCTGGGAATTACGTTGGACATTATCCCTAATGTAGAACTACTCAGTAAGCAGAAAGAGAGAGCCGAGCTCATTTTAGAGACAAACACTCAAGAAAACTGAGCAACAGCAACAACAGCCCGCAGAGCTGATTACTGAAGGCTTGAGCTGTGGCTTTGACTTTATTGATTTGCAAACATCTACTCTCCTTTTAAACTGCATCACGGAACTTGCATTCAAAGGAAACAAGGAAACTGGCAGGAAAGAATTCATAATCTGAGCTCACAGTGTAAATGTCTTCCAATCCAATTCATGCTCCATCATAAGTCAAAGCTTCTCAGACTATCAACCACACAGGATGCATGTCAGGTGAAAATACTTAACATGTATAGGCAAGTGTAGAGGCTTCAGATTCTGACAGAGAGAGGATCAGCCTATCTGTGCTTTCTGGGATTTCACATCTGCTTGAAAAGCAAGGAAGCCAGACTCCTTTAACTCCACCTACATTATTTGTGTAGAGTGTGCTCAGATGTGTTACAATTATTAACTAATGTGGGAGACAGCTCGACAGCTATTCAATAAAAAATACAAATTAACATGTTTAAACCACCACTTAACAAGCAGCCATTATGTTTACAGCTCTCCCTTAAAACCATGAACTGTAAACAGACCCCCTTTACAGAAACCTCCTGGGTATGTCTTAACGTTTCAGCTCAGCATCTAAATTATGTATTGGAAATCACTGGTGACAATTCTGTCAAAGCCATTGGTATTTTCTCAAGTACTGGTATACGACAAAGCCACTGGTATTTTCAACATGGTTCTTATTTTATCTGCTACAGACTACATATGAAATCTAACCAGTAAAAAGGGAAAATAATGGCAGGAGTAAAGAACTATAAAGTTGGTCATAAAGCCATACATATATGAGTATTATGATGGAGACACTTTCTGTGAACACTTGGGATTACCAATTCATAAATTAAAACAATTCTATTGCTCAGACAACTCAAAGGAAACTCAAAAACCTATGTCTGGCTATTCTTTGTCTTCCAAACCATCTTCTATTACTCGTAAACCAAAATTAATTCTAACACCTGAGGAAGTTCTGATCAGACAAGAAACAGAAACATATAATCATAAAATATGCTGAATTAGAAGGGACCCATCAGAATCACAGGGTCCAACCCCTGGCCCTTCACAGGACACCCCAAGAATCACACCATGTGCCTGAGAGCATTATCCAAATGCTTCTTGAACTGTGTCAGGCTTGATGATGTGACCACTTCTTTGGGGAGCCTGTTCCAGCACAGCGGGACAAACCCCTTCCTTGCCCAGCTGGTGATGCTGTGCCTGATGCCCCCCTGGGCGCGGCTGGCCCTCACAACCTACAATGGGTCCAGAGCTACATTAGCAATGTTGGTCCAACACACACAACCGGCTGGTCAACTTGGCAACTGCCTTGGCAACTGCCAAGTTCAGTTTGTGTTCTTCACAGAGGGGAAAGTCAATACATTTTCCCATTATCTCATCAGCAGTTTCATTAAAAATGAATGGTTTTATTTATTTTTGAGGTCTCTTCTTCCAATTGGTCTGGAGCTAACCAGCAATAATACTGCTTGGAGAACAAAAGAGGAAAACAGAGGCTTTACAATACCAAGCTTGGGAAGGGAAGAAAAAAAAAAGAGGTGGCTACAAGTGGATTCATTTTACCCCCCTGCCTACATACCAAAAACTCAGCAATCACTGAGTCGTATCTTGAGATGCCATCTGACACAACCATATCAATGTCCCTGTCCCTGAAGTCAGCATCAGTGACACTGATGACATTTCTGGTATGCGTATTTATCCATGGTTACTTGGTCAGATTTGAGTGTTTCAATATTCTTGCTGCTGGCAGTTTTCCCAAGCTCTCATCTGACTCTTCACCATTTCAGTGCAAGCTGGTTAGTTATATCCAGTCCTGCCAAACCAAGAACAGAGTGCCTGCTGCCTCTTTCTTCACTGCAGATATTTTCAGTGCTGTGTACACACCATCCCTTCTTTGGCCTAAACAATCCCCATTTAATAGTGGGGATTCCCTCTTCACTTAGTCTGTCCTCTAGAGACTTCCACTACCCTCCTTCAAACTGTGGTTTGCATATTATGTCTTACAGCTGAGAATACAATGAATCTCAAAGGGAGCACAACATGGAAAACACCCAGACTCTCCCCACTGCCACAGAAACTAATAAATAAGTAAATTTAGACCAGGGACTTATGAGGAAACCTTCTACAAAGTGAAGAAAAATATTAAATTTAGAATTTAAAAAAATTATAGCCAAAAAAAAAAAACTTGTCTCAACTAACAGTAAGAGGATATCTTTGTAGCTCACCTTTACAGAGGGAAAAAAAAATTAAAAACATGTCAAAATAATCAGTCATCAAAATAAATCACAGTCTTTGAACAATTCTCCCTCAGGAAGTGAAATTAAAAATGTAAAAGTCAACAGAATAATAAAATCATGTATTGATAAAACCCTGCCTTTAAAATTCTTTTAAAAAGGAAGAGTAACTCACTACAATTAGATTCATTCTAACATCTTTTACCTGCTTTTAATGCAAATCTCTTGATTCAGTGGTAACAAAGAATACTTCGTCTGTCAATCATCTGTCAGTTCAGATAATAATATCCAAGACAGAAAACAAAATACAAAACAGAAACCTAAATGCCAACCCTTTCCACTAAGATGTGCTAATACATCAATTTTGACGGCCTAAATTCTACTTTATCGCAGTGAAAAGGTTATACATGGAATCAGCCTATTATCTTGAAAATCTATTTCTAACGGGTGAGTTTTCCTCTCTATAACTCGTTATTTTCCATTATACCGCAGTAGTGACACGATAGTGATAATAATAGCAAGGATTCAAAATTATTTAAAATATTTATTGAAAAATGTCAAGAAAACAGTTCAAACCAGAAAATGTCTGATTATCACAAAGTTCTGTATTTCTCCTAAAGTAACTGAAATGACTGTCTTGAGGAGCTCATTCACTCATAAAAACAATGTTTGTGCAAATAAAAATGCTACTATTAGCTGCATGACCTTTTTATGAAAGATCACTATGACTGCAAAATGACAAGTGCTGAAACTAAGAACAGCCATCTAAGGATTATAATCCTTATTTTATTCCATTTATCATAACTCAAGTCTCAGTGAGAAAGAAAAAAGGAAGTAAAAAAAGGAAAATGAAGTAATCATGGTCTGACATTTAGCTTATGGAGAACTATAAAAAAATATTTTTTAACATCAAAACATTTAAATGATGTTTTTAGAAACATAATTGAAATTCTATACTTCAGATAGCATCAACTCTTTAAAGATCTATGGAGAATCCAAACATCAAATCACCAAAGCCATAAGCAAGAATGACCTTATAAAGCATAAACAATAAAATAATTATCTGTACATAAGCAGTTTTGTGGAGAACCAATTACATATCTGAAGTACACAATGTTTTTCTACAAGCTGATATCACTCAAACAAAAATGCAGAATTAAAGCTTCATTAAAGATTTAAGATATTCCGTCACTGATTTTCACTTACTGTTTACCAAAAAGAAAACAATAAGCCACTCAAGCCTGTAAGATTACAACCTATGAATAACATTACACTGGAAAAAAACCACCCTATGATTAAAGAGCCTGGAAGGTAGGCTCTTTTGCTAATCCACAAACAATAGTTTTAAGCGATTAAACATTTCTTTATTTCTCACATTTAACTTTTTCAGCCACTGGACAATTTTTAATTTATTTTATAAGAGCCTCAAAGATAATGGACTTTCTTAAAGCTTCACAAGCAATCCCAGTTCATTGTCCCAACATGCGAAGGGTGAGAAGTCCAGCAGCAGCTGGGAGACCAATCCACACATGGCATGACCAGTCCCACTGCTCAGCAGCTCTTTGGCCTGACCCTATCCTCACCCTCTTCTCCTTCATGCCCAACTTCCTGGCTTTCTAGGCAGATGTGTAGTAAGGATATGGGGAGGGCAACAAGAAAGCAATAGACCAGTATAGGAACAGTAGACTTATGAAATCCTTACGAATCTTACAAAAATCAGGTTCCTTGTATCTTTAATTTCTTATGAAAATTAAAGCATGGGAGGAATCGCAGTCCTATGGCTGTCTTTAGTGCATCACACAGATCCCCAGGGCCAGCCTCCCTTCATTTCACCAGTCCTAGCTTTGGACACAACTCCCAGATCCTCTCATGGAAGTTCTTCCCCACAACAGCACTTTCCTGTCTATACTGTGCTAGCCACTCTTGTGTCAGGTTTCCTAACTTCACTTTCTCTCATCTCCAAATATAAACCAACTGTATTGGGAAGCTGAGTAGTCCAGACAGCCTGTTGCTTTGAATTACGTAAGATACTGAAAACGCTTTACATTTTGAAACACCTGGGGCTGACACAGTTCTCCACCAGTGTGGCAGGGATCAGAAGGTGCTCCACCTTCTCCTGCCAGGTGCTGATGTCGGGGCAAAGCAGGAGGTAGGCAATGTGGTTACAAGTCATGTATGGGAAGATATTTGGTTTGCCTGTTGAGATATTTTCAACTGCAGGTCTATTCTATGAGATTCTACACAAATTTCCAAACATCATACTAATCCAAAAAGTTCAGCTCCTTCCCTGTGTATAGAATACATTTACTTAGCAATCACTTCTTTAATAAATGATGTTCCGGTTTGGCTTTACTCCAGGACTGATTTTTCGTAAATTTTCTGAGTTCTGACAAGACCATAAAGTAGGGGCAAGCTATGACAGAAAGCAAAAGATAAAGCATAGAAGGAACTGTACAAGAGCACAACTCAAGTACAGAAATGCAGTAATGTCAATTCACTGAAAGATCATTTTCCAAGCCACCTATTATCTCCCAGGAGAAGCTAAAAAGATAGCCAGAAAACAAGGCTGAATAGTGCCTCTTCCATCCCAAAAGAACATGCAGGATTTCATTGCTAGCTTTTGTATTAATCTATGCATTCTGTCCCTGTGGACAAACCCCTGATGAATTCTGCACAACGTAGTGTAGTGTCATGATTCTTATTAATGCCACAAACACTGACTAAATTGTGTAGAAACTCAGAAATAAACAAACAAAATAGTAATTAAAAGCTTTTGAAAGTTCCTGCATCATCTAAAGAAATACATCCATATTGTTAAAGACAGACAATTGAAAACACTTCAGTTTTTTATGTGGAAAGTATTATATGACTATTGTTTTAGGAAATTTTTTCACTCTATCTACATTCCCACAAATATGATCTGGATAAGAAAGAAATTTTTTTAAAATTCCCCCAAGCTTCATAAGCCTGAGAGAAGCCTAATGTTCCACATTAGAGGAGAGCAACTTTTAACTGCTCACAGTAAAAAATACCTTATTAACACAAAAATTGCCTTGAAACAGATGCCCAGAGTCCAAATTTACCAGCTTCTGTGGTTTGGGGGGGGTTCTGATTGTGGTGGGTTTTGGTCGGTTGATTGGTTTTAATATACTGCCCAATATTTTAATTAAAACGTAAAACAAATAAAAAAAACCTAACTAAGCAAATTCCTATAGCAAGAACAGAATCAAAACTACCAACAAGAGGAAGAGAGATAGAAGAGCAATAATGTCATTTTGCCTAAAAAAAAATATTTTTATAAGAGCACTATTTAGGAAACAGTCTACTTATTCAGCATGTCTGTTCTTTTACAGATTTCTCTGGGTGCATTTTTTTCCCCACCTACAAATGAGTATACAAAATTTTTTAAAGTTTCTTCATTTTTTGACCTCAACAAAAATTTGAAAAAATCATAATTCAACCAAGCCATTCTGATGTTAGAACAGTGCAAGCATAAAAAGAGTATGGTCTACATGCAGCTTACAAGGGGGAGAAAGAAGTTACTTATGCAGATTTCTTTTTTGAGAGCAGCACAAAAAACCAACAACAATAAAACGAAACAAACAGAAAAAAAAAACCCCAAAGAGCAGAAATGTGGAAACTTACATAGCAAAATTGCTTTCAAATAGAATACGGGCATATTCTCCTGAGGTGTCCACAACACCTCTGTGCCACCTGAGCTCAGTTTCCAAGTAAGCCTTTGACACTATAAGTACCCAGCACATGGATTACACAGTAAGTAGGGACCTCCAGTTTATTCTAAACAAAAGTAACTCCACAAAACTGAATACAGTTTTGTGTTAATGGCAGGATTAGAGCAAAGCTACAGAGATTTAAATCAGATCCCACTGGATTGTTTTTTCCTCATTAAAAACATTGCTTCTTGTAGATTCCTGGAGCAGGCAAAAAATCATTGTATGGGACTTGGCTAGTTTTGCTAGAAGCAGACCAGTGAGACCTGTTAAGTCAAAAAATCTTTAAGACTCTCAGACATTTCTATTTCCTACTTTTTAAAATATCTAAGGATTTGCAATCCTGGGATCCCCAGGAAGAAAATCTCACTTAGGTAAGATATGGCTAAGCTCAGAAAATATGCTGTTCATAATACCTTTCACTCTCACTAATTTCCACCTCAGAGACTTTGTATATTGAGGCTCAAAAGCATAGTCTCAGCTGTTATCCAGGGCTTCCACAATGCCGTGCTCAGCTAGCTTATTCATTGCTCAGAAAAAGGCTTTACAGGGCTTTACTAGAAGCTATTCAAGAGCAAGCAGTTAGTGAAAATGTAAACAGAAGCATGCAATGTAGTAACTACTATCAAAATAACCTAAGTGCTACTTTAAATTAAAAAGGTCATCTCCCACACAGAGAGGATTATCAATTCATTACTTCTATCCTTACTCCCTCAACACTGAAGCAGCAATGTCACCTCCATTGCTTTTTTTTGTTGCTCTACACAGAAAGGAAACAAAGAAAAGGTATTTGTACCATTTTTCAAATAACACATTCAAGTTAAACCTTTGCACAAGCTTTAGTGAATTTCACCAGAAGTCATGGAGGACTGTGAAATCCCTTAGTAATAAGCTCCAGGCATCAGGCAGAAGTTGTTTAATTACATGTTCTGTATTTAGTGAAAAGATAAAGCTGATGTTATTAGTAGGCTGGTTGAAGTCACAAACTCAGCACCTGAGCTGCCCAACCACTTCACCACTCTCTCAGGGTCTACTGATCTGTGTTACATACGCAGCAACAACATCCGCAACTTACTATCAAACTTAGAATCAGAACCAAAAGTTGACAGTTCCTGGCAGATTTTCTGGCGTGCCTTCAAACTCCTCACACAGCACAGTGAAAGTAGAGCAGTCGTAAGGCACAGCTGGCAGGCAGGTCACCAGAACAGCAGGTAACTTCTCTGTTTCACTGAACAGGCTTCCACATCAGAAACCAGAGCTGCAGCAGGTCTTTTGGGGCACCCCACCAGAGCCAGCAACCCACATGGGCATATGGCTGTGGGGACCACACAACTTTCTGCATGCTACTTCACTGGAACTTGTTCCAGTTTTAAAGATCTGGAAAGGTCTGTCAAATAAATGGATTTCATACAGCTTTCAAGAGCAGGCAAAAGATCTTAAGAAGATAAAACGAATCAGTAACTGCTGTATACATGTTATAAAAGGTGCTTTACTGAAAATTGTAGTTTTCCAGCTCTGACTCAAACCCCTCTTTGCTGGAACAGCTGAGGGGTAAGGGAAGAAGAAACAAAATGTACAACCCGTTAGACTGCTCGATACTTACAGGCAAAACACATCTAAGGAATCAGCTAATTCAGTGACATGTTGTACAGAGATTTCTTCAATTCTGAGTAGGACTGAAGCCACAACACCAGTTTTATATGACTGCAGGTATACCATGTGCAATCAAAACTTCAGCACTCACTCAACGGGGACAGGCTTGATGCCTGATTATTGCCTTTTGGTCTGCTGCAAGTTGTGGTTGTGCAACAGGCAGCACTGCCTGCTTTGTATGCTGAGGGTATTACAGTGATGGGTAATGTGTAAAAGGAAAGTCAGGATGATTACAGAAACAGCAACAATCTACAGAAATAATATTAGTAATTCTTCTACTACTAAGAAACATTTGCTACAATGTCAGATTTTAAGAGTATTGGAAAAAAGATATGGAGAGAAGCGACAATAAGACTCCTCAGGGCTACAGTGGCACTGCTTGAACCTCCTGTGGGGAAGCAAGGAGAAATGTCCTGAAATAGGTCAAGGCATCTTGCAACCAAAACATCTACTTCATCTTTTCACAAAAACCAAACACACAGCACCTTCTTTTGATAGGTAGCTGTGGCAGTCAAAGATACTTCAGCTAGAAATCACGTTCTTCCTGGAAAGAAAACCTAACAATCAGAAGCTAAATGAGTTTTTGTTCAACTATATTAACTCCCAAATCCTGTAAAGAATTTTCCAAACCTATTTCCTAGCAGTGTTTCTGCTAATTCATCATTACTATTACAGTTTCTCACAACATTTACAATTATTTCTTCCAACACTTTTAACTCTGAAACATCCATCTATGTTTCATCACTTTCAAAAAAATTAACTAACCCTCTTCCCATGATGGCCATTATTTCATTGAGGGTATTTGCCCAATTTTACTATTTCTGCCTGATCTCTTTTTACTCAGCATTTGATTGCACTCCCTCTGCCACTCACTGTCAATCTGTCTGGTCCTTACACATGAAAGTTGATTTTTCTACAGATTTTACTTTCCCTGTATATTTTCGAAGGAGGAAAGGCAAGTAGCACAAATTGTGGTAGTAATGTTTGAAATTATATCAAAGATAGACCCATTGGTACAGGGCACCCTTACTAAAAGCACTCCAATCAACTGCAGAGGAATATAAAAAATTGCTACAAAGCATGACCATAAGCAATTACACTACAATCACTTGATCTTCCTTTGCAAGACTGAACAGATAATGTACATTCCCAGCCTATACTGTATATTACTCAAACTTGAAATATCAGCCTAAAGAAGTTGACCACTGAGTCATGGAATGCTGCTTCAAGGACAAAACTAAAGTTCAAAATAATTTACCACATCATCAAATTGTTATTCTCATGGAAGAAAACAACATCAGAAAACTACATCTGCTGACAAGCAAAAGAAGAACAGAAAAGCTGCTTAAATCAGTTTCAAGGATAAATTCATCCCGGATTGTGAAACACAAAACTATGTGAAAATCCCTCTGAAAGAGATTGTTCAAGCTGAGGATTGCTCCCTAGAGTATTGCTGAAGCCCTTGCACCACTGAGTATTCACTTCTCCGAAAATGTATCTTCCCTCACTCCCTGGGAGACTATTTCACAGTCTGGTAGACACCAGTGTTGAGATGCTTTTTCCAATGCTTAGTTCTTTATCTCACCATTTCATTCACAGTTAAATCCTCCTTACCATACATAGCTTTGTCTCCTACTGTTTCTACCAGGGTTGGTTTTTTTTTTGTTACAAGGTAAGATTATTCCTCTTTATCAACAAAAGGGAGATAACATTTTGTTTCTCTCCAATTATTAAACATCATTCCTGCCCTGTGAACATCTTTGTGTTATTTGTGTAAGACAACCAACCTAAGCTGTAAAACGCACTCAACTTAGGCAGAGATCAAAAGTTCGTAAGTGCATTTAAAGCAAAGAGCTTCAACAGCAAGTCATGCTTCCACACTGGAAACTTGCTATCAAGATTACAACGTAACTCTTAAATCAGTTCCTTGCTCCTGTATTTATTTTTTTTCAACAGGTAAAAAATTTGCTGAGTGAAAGCTTCTCCTCACAAGAAACATTAAAAACCTTGGACTTCTGTCATGCCTCAAATATAATGAGTTGAACAAAAATAAAAACAAAAAAAAAAAGAAAGAAAAAGCTTTTTTAATTTAGAAACAAAGTGCCATTTTCACAGGGTAGACTAATTACCCAATTTCTGCCCAAAATTACTGTAGTTCTTTCATTGACAGCAAAAGGTTTACCAGGTAAAATGGAGAAAGAATCCAGGAATGCATTTGTTCCTAATAAATTGAAGAAACCATGCAAACCTTCACCTAAAGCAGTGTACAATCACAGCAGCAACAACAGCATAACTTCCTTTGCTAACCAGACACTACAGAAGTGCCACGCACTTGATATGCAGACAATAACAAGAGAAACTGTGTCCATGCCAGGCACAATGAGGTCTTCTGTTCCTGTAATTCACTGAGCACCTTTATTAGCAAGGCAGAAGAAAATCAAATGCCATCTTATTCATATGCACACAGATAACATCCCAACAATTTATTTAGCACTAATAAAAAGAGGCAAATGTAAAATTGAGAAAAATTTATTTCTTTGACCATAAATTCACAAGGCCACAGAAAAAGGAAATACTTTCTGTGAGTTGGAAATATCAGAGCTATGCATAATGGTCACCATCCACTGCCAAGTCTTCAGTGTTACGTGACAAAGATTTATTTAGACGCTCTGGGCCAGTGGCTCCTAACTGTGGACTGTAAAGCTGTTTCCACGTTCAGAATGGTCAAGCATCTGTCAATTTTTAAGCTCTAAGGTACTCCCACTAACCCTATCTTATGACAGTCCAATAATTTTCAAGAGCTAAAGGTGGTGGCTTTTTCTGAAAAATATGTTTTTAGATTAAATGCAATTCTCTCCCCAAACTTCCAGCACAAGTTCACCAGATCCTTTGCAAAGGCTCTTCTTTAACCTTGATCCCTTGCATATAAAAATCCATCCATATATTACATCATTGTTTTTTCTTGGGAAATACATCACACGTACTGTGAATTCATGAATAGGGCTACATTTGGAGCCAGAAGAATTAGTCTCCTCAGGACAAAGAAGAACAAACAGAAAACGCTATGACGTTACTTACAAACCAGATACAGATGGGAGAGAAGAGAAAAAAGAAGAGTATTAAATCTCCACCACATACAATTCAAAGGCATGTAAAATATGAAGTACCCACAGCAAAACTATACACATAAACAATACACACCAGATGCAAAATACAATATGTACATGAGATTATGTTCCACAAGGACCTTGTCACAAGCGCCATGCAGATGGAGCTGAAGGCTAACAATGCTATGCCTTAGAAGGAAGAATTCAATTTTCACATGCTACACTTAGGGACAGGAAAAATAAAATTATAACCAGCATAGAAGAAGGTTTCCTCTGAGGTACCTGGGGCTGAGACTGAAGAATCTGCAATCATAAATATAATCCTGGAAACAAAAAAGGAAGGCACTGCTACCACCCTGAGTCCCCAGGTTAAAACTTGCAACAATACAGCCACCATCTCAGAAAACGCATATCGAAATTGGTGTATTTTCACTCCATGTTTGCTTCTGACACTAATGCCTCCTCACAACTGAAAGTGTCAAAAATCTCATCAGTTCCCAATGTCAGTGCTTACTTGGTAGGCTATAACCATCAGCAAGAGCAGACTTGGGAGCCACTACAAGAGAATTCAGAAACTACTGCCTGTGGGGAAAGCCTATCACAGCTGATGAGCAACAGAACAAAAGCCTAGACTTCTAAGGCTTTACTGTCTCCTCAGCAGAAAATAGTTTCCAGATTTACACCCCTGAAGCTTAATATGTTGATCCGTACATCTTCTCTTTAGGCAGGACTTCAGCCAAAAGATTTGCCCTTTGGATAACAAAAGCATGGCAGACCTCTCGGGAGATTCCTTTATCTTGGTAAAAAAAAGTGCCTACTTCATGAATGTTGTTTCAAAACAGCTGTGGTCATTGGATCTTCAAGTGCCCTCAAAAGATTCATTTAATAAACAAGTGTGCAAGAATAAATAGACTTCAGAAATTATAGCAGTCTGAATATGTGATTCAGGCACAAGAGCAGGTGCTTTTTACATTGGATGCTAAGTCCTCGTTACATAGTTGGCATTGCCTTGGTTACAGCAAGTAACAAATAATGCACCAACAGGCTGTGTCATCAAAATGCACCAGATGGATGCTCCAGTTACACAAATCTCTTCCCTTCCCCACTCATCTCCTCCAAATAGGATGCAACTTTTAAAGAGCAATGACAGGCACCAACATGAAAAACCTATGCTCATAATCACTTCCCTACCAAAGTGCAATCACTGCACCAATTACTTTAGCCAAAAATAATGCTAGAATTTGGACTTGATCTTGAAAGCTGTATTGCCACAGTGCTTGAAGGCTTCAGGAAGTTTGACCAGGTGAACATGGAGCTACACACAACTGAAAGTCTCAGTCAAGTATGATTTTTTTCCTACATAATCTGCTTCTGTCACGAACCTCATGCGAGCTCCCTCGACACTGCCAGAAGAAGTGACTGATATTTTTTGCACTTTCAACATCCCAATTTGTCTTCTCAGAGAAAAAAAAAATCAACTAGATTCCTCTATTTTCCCCAATATGAACTCACGCTTTCTACTGACTGACATCTGAGCAGACCAGACATAAGAACAGGGCAAGGCCTCTTCCTCATCGGGTGGCACCAGTGTAAAACAGGTGGGTTTTCCATGAGGCTGCAGAACAGACTGCTACTTCACACCGAGCAGCTTTCCTCTGCAAGCACAATCCTCCTTCCTAAAACTCACTGGCATTTCAGCCAGGTCTTACATGCTGTTCAAACTAAATACAAATAATTATAGGTGACTTCACAGTACAATACCTCATATTTCAAAGATGAGATAGCTTTGCATTGGCAACAATGTCTTCCCATCTGAGCATGAATCCCCACAGGCGGCAGGTGAAGATCAACAAAACCTACCCAAAGGCTTCACTGGGTGAGTTTTATGTGGATTACATCCACTGTTCAGTACCTCACTACATCTGAGAAGTCAACACAAAAAAGGAGGCCACCAAGGTTTGTACACTACTACATCATAGTAATTGTGTGAGATATTGCAAAAAGCAGGGATTCCTGTCATACACTGCAGAGAGGTGAAGTCTTCAACAGGCAGAGTAAATAAAGTGACTGTGGATTTGCACCTAGTTGGAGGTCAGTCTTTAAGGGGCAGAGGTGTGCCTGATTTTTTGATACATTAAGCATAATAATGGAGACATAGAATATTATAAAAACAGAAGAAAATCAGGGGTTTTTGTATACTGTCCTTCAGTCTTTACAGTTCATACGATTATTAAACCTTCAGACTGATTTTGGAATCATTTTAACTGACTGAAAAAAATATGATCCTCTTCCTTCCATCACAAGAAACTCTGAATTAGTCAATCCCACCCTGTGAATCCCTTCCTGGTAATTTCACCCTCTGGTTTCAGGTGTAAGACACCTACAAAAGTATAATACATAATTGTTAGTGTTTCCAATGACCAATGGCCCTAAAATGACTGTTTTACACACTGCTGTTTGAAAACACAAGGCTCTTGGGTAGGCAGCTAAAAGCCTTTCTTTTAAATACAAATGAAGAAACTCTGTTTCTTAATGTAAAAAAGGAACTCTTACCTTACTGCCGTTTGTGCTCTTCTGTTATCTAGAGCGCACTGCATGTACATACATGAACTTGCACTACAGCGCCTGTGGATGCCACTGCTTACAAGAGCATAACACAGACTTTAATATTGAAGATCAAAACTGAGTTGTGAACTGCCCAGGTTTCAACAGTTATATACTGGAAGGAAAAAAAAAAATTTGAACCTCTGGTCATTATCTTCATGGATAAAGAGGCTGAAGAAAATTTGTCTTCAATAAAATATGAATTTATACACCAGAATTGTGACATATAAAAATTGCCTTTGTTCCATGCACAAAAAGGTTGTTCACTCCATTTTTAATTCCTAGAGAATCACCAAAGGTCAATCAGTTTTGAAGTAGGGAACTTTCTACCTTTCTGAAAGTTGACCGTATGAATCTTAACTGTATACAAGCTGCAATTGCACTTTTGGGATTTACTTTTCATGCAACTACATTTCCATGCTGATATTCAGCTCAAACTGCTTTTATTGGCTACCAGGGGGCAATTTGTCCTGAGGTGGGTCTGACGGAGAACCAGATCTCCTTTAGGAAATGTTTTGTTGTCCTTGGTCAATGACAGCTAACAACAGGACCCCAGTGACACAGGCATTGTCATAACCAGAGCAATGGAAGACATGAGCTGATGCTCCATGTCACCTGTGACAACCAATATAACCCAAATAGTCACCCAATACATTACTACTTTTTTTCTAAAAAACCGATTATACAGATAGCTTATACACATCTTAATCAATATATTCTCTTCTCTTTCCAGCTTACTTATTTGACTTTCTTTGAGACAAAAAACTTTGTTCAAGAGGCTGGGTTATCTTGACTTCAAACCCAGATACAACCAAGTCAGTAGCTAATGAGAAATACTAGTTCTTTTTTTTAAATAATGTAGCTTGATTTTAATCCAAAATATGTTTGATGCATTGTAGATCAAACCAGCAAGCCTGTGTGACTCTTAAAACATAAATGCGTTTCATGTAGCTTTTAAATTTGCATTCAAAAGCATTTGGACCTAAGCTGAAATAAATATATTCAGTCTTAACAGTTTACCCAGGTAAAAAAATAGAAAGGTATGTGAGGATGTGTGAAGTCCACACTCAACTTTAACTGCAACTAAAACTGCTGATTCCAAAATCAGTGTGGGCAAAGGGTGCCACACCAAAAATACAACACATTAAAACTGCCTGACTCAGACAAGACTTTAAACTAGGGCTAAGCTGTCAGGCTAACCATTGTGAGACTATAGTTGAAAGTCTAAAGCCTGGATGTTGAAGCTAATGCAGAGCCAGTATTATGAAGTACAGTGTCCCCTCGGGCTGATGCCCATCTCCTCGCCAAGAAGGCATCAAGCTCAAACATCTCCTTCCCATGTGCCTTGCAGCCCTAGCATGGTCCTACACGAGGAAGATTTTGAGGACTTTGGGATTTTCTCATTCTTACGAAATAAAATTAAGATGCCAAAATCTGAATGATGTTGTGGCAATCTCATAAGTGGATTACATTAATCATTTATCAGCAAGGAATGATAACTGTTAAGCAAGAGCAGAAGCCTGAGTTCATCCTTATTTATCACTCTGAGACAAAAGGTATAACAGCCGTGAATATCAGAAATACACACCAAGTTTGTGGAAAGGTTATGTAAAATGTCCACTATAAATGCAATGGAATTACAAAGCTAGAGGCTGCTTTTGCACTGACTCTTATTTAATTCAAATTTCTGTCAGCTCACCACAGGATTACTGGGACAGATTTTCTCATTAAGTTAAATGCGACTGCATTGCACATAGATACTAGGAAGGCTGCTTAATAAATTTTCCATTTCTTAAAAAGAGTGCTCTAATTTTGAAACTGCTGCAAAATAATTTAACACCAAGAAAACAGTTTTCTAAACTTCTGGGCAAAAATTTCCTCCATCTTGACCATCTTAAAAATTCAATTAAAAAAAAAAATTCAGGTCACTGAATTGCCTAATACAGCAAATACACCTTTAGTTTAGTCCTTTCCTAAGGGAAATGGCACTGGTAAGAAGGGCTTAAAAACAGCACCCATCAGGAGGAGATCGCTGTTTCCCTCACATGGTACATGTCCTTCACCCCAACACTCCCACTGCCCCAAATGCCAGCAGCAAAGCAAGCAGCTTTCTGCAGGGCAGCTTGTGCAGCAGAGGATGAGGAGGGCAGGTTGGAGGAAGGTCTCTCTCCAGCAGTCATATCCCACCCCATCACACCAGGACTGTAGCAAAACCTGCTGCATGAGCTGGTGTTTGACACCTATGGGAGGCAGAGCACTCCACCTTCAGAACTTCTTGCCTTGCTTAAGCCAAAGGCTACAAACACAGCATGTGCAGCCCTTGTCTAAGTCACCTGATTTGAGCAGAGCTTAGATCAGATGGCATCCAGGGATCCTTTCCAACTCAAATTACTCCGTGATCATAAAAAAGCTGGTGTGAGAAAGCTGTTAAGAAAAGAGAAGGAAAAAACCCTCAGCTCCCCATACACATCATACAAAAACGTACCAATTTCCTCTTCCAACACTGGAGGCAGTAGTCACACTCCTAACATTTACCTGGGACAGCAACATACAAAAAACCTACTGGTTTTGCGTGTTCTTTGCATTTGAAGAGTGTTAGTTTAAGCATTCTGCTGATGTCAGCCTGGGAAAGACCTGGAACAAGAGCTTTTACCCTGTGCTTCTTCACCTGACTTTGGTGAGAGCTTTTTTAGTCTCACTTGTTCTTTTAAAAATGTTTTTCCCAATTTAATTTTATTTAGTCTAAAGAGCTACATTTGAGACTTACAAAGTACCAAGATTTCAAACATGATCAAAGTCCCACCAGAATAGACACTACATAAATACATGGTAACACTAAGACTGCTGGCAAGAACTGCAACTCACATATCATAATAAATAAACAAAATTTTAGAAATCCACAAATAAAACCTAAGCATCTATCAGGAAAACTAAGTCACAGTAATGTATGTTTAAAATCTTCCATTATGTTCTTACTTTTTCCTCCTTCTTCTGTTTTAAAAAAACCTCCCTTTTGCTCACACCATAAGTTCTTGTCCACACAAGTTTTGAAAAAACACGTTTATTAAAAAAAACAACAATTCAGAATGACCACCACACGAGGAATGATCAGAAAGCTACTGTCTTATGTACAGAAGTGAAAATTCTTGCAGAGAAATAAAACTATTTAACCAAATCAATATAGGGCATCAAACCTATAAATACTAGATATTGAACCAATACCTTTACCACAAACATAGAGAAAGGCATTTCTTACCCTGACATGCATCCCCAAAATGGAAAAAATAAAGCAAAAGTGAGTCAATGTAGGGTAGTCACTCAAATGATCTTTGCCAAGATGGCCACGTTTTGTAGCTTCCATGGCTCTGCTGTTCTGGTGTTTTTCTGACCTGTGTTCATCTTCTGAAGGTCAAAGCTTGAAAATTAACTTCAGCAGGCACGTTCCTGATGCACAAAATAGGTTCAGAAGAGTTTAATTAGCTGAAAAAAAAACCTGACCACTATAAGGATTCAGCCTAAATTCCAGGGATGTGCTGTTCAGTTGTGACTAACTTGCAGACTTCTAATGAAGTCTCTCACTCCCTACACTCACATTTTTTTCAGATGGGTGACAAGGTGGTTATCTTCATTTATGGAAGTGCTCATCAGAAAGAAAGATGCAAGTAACTTGCATCATAGAACAGCTTAACTGCTGGTTTATGAGCAAGATTTAGCAGACCAAAGAGCCAAAAACAGGCTGGACAAGACAGGGGGAAGGTATATGGCTAAAAAAATATTTAAAATTCTGAATTTTTGGTTTTAATTGGCTAAACATCAAAGAACATCTCCTCCTTTTGCTAAGCAATAAGAAAAACAGAGGCTCCCTATGTGGTTTACCTCGTGTACACTAGATATTGTTTTAAATACTTCTAATACATTTCTTTCAGTTTCCTCGATGATGTACGAAACACCACTGCTTATCCACAGAGTTACTAACACAGGCTCACGGGTGATGGAAACTTCTCCCAGTAAGTATTTGTAATTAGACAGGAATCACCACACGAGACACGACGGACCAGGTGAGATGCCACCTGCCTAGCAGCACCTCCGTAGAAACAGAACTCCCTAGAAACAGAATTGCACTTTCATTCCTCCTCTCATGTCAATACGGACGGTCTCTAGCAGAAAGGGTTTAGTGTGGAAACACACGTTCTCATGGTTCTGGAGTATCTTCAGCTAAGTCCTCTACCATCCACAGCTGTCAGGTAGTTGTTTCTGTACTTGCTTCTGTACTCTGGTCATTGTACTGTTTCTGTATTTATTTCTTCAGAATTAGGACAGACATTGTCATCGTGTGCCTGTATATGTGAAAGCAGCAAATAAAGATGTTTCCCTAGGCTCCTCCAGTAAAGCAACAAACATGCAGCTTTTTAGAAGAACATCAATACATGCAGTGGAAACAGAAAAATACTGTCACACCGCTCTTAGTAGCTGACTTATCAAAGCAATCATTACTGTGAAGCAAAACCAATCAATCTGTTTCTCAGAAACCTTTAACCCCTATGCAATATGTATTACTGGCAATCTATCAGAGAAAAATGAGCAGAGGGTTGTTTGCTAGATCTCTCATTAAGCAGGAATCTTCACCTTCTAGGAAACCAGAAAATCACATTTAAAAATGCATTACTGGCACATCAAGGCTTCACTTAAGTCTATGGTAATAGGATCTTGTTCAAAGTTAAGCTTTAATTAATCAAGCTGCATTGCCTATGGACAACATGTATTAAACTATCTGAAGCACCTCTAATATTTTTTAATTAGCTTTTTTTTGAGCTTAAGAGAAAAGGTCTGATTGTTCTAATTCATAATCTCATGTAAATCCAGAGCAGCTATGATCAATAACAGACAATTCATATACCAAGGGAAAAAATACTGAATTTGAAGTATCTAGGCCATGAGATGCAAGTGAAAAGTTTTAGCTCTCTGCTTGAATTTTCCTTCATTTTGTCTATTTGAAGACTTTGAAGTCTATATTATAATTTCTCTGTTGTTTTTTTAGCATGTTCATTAGTTTGGATACTAACCCTCAAATCACGTACATGCGGCAACATGGTGTTTATTTTCCCAGCCACCTTTTTTGGACTTACTATTAGTTTTTCCTGATTTTGCTTGCCATAAACATTACGACACACACACACAACCTAAAGCCAAGCAACAAAACCACTGCAAATGACTACCCACGCTGGCTTGTTAAAAATACAAAACAAGCAGCTGAACAGGAGATTCCATTTCTTTTTACCCCCACGACTTTTCTGCTGGCTCTAGTGCTAATAAGCACTACTTATAGAAAGAACTGTTAACTACATGTCAAAGATGCACACAGTCCTCATACTGAAGGCTTTTTAAGTTTAAGAACATAAGCATTGCATATGACTGTGGCTTAAAATGCTATTAAAGAAGTCAGAAGCCAGCTCCTGGTCCAATTAAAATTCATTCAAATCTCATACACAAAGAGTTCAGGTTTCTCATTTGTGTTCCTATTTAGATAGATGACCCAAACTTTAGCCTCAAAATTAGCAGTCCCTTTATTCAGAGTGTTATGGAGCACGTACATTCCCATAGAGCAAACAAAATGATCAGATTAAGATGTTTGTATCTTCAAAAATCCACACCCAATTTCCCTGCCCCAAAATAATACGGGCATGGTGGACTACAAGATTTTCACCCTTGGAATCCACGATGCCACCAATTCCAGCATCACAAAATCTCTTCTAAAGCACTAGCTCCTACGTTTTAAGGCAATTGTAACAAATTAAAAAAAAAAACAACAACAAAACAACAGAATGCAATTATACCCTTCCAACAGATAAGAAATTGCAAATTTATCATAAACAAAGGATTGAGAATTAAATTAACAACTCAGGAAATTGTGAAAAGGATTTTCTTTTAAGTAACCAAAAGGGGTTATACTAAAAAGGTTTGGCATGTCTCCCTCTTAACACACCAAAACTATGTTTTCCATCTACCTAGATGCACCAAATCACCTCCCCAGCATTCTTACATTTTGTAACTGAAGAGCTAATTTGTAAATACTTTTATTTTGATAGCCTTCCAACAGGCTGGCCTTGCATCTGTTAAAAGACAGCACAATAGCCAGAAAGTTTGCTACTTTAAGTGAAGATAATGCACTAATGTAAGATAGAAGTATCATTTTAAGCTACAACTAGAAATGTCCAAGAAAACTTGGAGCAATGAATTACACGACTCACAGTGCACAGCCCACCTTGGACCACCACTACTTTGTAGAAATCAGTTTGGCCTAAAATTAGCTCATTGGTATCTCAATCTCAGATCACATTTTCCAAGGAAGGCAAGCTGTCTTTCACTAAGGCTTACATTTCACTCATTAAACATCCACAACATTCATTGAAGTTGCACTGCAACACTAAATGTTCTGCTTTTGTAGAGTTTCTTGTGATCTTCCGTTATTATTCACTGGACACTTAATTTTTCTGTACAAATATGCACAAATGCACAGAATACAATAGTAACTGTTCTTGCCTCCTGAGCAGCACTTCTGGGTAGCCTATCCTGTCCCTTCCCCCAGAGCATTAGAGTCAAAGGTAAACACACACCTCACTTTTCGTTTGGTAGCACATAGAGAATAAACACATTCTATGTCACCATCACCTCTTGGGAAGAACAGGCATCGCGTGCTTGCTCCCAACATGGGCTGCAAAGGCAGGTGCAGCTGGTCCAGATTTAACAGCAATGCAGCAGAACCTGGAGTACTGTGACTGGAATATTTTGCAGGGCAAGTTGGTTGGGACCCCACGGGTCACAGCTGGAGAGCAGACACAAAACTGCAGCCACCTGGGTGTACTCTTATCAGCTAGTATAACATGACGCATGTCAAAGACAAGAAAAACGCTACATGGCTGATCTGCCCTACACCCACATCAGCTTACTGTTAATGTATGCAGGCAAACATCTCTGCCTTCTAGTTCCTCAGCAGCTACGAAAACAGCCAGATCTGCAATGCACTCTGTAAAGCAAAGTGCAGTTGCACAGCCCAAAGAATCTACAACAGGGGAAAGAAAAAGATGTAGTTTTCCATCCCAGACCCACAACCTCATCTCTCTTAAAGAGCAGATTTATGATGGCAGTAAAACAAGTCTTGGCAGACTGCTCCGAATGACTCTGATCCTTACAGAACGCAGAGGTAGTGCATACGGCTGCACTGACCACGACTGCGATTCAGGCATTGTTATCAAACGGCTTTTCCGGGGAAAAAAAAAGATAAAGATGCCTTCCTTTTCCTGAAACCAGAACGTGATGGCAGCAGATGTCACCTTCCCCCCAGCCCAGGGGTGGAGAGCACGCTCCACAGGGAGCATGGGGAGATCCAGGCCCCGCTAGGTTCCCAGCTGCAAACCGGGACGCGGCCGCAGATCCCAGCAGCACCTCCCGACGGAATGGGCTGCTGCGACCGTCCT